>JASAUF010000330.1:0-600000 GCA_030180095.1 Magnolia changhungtana | reverse complement strand
CAGATTTGTGGACGACATCCAATCAACGAAAGGAGCATATGTCACTAATTGCTCACTACATTGATGCCGAATGAAGGCTTTACAAGAGAATCATAAACTTTCGTTATCTTACGCCTCCTCATAGTGGCTTGATGATTTTAGACTGCATAAACAGATATCTTGTAGAGTGGGGAATTGAGAAGAAGATCTCTTCAATAACTCTAGACAATACCTTTGCAAATGACAGTGTGATAACAAATTTGCGCAACCAGTTTAGGGCCACCGGTGACCTGTATTTTAGTAGAAAGATATTTCATATTACATGTTGTGCCCACATCCTAAACTTGATTGTACAAGATGGCCTTAAAACAACTGATCCCACGATCGAAAACATAAAAGAGAGTGTGAAGTACATAAGGGGGTCGCCTTCACGATTACATACATGGAATGAGATCATGAAGCAGTTGAATTTGTCAACTCAGAGAACGATGAAGCTAGACGTCACGACACGTTGGAATTTAACCTTTAAAATGTTGGATTCAGCGATAGATTTAAGACCTGCATTCTCTCACTATGCGCAGAATAATAGCGTGTATATTTGGTTGCCTTCTAAAGATGATTGGTCAATGTTCACTCCCCAAGTGCAGGGTTGTGATATAGTAATAAACTCGGTAAGATCGAGGTCGAATCCACAGGGACTGAAACCTGTACGCTATCTAAAAATAACCAGATCTAGAACTAGGCTAAGATGAAATCTAAACCAATTATGATTTGAGGAATAATGGTGAAATAATTAAACTAAAATTTAAGAGAATTTAGAAGTGGAAAACTAGGGATTCAGAGGATCCACTAGTAGAGATCAGGGAGAACTACACTTGATTCATGAAAATTTAAACTGAACTTCATTGATATAGTTTTGAAAAGATGAAAGGTATATGAATTAAAATGGATTCCATCACCGAACCATGCCCAGGAGACAAAGCAAACAACAGAATTAAACTAATTACCAACCAGTCAACATGTTTATGAAGGTTAGGAAGGGTACCGTCATCCGACCATGCCCAGGAGACGATGGTGAACAACAGAGCTTCCTGACGTCATAAACATAAAGAGGAAAAGAACATGCTCAAAGCCATCACAGACCCATTGTAATTTCAGTCACAACAGACCATTAAAGACTAAAAACATTCCCAAAATAAAATTAAATCAAAATCAATTCAGTCTAAATAGAAGGCACAAGCATAGACTCATCCCATCACGCTACAAGTTTCACCTCTTAGCCCTAGCTAAGAGGTTTAGCCCATAAACATGTTTAGGCTAATCTCTTAAACAAATTAAAAATAAAAATAAAAATAAAATAAAACAGGAAACTCCTCTCTCCTCTGGTGCTCCACGTCCCGTGCTCCAGCCGAGCTGCTGCCTCCACGGCTGGTGCTGCTCCCACATCCTGGCCAGGATTCCCCAAGCTCCCAGCCGTCTCTTCTCTTATATAGAACCCAGCGAGTGCGATAGCACTCCCTGTTGTAGTGGGAGACAAAAGGACTTACGCCGGTGCTCTTGATGACCCATTCTTGAGTTCCGACGGAAGATCCACTCCGTTCATCAGCTTCAATTCGAGAAACCGGTCGGAAATGACCGTTTTTCTTCGGCTTGAGTGTGGCCCACTGAGATCTGTTGTAGTACCGTCTGTCTTTTGTTTAACGCCTGGGACCTTGCACTAGCTCGCATGGTAGCAAAGAGATGCCTAGGTGAGGGTAATACCCTCCTTCTGAGACCATTGAATGGTTCAGATCATCGAACCAGAGAGTTCGTGGGGCCCACAATCTTCCGTCGCAAGTTCTGTCTGCGAATAGAGCCGACGTATATCGACTCTGGAATTACGGTGGCCCACTGTTGATCACGAGATGAAAATCCACACCATCCATTCTACTCGTGGCGAAAAATTGCTTAGAAACGTGTATTTTTCTTATGTTTAATGCAGCCCACCATCTCATGTATTTCCACCGTTCGTCTTGCCTTTAACGGTTAGGATCTTGCAATAGATTGCATGTGTTAAAAGATTCACCTAGGTGACGTTAATACACCTCCTCTGGAGCAGATGGACGGTCCAGATCAATGATTCGGATGAGGGATGGGCCCCACTAAAAAAACCCAAGCGGACGGGGCTGTCCGCTGTTGGTTCCTGCGCAGGAGAGAAGAAGGGACGGGTCAGGGTCCGCTGACCCGTCTGCTGGTATTGGTGCACCGCATATGCACGTTGTTGTGCACGCGTACGCCCTCTAGGTAGGTCCCGTCATGATGTTTATGAGAAATCTGTCCCGTCCATCCGTTTTGTCGCCTCATTTAAGGCGTTGAGACCAGAAGTGAGGCATATCCAGGTGGCAGGTGGGCCCCACTTAATGAATTAAGCGGCTGATCTGTCCATTGGCCCATTTCTATAGTGATCCGGGAGCTTAAAACTGACGTGTACGGCTTATTTAACGTCTTCAGCTCATATATGAAGTCTTAAGTCTATCAGATGGCGGGAACCCTGTATTCTTGCATTCTGGCTGACTTTCAGGCCACTTTAACTTCAGTTTCATGATTTTCTCGGGTCTCTGGCGTGTAATTCCGTTGATTTTGATCCATGGAGTCCGTTCCTTGCCTTGGTGAATCTTGAGCGCTAAAACCATGCTTCTAATACCCATTTTCAATTCAAGCTCCTGAATACACCCTGCATCACAAACACGATAAATGAGTCCATTAAACAGTATAAGTTCGTAAATCCAGACAATAACTGGGGTCTGATATGCAATATTTGACCCTCAACACAACCCCCAACCAGCATTTTGCTAGTCCCGAGCAAAATATGCGAAAAATAAGTTGAGAACTACAGGGCAATTTCTATGCAACCGAGTGAAATCTTAAAAAACGATTTAGATACGATAAATCTAAGATTCATGAATGTTGGGCATTATTCTCTCCTAGACTCAAGCACACGGTAAACATCATAGCCAAGTTCAAAGTATTCATCCATTAATTAGAAAAATTCCAAACATTGAGTTCCATGGGTGTATAGTGTAGTCTCGGCTTATCGATCATTAAGATTCAATCCGCCATTTCAGGATATCATTGGTTACCAGCAAAAGCATTCAGGACTCCCAAAACTTAAACTAAAAGGTCCCTCATAGATCATTCTTTTTCTTTCTTTCAGCCTTTGATTTTTTATTTTTATTTTTCATTAAAGGTAACGCTAAGAAGGGGAGTCCAATCCTCACCTATAGGGAGCAAACCTATGGTGAAGACCGTACACCTAAACCTTTTTCATATATCACCCATGGGGAATTAAATCCACACCTATAGGGAGCAAACCTATGATGAAGATTATTCGCCCACCCCTTCTCAAAGGCATTTGTATTTTTTTTTCTTCAATTGATCATGACAGGCAACTGTTCAGGCTGGTTCTTTCCATGTTTAGTGATTACCAAGTTAATCCTTCAATATTAAACTGAAATCTTAATGTGTAAGTGAGATGTGACATGTGAAATCATGACTCAATCAATGTTTACAACTTCTAATCATGGATTAATAATTCAACCTTAACTGTGAAATCTAACGAGCAACAGAATCCAAGAGTAGTAAATTGCCAACATAACTTATCTTGTAATTCTAAATCCAAGATGGCCATCAAAATCACTTCGAATTCACAAGAATGTTCAGAAAAAATTTTAAAAATTTTCACAAATTTTGCTCAAGACTAAGAAAAACACTGATTAGGTAACCTAATCTCCCACCCCAACCTAAAATCTACATTGTCCTCAATGTAAAAGATATAAACATGCAATGCACATGAGACAACGATAGTAAAGAAAAAGTGATGGGAAGATAGTACCTGGATAACGAATCGAGAGAGATTTTTCAAGAGATTGCTGGGAGAGAGAAGGTCAGTACAAGAGTGAAACCAACAAAAATAACAAAACAAAATCCTACCTATACCACTTTTGCAGGTGCTTTCGATTGCATTTAGCGTATGCAACAAGCCTTTAAACCCCTAGTTTGCCCCTAGTGGACGAGTTATAGTCTCGTGAGGGTTTGCAGTAATGTGTTCACTCCCCAAGTATAGGGTTGTGATGTAGTAATAAACTCGGTAAGATCGAGGTCGAATCCCACGAGGACTGGTTGTCACAATTCAAATCTATGATTCTTCTTAACTAATCCAATGAATAATGAACTAAACTGCTAAGCACAATTTTAGGAAAATAACTATTGAGAATAAGGAAGAAAATTCAATCAGAGAGAGAGCACTAGGACTTTCGAATCCACCCCTAACTATCCTAACCCTTGTTTTGTTTGTTGATTCACCTTGATGTAGATTGATACCACTTAAATAGAGAAAGCACAATCTGTGTCCTAAATCAGCATACAGACTGTCTAATTCCTTTAAGCAATGCCATGAATAACAAATCCCATATCCTTGGTCGGGCATAAGGGATGTACATTCATTAAAGCACCCTGTTTCTTCCTCTATAGGAAACTTGTTCTTGATCAGACCCAAACACCTGTAATAAGCATCCAAACAACATCCATCTATATACTTTGATCAAGTTCATAGATGGAGAAGTATGGAATTTAAACCCATAAAGCCCACTTAGAGAAAAAAACAAATTAATTAAAATTCAAAGTAAATCAACCAATACAAGAGCTGATCAAATTAGGGGCTTCATCTCAGCCCTAGCTGAGAGATTAGTTACCCATAAAATCCATAAAAACTATTAAATAAAATTCATAAATTAAAACTCCAAACCGAACAATCTCTCTCTCTTTCTCCTTCTCTTTCTTCTCTCCCCTCTCGGATCTCCAATTCTCGATCTGAATGCCTTCCCCACGTTCAAAACTTCCCTTTTATAGGCTGCTGGATGGTGGAATCGATGGCAGTCGTAACGGACTCGAAGTGCGATTTTCGCAATCGTGATCGGTGGGCCCCACGAGGTGTTTTCGGAAAATCCACCCCGTCCATTGGATTCGGACGAAATTTCCAAGAATGGGTGGTTTTGAAGGTCCATTAACGTGGCCCACCTGAAGAAATCTCGAAAAGATCGGTTTTGAACGTCGCCGAAGAATTTTTGTGGCCTGCAGCACCGCACACGTGTGTACGCATGGGAGTGGAATATCAGCATGGGTTTGTAGTGCTCGCAGCCCTCTACAAGATGGACGGCTCAGATTTGCCGGAAGATTGACGAGCGGGGCCCACAATATTTCGCAAAAACGGCCAGCGGCCGTGCGTTACGCGGACGCCAACCGGCGCTGTGATAATGGTGGGGCCCATTATGTTGGTTACATGGAAAATCCACTCCGTCCATTGCACAGAGGAGCGAATTCCGGTTGGGAAGGCAGATTTCTGCCTTTTGTTGCTGAGGCCCACCTGACTTTTGAACTCACCGTCGATTATCTGTTCGGACGGTTAGATTTCATTCCTGATGACCATTTGCAATTCTGCCACCTAGGCAGTGATCATGGCCTTCATTTAGACCTGATGGACGGTCCGGATTATGCGTTTGGGTGATGTGTGGGGCCCACAATTGAGGACATCACGAGCGCGGCGGTCGACGGTCAGTCGCGGCCCGACCGTCTTGCGGCGCGCGGTGCACGGCCGGCGTACGTGTGCTATGTGCACACTCCTGGTATACACGCATTCTGCGATTTTTACGAGAAATCTACGCTGTCATCCCTTTTCCCATGTTATTTAACCCGTCCGGTGAATTTTGGCGAGGTTCCGGATATCGTGGGCACGAAATCAACGATTTGTAGGCATTTGTCGATTGGAGCACTTCCCAGGATCATTAATGGCTGAAATTTGAAACGTACGGTTAATTTACGGCCCCCATCATATGTATGAAGTTTTGAGTTGATCGGATGGCGGAAACCATGTGATCTTGCATTCTGAACCCTTTTCGAGCCTCTTTATCGTGTTTTCCTCATATCTCAGGCGTGTATATTCTCCACCATTGGTTTTCTAGAGTTCATCCCATGCTCTGGTAATTTCGGAGCATCAAATCAATACTTTTAACATCAAATTCCAATTATCGCTCCTGATTTCATCCTGTAATAAAAACATGAGTAATATACTCCATTAATCCTTATCATGTACGTAAAATAGGGCAATAATCAGGGGTCTAATATGCAATATTCGACACTCATCACAACCCCCAACCAGCATTTTGCTAGTCCCGAGCAAAACATGCGAAAACAATTTCAGAAATAAAAGATAATTCCTGTAAATTCAAGTGACAAGTGAACAGATAGCTGAGACGCGAAAATTCTAAGATTCATGATTGGTGTGTGGAGTTTTTCTCTTGGAATCAAGCTTACAGTAACTTCATAATCAAGTTCAAAATATTAATCCATCAATTAGAACATTCCTAAACATTGAGTTCCACGAGTGTAACGTATAATCTTGTCTTACAATCAGTAAGAGATCCAATTGTCAATTTCATGATATCATTAGTAATTCGTGACAATCAAAACTTGAAACCAACACTTATCTCACAGATGAACTTTTCATGTTACCATCTTTTGATTTTCTTTACGAGCAAAAACTTGTTCACTCCCCAAGTATAGGGTTGTGATGTAGTAATAAACTCGGTAAGATCAAGGTCGAATCCCACGAGGACTGGTTGTCACAATTCAAATCTATGATTCTTCTTAACTAATCCAATGAATAATGAACTAAACTGCTAAGCACAATTTTAGGAAAATAACTATTGAGAATAAGGAAGAAAATTCAATCAGAGAGAGAGCACTAGGACTTTCGAATCCACCCCTAACTATCCTAACCCTTGTTTTGTTTGTTGATTCACCTTGATGTAGATTGATACCACTTAAATAGAGAAAGCACAATCTGTGTCCTAAATCGGCATACTGGATCCTAATTCCTTTAAGCAATGCCATGAATAACAAATCCCATATCCTTGGTCGGGCATAAGGATGTACATTCATTAAAGCACCTGTTTCTTCCTCTATAGGAAACTTGTTCTTGATCAGACCCAAACACCTGTAATAAGCATCCAAACAACATCCATCTATATACTTTGATCAAGTTCATAGATGGAGAAGTATGGAATTTAAACCCATAAAGCCCACTTAGAGAAAAAACAAATTTATTAAAATTCAAAGTAAATCAACCAATACAAGAGCTGATCAAATTAGGGGCTTCATCTCAGCCCTAGCTGAGAGATTAGTTACCCATAAAATCCATAAAAACTATTAAATAAAATTCATAAATTAAAACTCCAAACCGAACAATCTCTCTCTCTTTCTCCTCTCTTTCTTCTCTCCCCGCTCTGATCTCCAATTCTCTCGGGATCTGAATGCCTTCCCCACGTTCAAAACTTCCCTTTTATAGTCCTCTTTGGATGGTCGAATCGATGGCGAGTCGTAGACGGACTCGAAGTGCGATTTTCGCAACCGTGATCGGTGGGCCCCAGAGGTGTTTTCTGGAAAATCCACCCAATCCATTGGATTCGGGACGAAATTTCACCAAGAATGGGTGGTTTTGAAGGTCCATTAACGTGGCCCAAAACGTCGCCGAGAAGCTTGCTTTGTGGCCTCTGCATCCGCACACGTGTGTACGCATGGGAGTGGAATATCGGCATGGGTTTGTAGTGCTCGCACCCTCTGAAGATGGACTCGGCTCGATTTGCCAGGAAGATTGACGAGCGGGGCCACAATATTTAGCAAAACGCCGGCGGCCGTGCGTTACGCGACGCCAACCGGCCGTGACGATAATGGTGGGGCCCATTATGTTGGTTACATGGAAAGTCCACTCGTCCATTGCGCACGCAGGAACGAATGCACGGGGAAGGCGATTTACGCTTTTGTTGCTGAGGCCCACCTGACTTTTGAACTCACCGTTGATTATCTGTTCGGACGGTTAGATTTCATTCCTGATGACCATTTGCAATTCTGCCACCTAGGCAGTGATCATGGCCTTCATTTAGACCTGATGGACGGTCCGGATTATGCGTTTGGGTGATGTGTGGGGCCCACAATTGAGGACAGCCGTCGGTAGGCGTTACCGCCGGAGAAGGAGAGACGAGCGCTGGTCGGCCGTGTCATGCACCGCCGCTTCTGCAACGCGCGGTGCCGGCCAGTACGTGTGCTATGTGCACACTCCTGGTATACACGGCATTCTGCGATTTTTACGAGAAATCTACGCCGTTCATCCCTTTTCCCATGTTATTTAACCCGTCCAGGTGAATTTTGGCGAGGTTCCAGATATCAGGTGGGCCTGAAATCAACGATTTGTAGGCTGATTTGTCAGTTGGAGCACTTCCTGGGATCATTAATGGCTGAAATTTGAAACGTACGGTTAATTTACGGCCCCCATCATATGTATGAAGTTTTGAGTTGATCGGATGGCGGAAACCATGTGATCTTGCATTCTGAACCCTTTTCGAGCCTCTTTATCGTGTTTTTCTCATATCTCAGGCGTGTATATTCTCCACCATTGGTTTTCTAGAGTTCATCCCATGCTCTGGTAATTTCGGAGCATCAAATCAATACTTTTAACATCAAATTCCAATTATCGCTCCTGATTTCATCCTGTAATAAAAACATGAGTAATATACTCCATTAATCCTTATCATGTACGTAAAATAGGGCAATAATCAGGGGTCTAATATGCAATATTCGACACTCATCATAATGTTACCCACAAACATTGAACTAACTAACTAGGAAAATTAAATGGAATGAAAAGCTGGGTTGCCTCCCAGGAGCGCTAAGTTTACCGTCTATCCTAAAACAGCATAAAGGAAACTACCCTAGTCCTAGGAAAGCAGGGAAAAACTACTCACCATGTCATCTTTAAGGTTCCTCTTCCTACCGAAGATCTTGATAAGTTTCTCAGTAGATTTCTCAACAGGATCATCCAAAAGCCATTTTTGCAATAGGCTTGGACGCCCTGGAGCTTGACTTTCCAAAGAAATTTATGTACCTCATAAGAAATTTTTCGTTGAAGTGCTTGAGGTATCCAGAGTATATACGATTCACCTGCGACAGAAGAAATTTCAACGTTAATATCCCATGGTAAATCAGAGACTACAAGTAAATCAAATTGAGAAAAATTTTCAAGAAGTGGTGTAGTCTCAACACATTCCGAAGTATCAGACTTTGGTTTAATTTTTAGCTCCTCCTCCCCTAATGGTAAACATTCAGGATCTGTGGAAGGAGGGGCTTCAGAGTAAGGGTTCTCTCGGTCAGTAATGACTACCGAGATATTGTCTTGCAAGGCATTCACTATGTCTCTTATCATGGGATCATTTGAGTCTGCAAAGTGTGCCAAGCAATCATCCAAAGCATTGTGACATTCAGTTGAGAGTGACTCATTCTCCACATTAAAGTTTGTGCTGATCTGCCCAAGGAACCCATCGTTTTTAAAATTAACCATAAGTACGCTCTCTTGCTTCAGCCCTGCACAGACAGATAGAGGGTCAGTAGACGAAGTATTGAAGTGCGGACTCTGTTCATTGATACTACTCAGAAGAGGCCTGGACTCGTCAAAATTCGATAGTTCAGATGGTGACCTCAACTGCGTGGTTTCAAATTCCAGAGTCGTATCGAGTAGCTCATCCATCTCCCGAATCATATCATCATTCGATTCAGAGGAGTGGTCCAAACATGTTTCACAAGAGTTAGAAGTGTCGGTTGTAAGGGGCTCGTCCTAAACCTTTAAATCAGACATGTCAGGTGAGGGGAGTGGCTCATTATGACCGATCACTTCGTGTTGTCTTGATCATTGACCTGGACCAATCTTGAAATTGATTCAAGGGAAATTTGGGTTGCACATTCATAATCATCTTCCCAATACGCATCATTATCTACTTCTGTGCAGTGCACACTTGGGATGGGGTCGCTTTCCTCACATTCTAAATTTGGTTGAGGTTCGAATAAACTAACCTCAACCTCATCATTGAGATCCTGTATATCATGTAAGAAAAGTGTGTCATCATCACTGTATTTGAAAGACACCCAAGTATATCCACCATTCTTTTGAACAGTCATTGAGATCAACTCATCGGGGAATTGAACCGTATGCTCATTAATGGAATCCAACTCCTCATTCCAAACTCCAGATTTCGTCAAAAGCGAGTGAGGATCACTTTCCTCACATTGTATTTCTGGATTGGATTGTAGTTGGGATGAGCGAGCTTCCTCTAACCTATCAAGGCGTGACTCAAGCTCTTCTAGTAATTTCCTCATGTCAGCAGAAGAGTTTGTGTCACTTTGAAATGAATTCTCTTGGATCGATTTTGGTTGAATCTCAAAGGTAGGGGATCCAAAAGAATAATCATTATAATAGGTTATTGATTCATCTTTCCAACATTGATGTTTCCACTGATTATAAGTATACGGATCATAGGTGGGAGAATCTGATGGTTGGTAATACTTATTATCACTCATAATATAATCACGCATTGTTTTCTTTTTCTCAGATGGGTGATAGTAATTCTCACTCCCATAGTTATGATAACCCCAACATTCACGTACTGTCCGTGGGGTAGAATTGTTCTCCCGTATACGATCGCGTAAGGACTTCTTAACTGGTGGATCTTCATATTCTGGTCGATTCTCGATGATAGTTTCAGAAAAGTTTTGAGACATTGGTGGATTTCTATCATAATCATCATCCCAATATATGTTATTCTTCTCAGCATACTGACGTTCCCACTCGTGCATATACATGGTAAAACCCTAACTCTGAGTCTAATCCTAGAATAAAATAAAATTCCTATAGCAATATGGAAGGTAAGCAGAAGAGAAGTGAGAAGGATGTTACCAGAGTAGAAGTTCCTATGTTAAAAACCTGCAAAACAAAACAAAACAAAATAAGTTAGTTTTTAAGAATAGTAAGTCTAAGGTTAGAAAATTTCTAAAAATAAAACCCTAATTCTAAAAATAGAAAAAGTAAAGAAATTAGGAAGATATCACCAAATTAGAAGTTTCTATCTTAGAATCCTACAAAACAAGAAAACAGGTTAGTTTCTATAAATCAGAAAAACCTAAACCTAAAGTTAGTAAAATCCTAATCTTAATCTAATTCTAAAATCAATTAATTTTAGAAATACGTAGCCATCAGTCCCCGGCAACGGCGCCAAAAACTTGTTCACTCCCCAAGTGTAGGGTTGTGATGTAGTAATAAACTCGGTAAGACCGAGGTCGAATCCACAGGGACTGAAACCTGTACGCTATCTAAAAATAACCAGATCTAGAACTAGGCTAAGATGAAATCTAAACCAATTATGATTTGAGGAATAATGGTGAAATAATTAAACTAAAATTTAAGAGAATTCAGAAGTGGAAAACTAGGGATTCAGAGGATCTACTTGTAGAGATCAGGGAGAACTACACTTGATTCATGAAAATTTAAATTTACTTAATTGATATAGTTTTGAAAAGATGAAAGGTATATGAATTAGAATGGATTCCATCACCAAACCATGCCTAGGAGACAAAGCAAACAACAGAATTAAACTAATTACCAACCAGTCAACATGTTTATGAAGGTTAGGAAGGGTACCGTCATCCGACCATGCCCAGGAGACGATGGTGAACAACAGAGCTTCCTGACGTCATAAACATAAAGAGGAAAAGAACATGCTCAAAGCCATCACAGACCCATTATAATTTCAGTCACAACAGACCATTAAAGACTAAAAACATTCCCAAAATAAAATTAAATCAAAATCAATTCAGTCTAAATAGAAGGCACAAGCATAGACTCATCCCATCACGCTACAAGCTTCACCTCTTAGCCCTAGCTAAGAGGTTTAGCCCATAAACATGTTTAGGCTAATCTCTTAAACAAATTAAAAATAAAAATAAAAATAAAATAAAACAGGAAACTCCTCTCTCCTCTGGTGCTCCACGTCCCTTGCTCCAGCCGAGCTGCTGCCTCCACGGCTGGTGCTGCTCCCACGTCCTGGCCAGGATTCCCCAAGCTCCCAGCCATCTCTTCTCTTATATAGAACCCAGCGAGTGCGATAGTACTCCTTGTTGTAGTGGGAGACAAAAGGACTTACGCTGGTGCTCTTGATGACCCATTCTTGAGTTCCGACGGAAGATCCACTCCGTTCATCAGCTTCAGTTCGAGAAACCGGTCGAAAATGACCGTTTTTCTTCGGCTTGAGTGTGGCCCACTGAGATCTGTTGTAGTACCGTCTGTCTTTTGTTTAACGCCTGGGATCTTGCACTAGCTCGCATGGTAGCAAAAAGATGCCTAGGTGAGGGTAATACCCTCCTTCTGAGACCATTGAATGGTTCGGATCATCGAACCGGAGAGTTCGTGGGGCCCACAATCTTCCGCCGCAAGTTCTGTCTGCGAATAGAGCCGACGTACATCGACTCTGGAATTACGGTGGCCCACTGTTGATCACGAGATGAAAATCCACACCATCCATTCTACTCGTGGCAAAAAACCACTTAGAAACGTGTATTTTTCTTATGTTTAATGCAGCCCACCATCTCATGTATTTCCACCGTCTGTCTTGCCTTTAACGGTTAGGATCTTGCAATAGATTGCATGTGTCAAAAGATTCACCTAGGTGACGTTAATACACCTCCTCTGGAGCAGATGGACGGTCCAGATCAATGATTCGGATGAGGGATGGGCCCCACTAGAAAAACCCAAGCGGACGGGGCCATCCGCTGTTGGTTCCTGCGCAGGAGAGAAGAAGGGACGGGTCAGCGTCCGCTGACCCGTCTGCTGGTATTGGTGCACCGCATATGCACGTTGTTGTGCACGCGTACGCCCTCTAGGTGGGTCCCGTCATGATGTTTATGAGAAATCTGTCCCGTCCATCCGTTTTGTCGCCTCATTTAAGGCGTTGAGACCAGAAGTGAGGCATATCCAGGTGGCAGGTGGGCCCCACTTAATAAATTAAGCGGCTGATCTGTCCATTGGCCCATTTCTATAGTGATCTGGGAGCTCAAAACTGACGTGTACGGTTTATTTAACGTCTTCAGCTCATGTATGAAGTCTTAAGTCTATCAGATGGCGGGAACCCTGTATTCTTGCATTCTGGCTGACTTTCAGGCCACTTGAACTTCAGTTTCGTGATTTTCTCGGGTCTCTGGTGTGTAATTCCGTTGATTTTGATCCCATGGAGTCCGTTCCTTGCCTTGGTGAATCTTGAGCGCTAAAACCATGCTTCTAATACCCATTTTCAATTCAAGTTCCTAAATACATCCTGCATCACAAACACGATTAAATGGGTCCATTAAACAGTATAAGTTCGTAAATCCAGATAATAACTGGGGTCTGATATGCAATATTTGACCCTCAACAGTCAAGAGCTGAATCAGCTCGTAAGTTTCTTTCAGTTTTTTACAAAAGTACGAAGAAATTTTTGGGAAGCAAGTATTCAACAACAAATATATTTCTATTAGAACTTTGGAAGGTAAAAGATGCATTGCACAAAAGCAGTAGTGGACTAGACTTTTTACACTTAAGGCCTGTTTGATTTTTATTGTTTCACCTGGAAATGGTAAATACCCTGGAAATGGGTGATTATTATCGTTTCACCTGTTTGAATATTCATGGGAATTCATTTCTTAGAAACCGGTTCAAAAGTAGTACTGGCCACTTTAGGACCTCATCTTGATGTATATGATAATCCATCCATTTTATCACAATATTTTGAGATATGAGAAGAAAAATGAGTTAGATCCAACACTCGTCTGGCCCGTACCAAAAGAAACAATGGCCCCAGGAAGTTTTTAACGATAAGTATTTAATTCACATTTTTCTATGGCGTGGTCCACTTGAGCTTTGGATATGCTCATTTTTTGGCTTATATCATAAATTCATCTGACATAATGGGTGAACAGTGTAGATATATGATATGCATCATGGTGGGACCCACAAATATTTCACAATATTTGTCATTTTTACACCGAAAAAAGTGCCGTCAAATCAATTATGGGAAAGAGTGCGGCAATTAAGGAGGGAAATATTTATTACCATTCATGGGCCATTTCCCTAGGAAATGGAAAATCAAACACGCCCTTAATGATTATGGGTATGCAGGTAAAATTTGATAAGTATTGGTCTGAGTGTAGCCTGGTAATGGCTGTTGTAGTCATTTTTTATCCCTGATACAAAATAATGATAGTTGAATTCATATGTAGTAAGTTGTATGGTACGATGGGTGTCGCTAAGGTCGATAAGATTTCTGATGCGGTCAGTGAATTGTAAAATTTTTATGTGTGCGCCACAAAAGAAAAATCTCCCCATATGGTTTCTAGTTCTACTGTTAATGAACCGTAAGAAGAAACGGTAGATGATTTCATGTCTTACTGTAACACCCTGAAAATCGGGGATCGAGCATAGACTCAACTCCCGAGTTCCAACGTATCACTTATGCAACATGGATAATGATGATTAAATGTTGTCTGTATTAGTGCATTAAACATGAGTGAGATTAAGCCAAATCAGCAAAACATAATCCAGGGACAGTGTAATACGCAAGCGGAAGACTAAAACAAACAAGTATAACTCATAAACCAGTATAAGTCCCCAAAGTATGTATGCATTGCCAAGTCAATAATTACAAGTATTGTTTCAAAATACAAAATGTCAAAAAGAAAATGTGGTACTCCTCTATCAAATATGAACCCTGAAGCCCCGTCGAATCAGAATGGCCTATATGAACCTGCTTGAATACTGCATATATGAGAAAGCATCCTCGTCGTCTGCGAAGTCTGGTTCCGCCTCATCGGTCGGGTCTCCATCTGCAACTAAGACAGAGTCTGGTTGGTGTGTACAACACTGTCCTCTAACGTGGGAGTGATCAACTCAGTGGAACAATAAAGCAAAAGTTAACATGTTATCAATTCAGTCAAGCAGTAATGATAAAGCAATATAATCAAATATCCCTAAGTACTCAGATTAATGCAGGAATGATATGTATAAATGATGCATGCCCTCGCCTACACTCCCTCTACGATCTTCATCTAACGGTCGCGCGCGTGTCAATCACTTCCTCAGTAATCTGCCCAATGTCAAATGGCACATGCAGTGCAGTGTATGAGCGTGATTACCAAGTTCTTATTAATCCTTTTCATACAGCAGGATCGAGAAACTAAGGTACCTCCCTTATATTAATACCCAAACAATGACCCATTCTAGGGTCATCAGTCCTAGTAAATCTCATACGAAGTTGCAATTCTAGGTCACTACAAAGGGCTCGTCACCTTGATGCAGTGTAGGCCTAGTTTATACTCTAGTTGCTACGAAAAGGCTAGTCGCCTCAACGCAGGCTCAGAGTATAATCGAGGTCACTACAGAGAGCTCGTCACCTTATCAGTGTAGGCCGACAGCTCGAATACAGCGTCCCATACCACCGTATTTGGCTCACGAGCTTATGTTGCTCACTGGTCACTACGGGTGGACTCGTCGTCCCGGCGTAGGCCGACAGCTTGACCACAGTGTCCCATACCACCATGTCCAGCTCATGAGTCTTAGCAGATCGAGGTACCAAGGTTAGTGGGATTTTCACTGGTGAGGTTGGTACCCTAGGTTCAAGCAGTAGCGTCCAAACATGGTGAACATACATCGGGTCAATCGGGTTACTTGACGAGCTCGATTAGTACGAGCACACATTGAGTTGATCGACATGAAGTGCATAAGCACTCCGTGTGGCCTAACCACTGTCGGCAACCCAAGTACGGCTCGGATTCGTCGATCACATCCTGTGTGGCAAAACAACTTTAGCTGCCAAGTCGAGGCCTGTTACTGATTGCCTGGACTATATAATAGCCCCAACCATATTTACTTACAACAAGTAATCATATGAGATAGTGAAAGCAGTAGTGAGTAAATGGTTCAATTCCTATAATCATTTAAGCACTTTATGAAATACAACTTAAACATGGATTCATACATATGTATGTCATAAATACACAGACACTATAATATACCATGTATGGAGGAAATCATACACATTGTTAAGGTAGTTGAGATTCTCATCTCACACCCTTGATTAGCACACTTTGACACATAATTAATCACTCATACAGACATTTCTACAAACACTCAGGCTACACTTTCCGACATACCTGACATATGTTAGTTATATTACGTATTAAGGCAAATCCTTTTACCCAGGAGTTACCACATATACAACAAGCATATATCCATGACCGATACTCATGGCAAGCACAAATCCAAATCCCATACCGATACAGACATTTCAACATATACATGGAATACACAATAGTCAACATAGTTCGTATATAATTGTAAAGTAAAACAGACATCGCATTTTACATGTGAAATAGTATCCACGTCAGTTATAAATCATTACCTAACATTGAAAGCCTTGAAAACCATATCCTATACGTTTATAGTCCGCACCTTACACCGGTAAACGTGTAACAGAGTCGTTTTAGACACTTAGTCTTTGTCAACGGGGGATTAACAACCTATAGCATGAATTAGGTTAGGTATTTCATAACTTACACTATCTGAAACCCTAAAACAGATTAGGGTTAGGTTTTCTTACCTAATATTGGAGTTGAAATCTTCAGAATAGCGATTCGGTAGCAGTAGGTAAGCACATGGAGAGGCATAGTAGAATCCCAAGAACAAACCTCTAGTCTCTCTCTCACCTTCTCTCTCTTTCCTTCTCTTTCTTCTCTCTTTTCTCTCTAGGGTTTGGAAAATTCGTATGTGAAGGGAGAGAGAGGGTTTAAAGCCCTTATATAGGCTAAAACTTGAGCTCAATAGCCCCAGGGTCAAGGTATACCTAGGTTATAGCTAAAAGTGGCCTGTTTCAGCTCAACGGAGTACTTCTAGAGGCCCCTTTTCTGCGTGCGGTCAGACTTAAGCTCCCTGACATTTGATCTAGGTCAGGCTGAGTTTTCGTTCTGATCGGGTTTACAGATCGACCGTGGCGGACTAGTTTCAATTCAACGGTCACTGGCACTCGATCAGGGCCACAAGTATACTAACATGTGTTGGAAATTTTTTCTAATCCAATGGTGTAATTTGGTCAGATTCTGACAATCTGAAAGCTTAGATTTGGCCCCCAAGCGTACATTCCAAATCACTTAAATCTGAGTTCATTTCTTAAAGATATTCGCGTTTCTCACACACTTCGCTCCGAATTCAAGTTGTGCGTTTCTGGATACTATCTGTATTTGATTTCCGATATGGTTGTCAAGCCCAGTAAAGCGGTCATAAGCGTTTAGTTTCGTGGTCATCGGACTTTCGACATGCAGTCCAGGTCTGATACGAAGTTTCAATGTGCTCCCGAGAGCAACTGGGTAATGAGATTGATCCTAGATTTCAAGGTAATGTAGCGTTAATGATTCTACAAGTTTTGGGTCCTACAGTTCGTATTTAAAGTGGTTCAAGCGAATTTCACAATTAATCTAGTTTAACACTTAATTAATTTCGTCTAATTTCTAAAGGATTTGGTCCTGAGTGGTTTCTACCTGAGGTGGTACTCGGGTCTTTGTACGAATTTTTTTGAGACATTACACTTACATGGCACAGCGGAAAGAGACTCAAATGCAGACGCCTAGATCAAAACTTGAAGACTATCTCAAGGAGCCACTTCTAGTTGTAAAATCCAAAAGTGATGAATTTGATGTTTTGGACAGTGGAGGACGAGATCTGGTAATTTAAAATACTTTGTGCTCTCGTTAATGGCACGAGACATGTTATCAATTCCAATTTCAATTGTGGCTTCATAATATACTTTTAGTATGTGGAGTATGGTTGTAAGCAAGTATAGAAGCTCATTTACACCTAAAGCGGTTGAAGCACTCATTTGTATACAAGATTGGTTGTGTCCGATATGGGAGAAAGGGAACTCTATTGATGAGGAGTTCGATGAAGAGGAGAGTGACAAGCATGATGAGACAGTACCTGCAACTGCAAGATGAGACACTGCCTTTTATTTCTGTTGCATTTGCTTAAAAGTTATATCATGATATTTGTAATTATTTTTTAACGGTTAAATTGTAATATTATGGTTATGGGTGGATGGATATTTCTCTTTTTTCATTTGTACTATTCAATTAGTTAATGTTGTTTAAATCTCTTATTATATTGTTGTGTAATTGCGTTCATTCATAACTTTAACTTATTCTTTTTATATTATCCTAACCTAACTAGATATACACATATAGATATGTCATCAGAAGATGATGCATCAGCAAATATTTAGAATTATGGAGTCCAAGTCTACTCCCAAGATAGAAAGATAAAGTTATAATGTTAGTTGTGTGGAAAGTAATTTGTCAACAAAACAAATTGGCTCAAATTACATTTGGCTTCTTTGGGAGGAGACACCACACCCTATAGCAAAGCTCCTCAGGAAGTCCAAGATTTATTTGGTGTCCTTCTCAACTCAAATATAAAGACTCTTACACTCGTTACCCTATAACTATAACCAATACAACCAACCAAAGAATATATAGAAGTATGCCTATTATAAATGAAGAAGGGTTAAGTAAAGGAACTGCCTCTGGTTCCAAGCCTTTCACAATTAGTAGAGAAGAACAAGAGAGAATTTTAAGGGAACAAGAAGAACGCGATTATAAAGAGGCCATTAAAGAAAGCTTGAAAATGACATCTAGATCAAGGAGTCACAGACAACAACATCCACCCCCGAGACAACATGATGTTGAAGTAGGCACGAGTAAACCATCAAAGTTTCTTAAAAGTTTTACAGCATTTTATAGGCGGTTGAGAATCTTGTACAAATCGGATCATAAAAAGCGCCTAAAAAAACTTGTTGCATCTATGAATGAGGATGATGGGAAGACATCCCTATCATCCAATTCAGCAGAGGTAAACGACCATTTTTTGGACACATTCGGCTTGGAGTCGGCCCAGAGTTCTTCTACAGTTGAATTCGTAAAAAGAGAACCGAAGGATGATTCTGGCGACGAAGGTGGAGGTGGATGAGGGGGTTACTATTATAGTTACGGACAATGTTCATCTAGTTACATGCTACATAGGCATTCATCATACAGAGGATATTGAATATATGAAAGTTTTACCTAATTTGTATGTCAGTATATGCATGTTAGATTTATTTACTTTTGATTTTGGACGGGGTTTATTTACTTTGTTCATTTTGTGTCAGTATGTGCATGTTAGTTTTACCTAATCTGTATGTTAATATGTGCATGTTACCCTTAATTTCTTATTATGATTTATGAGCCACACTGTGGATGAAGCATATCTCTTAAATAATAAATATGTTAGCCATATTATCAATAGTTATTCAAATAGAAAGATCAGGTAATTAGTATTATCGTCTTACACTCTTAATATTACTTTTAGGCCATGCACCATCAATAGTTAGGTCAGCAACTTTAACGGCTTAGATTTCCATGAAACTATACCTTATGTATGATTTAAGAATCACCACCATTTTGTTATAATTTTTTAACAAATTTTAGAATTTTTTTATTTTTTTTTTATTTTCAAAAAAATAAAATAAAATAAAAAATATGGACTGATCCAAACCGTGCCCAATCTGATCCAACTCGATTTCCCTGACCAAGTCGGACTCAAATCGGATCAGGCCGGTAGTGGTCTGGATCGGTTCGAGTCAGATGACCTAGACTCGGTCCCTGATCGGATCGAGTTCGAGTCAAGCTATGTAAATTTCGAATCGAGTTCGGGTCAGCCCAATTCGATCCGACTCAGACTCGATGCCCAACTCTAGGTTTGATGGTGCACACTTTGTACTCGAAATTCGGAGGTTAATAGGATTAGATCATTAATCATGTGTAACTTATTAGGACAAAGCACTAATATTAAAATCAGCCTATCCAAAACTTAGATAGACCACCTCACTGCTTGATCTTAAAAGGTTTTAAGGCTATTTTTATATTGTCTTGGCCCATTGTATTTTTCTAGGGCAGATCATTCGTATATGTAGTTCCCGATGAGTGGAGTGGATTTACACATCCAATATGCTGGACCCCACAAAGCTTGTGCATAAAACAAACCTGGATTGGGCACAGATGGGCTATGAGGAGCCATTATAATGTATGGGTTTTATCTACACCATTCATCCATTTCACCGTATCATTTTAGGTACAAGCCCAAAAATGAAGTAATTCCATGGACAAGTGGACCACATATTGGGGATTAAACATCTATCATTGAAAACTTTTTGGAGGCCACAAAAGTTTGAATCAGACGCATATTTGTGTTTTCCCTTCATCTAGATCTATGATGGCAATTAACAATCCCGGTATTCCGTAGGAATGTTTCAATAGCGGGTGTCATTATCACTGCTACTTCTTGTGATGTGGTCCACTTGAGCCTTGAATCTGCCTTATTTTTTAAATTATTTGCTAAAATAATACAGAAAAATGGATGAATGTTCACACCCCAAGTATAGGGTTGTGATGTAGTAATAACTCGGTAAGACCGAGGTCGAATCCACAGGGACTGATACTTGTACGCTCTCTAAAAATAACCAGATTTAGAACTAGGCTAAGATGAAATCTAAACCAATTATGATTTGAGGAATAATGGTGAAATAATTAATCTAAAACTTAGGAAAAATCAGAGAAGGGAAACTAGGGATTCAGAGGATCCACTTGTAGAAATCAGGGAGATCATATGCCTGTATTATAAATCAGGAAAATTAATTGAACTGTCATTGATATAGATTTCAAAAGATGAAAGGTGTATGAATTAGAATGGATTCCATCACCAAACTATGCCCAGGAGACAAAGCAAACAACAGAATTAATCTAATTACCAACCAATCAATCATGCCATGAAGGTTAGGAAGGGTACCGACATCCAACCATGCCCAGGAGACGATGGTGAACAACAGGGCTTCCTGACATCATGAACATCAAGAGGAAAAGAACATGTTCAAAGCCATTGCAGACCCATAGTAATTTCAGTCACAACAGACCATTAAAGACTGAAAACATTCCCTTAATTCAACCCAAATCAATATCAGATCAGTCTAGACAAAGGCACAAGCAAAGAGGCATCTCATCACGCTACAAGCTTCACCTCTTAGCCCTAGCTAAGAGGTTTAGCCCATAAACATGTTAGGCTAATCTCTTACACAAAAGAAAATAAAAATAAAAGAAAAGAAAAATCTACTCCCTCTTCTCCCTGCTTCCACTCTCTCTCCCCTACTCCAGCCGTACTCCAATCTCCGGATTTTTTTGATCCACGTCCAGCCCTCCCTTTTTATAGAAACCTGTCTCAGTGGCAATTTCCTTTACGCACACGCTGCTGTGCTTACGCAAGGACACCCTCTTGCGTTGGATACTTGATGAGTCCAAGACTGATATCAAACACGAAATCCACTCCATTCATTCTACTCGTAGCAGAAAATAACTGAGAAATAGTATTTTTTTCTTGAGTTTAATGCGGCCCACCATCTCAAACAATTCCACCGTCCGTCTTCCTTTTGACAGCTAAAATTTTCTGATAACTTGCATGGAAGGAGATGGACACCTAGGCGTAGGTCTTAACCTATCTCCAGACTTAATGGACGGTTCAGATCATTGATCTAGCCATCAGTGGGACCCACAACGCAGCAGGCGTCGGTTCTCGCGGACGCCGCGAACGGATCCTCTCTCTTGCACGAACCCGGTGGGATCCACTTGATATCTTTTGAAGAAATCCAAGCGATCCATTCTCTTCGTGTAAAAACCGCCCGAGAAAGGGATGGTTTGGAGTGGTTTCACTATTCCGTCGTCCGTTGCGTTTGAATGTTAAAAACAATACATGCTTGCTTCTTGGAAATCTTCCACCTGATGGCGGTCAGACCCCGTCCGGACATGATGGACGGTTGGATCATCTTTTCGACACTTGGATGGGGCCCACAACGAAAAACGCAACTCGTTCAAGGCAGACGAGCTTCCGCGTCGTTTTGATAGACGATGGCCCACCGATTGATGTTATTGGGAATATCCACGCCGTTCAAAATATTCTCGACGAAAAACCGTTTGAAATGGATAACCGTTTTGTGTGGCCCATGAGATCATCTACTCCACCGTCCATCTTCCATCCGTACTCTTCAAGAACATCACCTAACTTTAGAAATCCATCGAGACAGTACATGGTCCACCTGTAAACGAATGGACGGTCCTGGATTGATCATCCGATTGAAGGTGGTGGCCCATGAGCATCGTCCGAATTGAAGACGCTTCACCGTCTTTGGTTTTTTTAAAGAATTCGTCGGTCAGCAAAACGCTGACCGACTTTTGTTTGTTCGGTGCGCTGCATGTATTCATGTACATGGTGTACATGCACTGCAAATTAGAGTCCACTGTGATGTTTTAGTGCAATCTGTCCCGACCATCTACTCTTTCATATCATTTTAAGGGTTGATACCAGAATTGAAGCATATCCAAATATCGTGGGCCCCAGATTGAGATTCATGGGCTGATCTATCCGTTGGGATGCTTTCGCGATGATCCGACGGATGAATTTCGACGTGTACGGTTCAATTATGGTCCTCAAGCCATGTATGGAGTTTTGAGCCAAGCGGATGGTGGGAACACTGTGATCTTGCATTCTGGACCAATTTCGGGCCACTTGAGCTTCAGTTTCTCGATTTTATTAGATCTCTGGCGTGTAAATTGCTCGATCTTGGTCCCATGGAGTCCATTCCTTGTTGTGGTGATTTCAGAGCATCAAATACACACTTTTAGCTTTTGTAGTCCACTCGACAAATGTACCTTGCATCACAAACACGATTAAATTAGGATTTTAAACGGTGGCATGTTCATAAATCCGGTAATAACTGAGGTCTAATATGCAATATTTGACCCTCAACACAACCCCCAACCAGCATTTTGCTAGTCCCGAGCAAAATATGCGAAAATTAAGTTGAGAATTACGAGACAATTCTTGTGAAGCCGAGTGATATTTTGAAAAACAATCCAGATATGAGAAATCTTAAGATTCATGAATATTGATTATCAATTTCTCCTGGTCTCTAATGCACGGTGAATTTCATAATCAAGTTCAAATATTAATCCAATAACTAGAATAATTTTAAACATTGAGTTCCATGGGTGTATAGTGTAATCCCGACTTTCAACATTAATATTCAATTCTTTATTTCAGGATTTCGTTGGTAATCAACAAGAGAATTCATGATAACCAGAACTTGCCTCACAGATCATTCTTTCATTTTTTTAGTTTTTTTAGTTTTTTTTTTTTTAAAGACTATGGGAATCAAATTTTCACTAATAGGGAGCAAACCTATAGTAAAATTAGTCGCCCAATTCTTTCCAATTTTTAATCATGAAAATCAAATCCACACCTATAGGGAGCAAACCTATGGTGCAATTCTTGTTTATACCCTGATGGCCAAATCTTTTAGGCTGGTTTCTTTCATGCTCGGTGATTACCAAGTTAATCATTCAATATCAAACTGAAATCTCAATGTGTAAGTGAGATGTGGTAATGTGAAATCATGACTTAATCAATGTTTACAACTTCTAATAATGGATTAACAATTCAAACTTAACTGTGAAATCTAACGGACAACTGAATCCAAAAGTCATGAATTACCAACATTACGTATCTTGCAATTCTAAATCCAAGATAGTTGTCAAAATCACTTCAAATTCATAAGAATTTCCAGAAAAAATTTAAAAATTTTCACAATTTTTGCTCAAGACGTAGAAAACACTGATTAGGTAACCTAATCTCCCACCCCCAACCTAAAATCTACATTGTCCTCAATGTAAAAGATATGAGCATGGAATGCACATGGGACAACAAAAGTAAATGTGAAGTGATGGGAAGATAGTACCTGGATGATGAATCGTGAGAGACTTTCCAAGAAATCTCAACATGAGAGCGGGTGAGTACAAAAGAAAAAGTAACACAAAAATAACAAGAAATAAAATCCTACCTATACCACTTTCGCAGGTGCTCTCGATTGCATTTAGCGCATGCAACAAGCCTTTAAACCCCTAGGTTACCCCTAGTGGACGAGTTGTAGTCTCGTGAGGGTTTACAGCAATGTTACCCACAAACATTGAACTCACTACTCATGCTGCAAAGTTCATCTTCCGCCGATCTTGATAAGTTCCTCGATGAAGTTCCTCAACAAGATCATCCAAAAGCCCTTTTACAAAAGGCTTGGGTGCCCGGAGCATGACTTTCCAGAGAGACTTATGTACCTCATAAGAAATTTTCCATTGCATTGCTTGAGGTAACCAAAGTATGTACGATTCACCCATGTGAAGTTTCAACGTTAGTATCCCATGGTGAATCAGAGACTATAAGTAGATAAAGTTTAGAAAACTTCACAAAAAGTGATGTAGCCTCAACACATTTCGAAGTGTCAATCTTCGGTTCAATTTTCATCCTTTAATGGTAGATGGTTAAGATCAGGGGAAGAAGGGGCTTCAAAATAAGGGTTCTCTCGGTCAGTGATAACTATCGAGATGTTGTCTTGCAAGGCATCCACTTTTTCTTTTGACATGGGATCGTTTGACTTTGAAAAGTATGCCCAGCAATTATCAAAAGAGTCAGAAATTTCAGCTGAGAGTGACTTATTTTCCTCATGGAAATCAGAATGAGATGCTCAACGACTCCCTCGCCCTTAAAAGTATATGAAGATATGTTCTCTTGCTCTTTCCGCACAAACATATTGAAGATCAATAGGGAAGCATCAATGGGATCACTTTGTTCATTGAAACTACTCAATCGAGGCGTTGAACCGTCGTGTGTACAAATGGCTCGGATGGTGGTCTTAATTGAGTGGTTTCAAATTCTAGAGTCGTAGCAAAGCAAATTGCCCTTCTCCCGAATCACATTATCATTCAATTCAAGAGAGTGGTCCAAACATGTCTCACGAAGTTGGAAGGGTCGGTTTAATGAGCTCATCTTCCACTTTTAAATCGATATGTTAGATGAGTGGAGTAGCTCAAGATGACCGATCACTTCGTGTGCTTCTTGAGCATTGACTGGACCATACTTGAGATTGATTCTAGGGGAATTTGGGTTGTGCTCTCATGAATCTCATCCCAATACTTCTCGGGCCAATTCAAGCAAGCAAGACACACTTGAGATGGGATCGCTTTCCTCACAATCTATTCTAAATTCTTGAGGTTCGAATGAACTAACCTCTACCTCATCATTGAATTCATGTGTGTCATAAGGGAGGTGTGTCATCATCAGGTTTGAAAGACACCCATGTATCTCCACCATTCTCTTGAACAGTCATCGAGATCGGCTCATTGGGAAATTGAACCACGTGCTCGTTAATGGAATCCAACTCCTCATTCCAAATTCCAGATTTCAAAAGCGAGTGAGGATCACTTTCCTGGCATTGTATTTCGTATTGGATTGTAGTTGGGATGCACGAGCTTCTTCTATCCTTTCAGGCGCGATTCGAAGTGCTTCCATTGCTTTTCTTATTTCCGTAAGGCATTCCATGGTATATCAATTTCATCCTCTTGGATCGTTTCGTAGGTTTTCAACGGTAGGGTATCCAAGAGAATAATCATTACATGTGGTTGGTTCATCTTCCCGCTTTGATGGTTCCACTGGTTATAGTCATACAGGTCATTGGTCGAGAGTTGATACGCGTTATCATTCCAATAATCACGTACTGTTTCCTTAACTCGTGGAATGCAATTATTTTCCCGTAAATAATCATCGAAGGACTTCTTAATAGGTGGAGCATCATGTTTCGATTGGTTGAAGTAATTTTCAGAAAATATTTGAGGCATAGGCTGTTTTCCATCATTATCATCATACATCAAAAAATTCTCCCAAGATTCCTTAGCTATCTCAGCATATATACGTTCCAACTCTTGCATAGTAAAACCCAAATTCTGAATCTACTTCTAGGAAAAATAAAAAGAAAAGATCCTACAACAGTATGGAAAGTATGAGGGGAAGAAGTTAGAAAGAAGTTACCAGGTTAAAGATTCCTAAGTAAAAAAAAAAACCTGCAAAACAAAATAAAACAAGTTAGTTTTTAAAAATAGTAAGTCTAAGGTTAGAAAATTTCTAAAAATAAAACCCTAATTCTAAAAATAGAAAAAAAGTAAAGAAATTAGGAAGATATCACCAAATTAGAAGTTTCTATCTTAGAATCCTACAAAATAAGAAAACTGGTTAGTTTCTATAAATTAAAATAGAAAACAAAATCAAAAATTAAAATTAGTAAAATCCTAATCTTAAACTAACTCTAAATCCAATTAATTTCAGAAAATCGTAGCCGTGGATCCCAAGACGGCGCATTGTAAACTTGTTCACACCCCAAGTATAGGGTTGTGATGTAGTAATAACTCGATAAGACCGAGGTCGAATCCACAGGGACTGATACTTGTACGCTCTCTAAAAATAACCAGATCTAGAACTAGGCTAAGATGAAATCTAAACCAATTATGATTTGAGGAATAATGGTGAAATAATTAATCTAAAACTTAGGAAAAATCAGAGAAGGGAAACTAGGGATTCAGAGGATCCACTTGTAGAAATCAGGGAGATCATATGCCTGTATTACAAATCAGGAAAATTAATTGAACTGTCATTGATATAGATTTCAAAAGATGAAAGGTGTATGAATTAGAATGGATTCCATCACCAAACTATGCCCAGGAGACAAAGCAAACAACAGAATTAATCTAATTACCAACCAATCAATCATGCCATGAAGGTTAGGAAGGGTACCGACATCCAACCATGCCCAGGAGACGATGGTGAACAACAGGGCTTCCTGACATCATGAACATCAAGAGGAAAAGAACATGTTCAAAGCCATTGCAGACCCATAGTAATTTCAGTCACAACAGACCATTAAAGACTGAAAACATTCCCTTAATTCAACCCAAATCAATATCAGATCAGTCTAGACAAAGGCACAAGCAAAGAGGCATCCCATCACGCTACAAGCTTCACCTCTTAGCCCTAGCTAAGAGGTTTAGCCCATAAACATGTTAGGCTAATCTCTTACACAAAAGAAAATAAAAATAAAAGAAAAGAAAAATCTACTCCCTCTTCTCCCTGCTTCCACTCTCTCCCCGTACTTGGAATCTCCGGATTTTTTTGATCCACGTCCAGCCCTCCTTTTATAGAAACTGTCTCGGTGGCAATTTCCTTTACGCACACGTGATTGTGCTACGCACCCTCTTGCGTTGGATACTGATGAGTCCAAGACGATATCAAACACGAAATCCACTCCATTCATTCTACTCGTAGCGAAAATAACCGAGAAATAGTATTTTTTTCTTGAGTTTAATGCGGCCCACCATCTCAAACAATTCCACCGTCCGTCTTCCTTTTGACAGCTAAAATTTTCTGATAACTTGCATGGAAGGAGATGGACACCTAGGCGTAGGTCTTAACCTATCTCCAGACTTAATGGACGGTTCAGATCATTGATCTGAGCCATCAGTGGGACCCACAACGCAGAACAGGCGTCGGTTCTCGCGGACGCTGCGAAACGGATCCTCTCTCTTGCGCTGACGAACCTGGTGGGATCCACTTGATATCTTTTGAAGAAATCCAAGCAGTCCATTCTCTTCAGGGCGAAAAACCGCCCGGAAAGGGATGGTTTGGAGTGGTTTCAGTGTGGCCCACGAGAAGCTTCTATTCCGTCGTCCGAATTGCGTTTGAATGTTAAAAAAACAATACATGCTGCTTCTTGGAAATCTTCCACCTAGATGGCGGTCACAGACCCCGTCCGGACATGATGGACGGTTCAGATCATCTTTTCAGACACTGGATGGGGCCCACAACGAAAAAAACGCAACTCTGTTCGCAGACAGAGCTTCCGCGTCGTTTTGCGATAGACGATGGCCCACTGATTGATGTTATTGGGAATATCCACGCCGTTCAAAATATTCCTGACGAAAAACCGTTTGAAATGGACGGCTTTGGAACCGTTTTTGTGTGGCCCACGAGATCATCTACTCCACCGTCCATCTTCCATCTGTACTCTTCAAGAACATCACCTAACTTTAGAAATCCATCTGTAGACCAGAGTACGGTCGGTTCGACCTCGTAAAACGAATGGACGGTCCGGATTGATCATCTGATTGAAGGTGGTGGCCCATGAGCATCGTCCGGCATATCGCGTTGAAGACGCTGTTGCGTCTTTGGTTTTTTAAAGAATTCGTCGGTCAGCAAAACGCTGACCGACTTTTGTTTGTTCGGTGCGCTGCATGTATTCATGTACATGGTGTACATGCACTGCAAATTAGAGTCCATCATGTTTTAGTGCAATCTGTCCCGACCATCTACTCTTTCATATCATTTTAAGGGTTGATACCAGAATTGAAGCATATCCAAATATCAGGTGGGCCCCAGATTGAGATTTATGGGCTGATCTATCCGTTGGGCTGCTTCCGCGATGATCCGACGGATGAATTTCGACGTGTACGGTTCAATTATGGTCCTCAAGCCATGTATGGAGTTTTGAGCCAAGCGGATGGTGGGAACACTGTGATCTTGCATTCTGGACCAATTTCGGGCCACTTGAGCTTCAGTTTCTCGATTTTATCAGATCTCTGGCGTGTAAATTCGTCGATCTTGGTCCCATGGAGTCCATCCCTTGTTGTGGTGATTTCAGAGCATCAAATACACACTTTTAGCACCTTTTTGTAGTCCACTCTTGCAAATGTACCTTGCATCACAAACACGATTAAATTAGGATTTTAAACGGTGGCATGTTCATAAATCCGGTAATAACTGAGGTCTAATATGCAATATTTGACTCTCAACAATGAACGGTGTGGATAAGGCCCATACATCACAGTGACCACTTTAGCCCTTCTCCGTTTCTAGCCAGGGTAGCACCCAATCTGTGTCCGTGTAAAACAGGTGTTGCAAACGATTCTCTGGCCTTGAAATCTAAAGCTGGCAATACAAACTGTTAGTTGTAGGATATTACCCGCACGTGAGTCATGTGCATTAGAGCGAATATAATTTTATAGTCCTTCCATTTCTAGTACCTGCTTCGTCATCATCAAACCATATGTCCATGATACATCATCTTGCCATATGTCGACGATACATCATCATATACGTGGCGGCAGTACAACACGTCTTTCATGGCAGTTTGACCGTTACTTACCAGTTTTCTGGTCTAAAGATTCTAACGCACAGTGAGGTACTTTTCTTTTTACACACGCACACACACTCACGCCGTAGTGGGATTTCACCACCTATGGATACTCGAACCCTTGACCGGGTGTTGAAACTCTTAAGAGTCTGCCACCCGAGCAAGAGCACGGCGAGGTACTTATGGTTACTCGCGTGCGGAGCAATCGCTAGGCTATTTCCACACAGTAGACATTCTATTTCTATATAAACTGTTCATTTGTTTTCCCATAACATTTTATGTCATGATCCAAAAAATGAAAAAGATCCAAATCTCAAGTGTACCATACCACCACACACTCACACTGTAGTGGAATTTCACCACCTATGGGTACTCGAACCCTCAACCAGGTATTGAAACTCCTGAGAGTCTACCACCGGAGTAAGAGTAAAGACCCAAGTTGTAGGATATTACCCGCACGTGAGTCACGTTCACTAGAGCGAATATAATTTTGTAGTCCTTCAATTTCTAGTACCTGCTTCGTCATCATCGAACAATATGTCCATGATACAACATCTTGCAATATGTCGATGATACATTATCGTATACGTGACGGCAGCACAACACGTCTTTCACAGCAGTTTGACCGTTACTTACCATTTTTTGGTCTAAAGATTCCAACGCACGACGAGGTACTTATGGTTACTCACATGCAAAGCAATCGCTAGGATATTTCCACACAGTAGACATTCATAGGCTAACAGAGTATAGCAACTCCTATTCATGCTTGCATATTTTATAAGCTTGTGCATAAGTGGGCCTCAAATCAAACCGTCAAAAAAATCCAAAGATAGGTGTTGATCCAAAAATCACACTAAAAGAGTAATCATAATTGCCGGATCAGCCTCCATTAAATGGGTTATTAAAATTAAAGTGATGAACGGTTCATATGGTACAGAAAAGCCTGATATTATGTCCAGGACTTGTCTAAAGCGGGTCCACCATAATATTGGATTTTGGTACATACGTTCTGTTGGGGGCCTTGCACAAAACCTTAGGATATAGCCTCCCGAAACAAACCAGAATTATGGAATAATTAAGCAATGAAATAAATCAAAGCATAAACCACACACCACACAAGAGATTTTTACGTGGAAAACTCTCAAAGAGGTAAAAACCACGGGACCTCGTCCAGGTCAATAATCCACTATGAAGTAGAACGTTACAACCTTCTTCACTCACGCAAGACTGGATAAACAATAAGAGAAACAAAGAAAATGGAGAGATCTCACCGATTACGAGGACGTAGAAGCGCTAAGATATGGTAGATCGCCTTTACGAGCATAGCCTCCCTTCCACAAGCTTCCTCTCTCTCTTTCTCTCTCACACCTTTGATAGCCCTAAGCCCTCCTAGAAAATCTTTAGAAAACCTTAAAATAGAATACCCTAATCCCCTTTTGGAACTCCTTAAATAGAGAACCGGATGAATTAGAGTCACATAAGGAAGCTGCGCATAAGCGGAGGAATTAGAGTCAAATAAGGAAACTGTGCTACCTCTCCTCTGAACTGAGGAGGAAAACCCCATCACGTTCTCCGTGAGCGCTGAGTGCATGCGTACGTGAGCAGCTTTATGCTCGGGAGGGAGTTGATTAGGTGAGACCCCAGCCTCCCCAAGACAGTGCGGCAAGGGCCCTTCTTGATGTATGTATTCTATTTCTATTTCCATCGAACATTTTATGTCATGATCCCAAAAGTGAAAGAAGATCCAAGTCTCAAGTGTACCATGCATACCATGGGAAACAGTGGTGATTGACTATTAATGAGGTACAAAAGTTTTGGATCAAGCATATATTTGTTTTTCCCCTTTGCACAGGCTTAAGTGATTTCCCCTCATACAGGATTATGTGGGCTAATAACAAATTAGATAGATGGTAAATAAATACTAAGGTCCTAAGAAGTTTGGTGAGCATCACTATCCACATAATTTCAAAGGGTTAAGATTGTTTTTCACATTTATTACTTAGTAGGGGTATTTTTATCATTTTTTAAATTAGGCGGACTATTAAGGAAATGTAGGAGGTGATATCTTAAGAAAAATCCTTCCGATAGTTCTATCTAATTAACCCAAAAACCGGGTGCATTTCATATCCGTAACTCATCTTGGAAGCCTTTGCGGCTGTTGTCAGAAGCAGTGTAGTTGCGAGACGCAAATCCAAAACTCATGTAAGCCATACGACATGACATGAAACGAAGCCCACCATTGAAAACTTTGTGAGGACTGGGTAAAGATTCGATAACATTGAGCTATCCGCTGACATCAACATTGAAACGTTGATCGGTACTCTCGACAGTGATAAGGCACACAAATAGGGTTGTGGATTGCATGGTAACCCTCTCTCCACCTACCTCTGGTGGAAGGACTTTGTCGGGCCCACTGTGGTATATATGTTTTATCCATACTATACACTAGTTTTTACAGATCTTTTTTTTTTTATTTTTTTGGTTTTTTACACGTGGCGCACACACCCCTCACACTCACGCTGCGGTGGGATTTTAACCGCTTATGATACTTGAACCCTTGACCGGGTGTTGAAACTCTCGAGAGTCTACCACCCAAGCAAATCCAGTTTTTACAGCTCATTTTATACCATGAGCCCAAAATCGAAACATATCCAAAGCTCAAGTGACAACACAATGTGAAACGATTAGGATTAAACCCTCACCGTTGAAAACTTTTTAGGACCATAAAAGATTTGGATCAAGATGGTGTTCGTGTTTTCCCTTCATCCATGTCTGCGTAACCTTGCCAAGGGATTGGATGAAAAATAAACATTTATGTGGGCTCTAGGAAGGTTACAAACTGTTGACATCATTATCCTTGTTGCTTCCTGTGGGGTAATCTAGTTGTGCTTTGGATATGCTTTAATTTTGGGCGCATCCGCGTTAAGATGAGCTGGCAAAAAGGATGGTCAACATGGATAAAATACCAACATTATGGTGGGTCCCACAGATTCCTTCCACAAGAATCGATACATAGGTCACTAGGACTATCCGCATATCACAAATAGAAACGATTTATTAATTGGATTCTTAAGATAGTCCAATCAAAATAGTTTTCCATTCATGACCCATCAATGGTGAAGACGAGAACGCGTGGCTCGGATCGTGCTTATTTTGTATGGGCAGCGGATCACCGTAGAGAAAACACTGGAAAAACTTTGATACTCGGTCAGCGTGTAATGGATGATACACGTGCACTTACAAATTTCTCAAAATTTTCATATGCTAGATACAATTGACTCGTAATAAACTTTCCAAATTATGAGCATCAGTTTAAATGTATGATGGAAAAATAAAATTCAACCAAAAAAAAAAAAAAAAACCTTACTTGATTAGCTGACCATGGGATTATTTATTAGACAGTCAAAAATGAAAATATCCAACGGTCCTGCTCTAACAAACAAGGGGCAACTTTACAGAATTTGATTTTGGTAAGATAACTCAGAGTTGATAGTGATTTCTACAATTTCGTCCATTTAATGTGAGTTAAAACACGCCACGTCTACACTTGTGTGCGACGCGGATTAGCTACTGAACCCGGTAGCCAGTTGGCTATTGAAGTGACGTGTCACTGCGTTCTTTGGGCCACACCATGATGTATGTGTTGTATCCACCCCATCCATCCACTTGGGGAGATTATTTTATGTCATGAGCCAAAGAATAAGGCAGATCCAAAGCTCAAGTGGACCCCACCACAGAAAATAGTGGGAGAGTGACGCCCACCGTTGAAACTTCCTAAAGCCCACCATGATATTTATTTGAGATCCAACCTATTTATAAGTTAACATAGACATGGAATAAGTAAAAACACAAATATCAGCTTGATCGAAAAACTTCTGCGGCTTAGAGAATTTTTTAATGGTCAGTGTTCAATCACCACTGTTTTCTGTGGTGGGGTCCACTTGAATTTTGGATCTACCTAATTCTTTGGTTCATGCCTTAAAATGATCTCTCCAAATGGATGGACAGTGTGGATACAACACATACATCATAGTGAGGCCCACGGAACGTGGTGACATCACTTCAGTAGCGAGACCCGCTACCGTTGAGTTCAGTAGCTAATCCGCGAGTACCTGCGTAGTGCGTATACCACACGCGGCGGAGTTTCAAATCAGTCCCCGTTGAAAATCTAGACGGTTACCGAACGTGTGGGGCGTTCTTTTCTTGCTCATTCTCTCTTGTAACTTTTCCCTTCGCAGCCTCGAAAATTCTAGAGTCATCCATAACAAAATCAGCGTCGGAAGGAACGCGGCTGAAACTATATGAATCTATAAATAGCATCCAAGGCCAGATTTACATAACATCAACCAATCTTCCATAAATATTCTAGACATATATTTCCAAGCTTCTCTGCCGTCAAAATATCAACATTTAATTTCCACAGATACCCTTTCCAATCTCGTTTGTTTTCATCACACACCAATGAAGCAGGAAGCATGCTCTGCTCCTTCAAAACTCGTTTCGTCTCCTAACAAGGCCGAAAACCGCATCGTCTCTATTACTTCCAACAGGAAATTCGAGCGTATTTTCCGCAACTTTGATGAGAATGGAGATGGTAAGATCTCACCAGCAGAGTTACGGTGTTGCATGAGAAGTGTCGGTGAGGAGCTGTCGATTGAGGAGGCAGCGGCCGTGGTCGAGTCGATCGACTCGGACAGTGATGGGTTGTTGGGTTTTGAGGATTTTCTCAGATGGATTGATAATTGCGAAGAAGAAGAGAAGAGGAAGGATCTTAAGGAGGCATTTGAGATGTATGAGATGGAAGGGTCGGGACGCATTACACCCAAGAGCCTGAAGAGGACGCTCAGTCGACTAGGCCAGTCGAAGACGATCGATGAATGTGTGGACATGATCTGTCGGTTCGATCTCGACGGCGATGGAGTGCTTAGCTTTGAAGAATTCACACTCATGATGGTTTGATTTCCCAGCATTCAATACCTGTGGTTTTGTTGTAGCTAAGTTGTAACTACACCTTGTTGTATTATACATGTTCTTCTACCTATATTTAAACCTAACTATACTGTACTTTAGCTACAATTTTCCCCCGTTGTATTCGTATATGTGAGTATAGTGTTTAGTGGCAAGAAAGTAATTATGAAATCTTCATGAGCCGTGAAGCCCCAGTTGGTCTGCACAAGTTCCGTACTGGGGGCGTGACGTGGCCGTTCAATCACAACTATTTCGTGTGGTGTAGTTCACCTGATATTTTAGTGGTGGGATTTCAATCACAACTATTTTCGTGTGGTGTAGTTCACCTGATATTTGGATTTGCTCCACATTTGGGCCCATGCCCTGAAATGATACGAAAAAACAGATGGACTGTGGATATAAAACACATACCTGAAGGCGGGCCCCACACTCACTGCCTCACCGAATCGTTAGTATCCACTGATGCGGATAGACTGATTCATGCTGATGACATCCAAAGATAAGTCTGATTCAAAATGGGGATGACCAACATTAAACCTGTCTGAAATCAATCGATTCATCTGACGCGTTCCATTAGGATGAAAGGACGAAAATAAATACTATATTATATTTTCACCATGAGTTATGGTGTGGCTCACCTAAGTCTTTGGTAAGACTAAATCTTAAAAATCATGGTGAAAATATTACAGCATGCTTGATGAAGGGAGTGGATCCGATCCATGTTGCTCTCATTCCAGGCCCACTCAGTACAAGTCACGTCCTCCTTATGAGAATATGACCGGGCGGGGTCAGGCTAGCCCAGTTTCACACGCAAGGTTGTGTGCACTAACTCTCAACGTTTTTATTTTCCACTGATGCATCACTTGAGCGAAAAACCCGAGCTGTGAAAGAGTCAGGCTATGCCACGTAGATTACGTGGGGAGAATATTGAGCCAATTCACTAATCGGTGGGCCCGACACTTACATGGAGTCAAACCATCGTTTGTCCACTGATTTCAAAGCTACAGGCCTTTGGAAGAATGGATCGTTATGGATTTTCACTTCAAGTGATATATACAGTCCGGTCCACATATTGAAAGTACTAGATGTTATACAAGAGTAGGTTGGGAGGAAAGAAATCGTTATTTGTGTGCACACGGTATGTAGATGGTGAAAATAACAATATTGGGATGTTATGAAATACTATCTTCTTCTTCTTTTTTTTTTTTTTTTTTTTTTTGCTTAATTAGACATAACTGCCAAAAAAAATATAGATGTTGTTGAGGTCAAAATCTGGTCAGCCCTCTTCCCCTCTTCACATGTTCCGAATTGGTGACGGACCTGGTTCCCTGCACGTAAACCGTGAGCAATGGAGACCTTGGCTAAGCCGAGAGACCCTCCGATGCCTAAGTCAGGACAATGGAATCTGGGTCTAAGTTGGGGAGGAAAGGGAGAGCGCTAGATGTTGCATACCTGTTGTGATGGGACGATGTGATATTTATACCTCTTCATCGCTTGATTCGCATTCGATAATCTCGGCACGATCAGTGTGACTTACAAATCATGGAGATATTGCCCAGAATCCGGAGATCATGTGTTACGGCGTGCGTATCCACGGACGAGATAATAGGACACGTCCATATATGGCAGTTTCCCCACTTAGCGCGCGAAACCTTTATCCTCGGAGATGTGTCGGCTCGGCCAGACCGAGGACGACGGCATCGCTCCGAGCTGATGATTGACTATGTCAATCCCGAGCCGAATCTTGATTCGTTCGTAAGTAATGCAGCTAGTCATTCTCGGTATTATGATGGATGTTCGTTCGGAGTCGATCGTACAACTTAAATGTTTTCCCTTCCGACTGCCCTTGAAAGAAGGCGGTCAAGAATGGGAGCTTCGCCCATCTTAACCCACCTTCCTAGTATTATGCCGAGGCTCGGACTCTCCACCCGGACTAGCGGATCGTCGATCTCTCCGATTGTAGTCGGCTCGGATTTTCTTATAACAGAAGCCCCCTACTCTCTGAGGTCATTCATGAGCTCGGAGAGTAATTAATTAGAAGATCAGTCGCCTCGGCTCTTCGGTGCGTTTATGGTTCTCGTGTGAAACATCACGTCCTCGGGATTTAGCGACTTCGAGCTAACCGTGAGCGAACACGTGGCGACGGTTGGGATTCCGAATCGTCACCAACCTGTGAATGATCGCCACGTGCACTCGGGGCGTCGTGTCGAGCACTCTTTTCTGCGCTCGGGCGTCGTGTTGATTATCCCCTGCACAACAACCGAGGCGGATGGCGTTACCTTTGACAGGTCTTGGACCAATAATATGACGCCACGTCGGACTCGGAGTCGGCCTGCAATGATTCCGAAGCAGCCATTACTGCAGGCCATTTAATGCAGGATTTCCTCAGTCTATAAAAGGTCCATCCGGGATCTTCATTCAGCTTCTATCGTTTGCATTTGTTTATCGGAGGAGGCGATTTCCGGCGAAGGCGATTTCCGGCAGAAGTGATTTCCGTCATAGTTTTTAAACTCGCTGAAGCAATCTCCGGCGATTGTCTGGTGAGTTCGATTCTCAACACCACTGTTTCAAGATGTCTTCCGATATGGAAACGGCTAGAGGCTACAATGATGACTCCGAGTCGGGGAGTTCAGATAATGGAAGAGAGGCCTCTGAAGGTCCCTTCGAAGCTGTGCCTTTATATCCTCGGCCTCAAACGGTCTCCTCTTTTGCTTCACAGGCTTGTGGTCTGGATCCACGTTCAACCGATGGACCAAAACGTCTGGAGAGATTCCTGGCATATCCGCGTGCGACCAGGCGAATACGTCCCTGTGTCGTCGCAGGAAAGTTAACAACTCGGAGCGTTGCTCAGGCATGAGTGATGTTCCGAACTGAACCGTCTTGCTAGGATCGGCTTCGTCAAGCGGTACCTTCTCCAAATCTTCAATTGGCTTATTCTCGGTAGGTCCGCACGGGTCCAAGACGTTGATGGTGAGTGTTTGCTTTACAGACCATTTTTGAACTGCAATGGCATAACATCTCCGAGCCTCGCGTTGATCTCCTCGGAGGTAACCTGTTCCGCCTTCGGCGGAAAATTTCATCATCAGGTGATAAGTGGACACGACCGCCCGCATTGCATTGAGGGAGGACCTGCCCATAATCACATTATGTACTGATGGTACATTGATAACAAGGAAGTCCACCATCATGGTGACTTGATGTTGCCCCTCTCCCGCAGTCACTGAGAGGGAAATAGCTCCTTTAGAGATTACTCTTTCTCTGGCAAAGCCGTGTAAGGGGGTCTTCACAGGCCTGAGACGAGACTGTGGAATCCCCATCCTTCCGAAGGCCTCAGAGTATATCACATCGGCTGAACTTCCAGTGTCAACGAAAACCCGGTACACCTTATGATTGGATATGGTCACAGTGACCACCAAGGCGTCATCGTGTAGATGTTGGATCCCCCGAGCGTCATCTTCCATGAAGGTGAGGCTACAGGGACTAACTCGTGGTTCTTTGTTAGACCGCTCGGTAAGATTGATGTAATGCTCTGGGCTCCTTCGGGAATGAGCTTTTCGGGCTCTGTTTGAGTCTCCTCCACCTGATGTACCTCGGAAGATGGTGCGGATCTCCGCAGGTTCTTTGGGTGGATTTTTGGGGCGTTCTCGTACTCGCTCCTCTTTCCGAGTAATTTTCTCTTGCTTGGTGTACCGACATAAGTGCCCCTTCCGAATGAGGGATTCAATCTCATCCTTGAGATCTACACATTCATCGGTATTGTGGCCATGATCTCGATGGAAGCGGCAATACTTGCGCCTGTCGCGAAGTTCCGGGTCTGCCCGCATGCAGACTGGCTAGTTGAGAAGCTTCTCGCTGCGGATATCCAGTAAGATCTGCTTGGCGGTAGTGTTGAGAGGTGTGTAGGAACGGAATCTCCCTTCTGGTTTCCTCCTCGATCGGCGGTCACGAGAAGAATGATCATCCGAGTTTTTCCTCGGGGCTTGGGGCTCCTCGTTCCTTGGCCTCTTTCCTTTCCCGTTCGGCTCGAGTGGCAGAGAACTCCTCGGCATAGACATATTTCTGGGCTCTAGCAATGAGCTCGGCTAACGTCTTCGTCGGGTTCTTTCCTATAGAGAAGGTGAACCTCCCTTCCCTCAAGTCGCTACATACTGCGGCGAGAGCCATCTTGTTGTCATAGTCTTCCACCTGCAGTGCTTCCTCGTTGAATCGAGCAATGTAATCTTTCAAGGACTCTTTCGGACCTTGTTTGATGGTAAGCAGGTGGGTATTGGGTTTTCGGCTTCTCTTACCGCTTATGAACTGGGTAATGAATAACCGAGCCAGTTCTTCGAATGAACATATGGATCCAGGCTTGAGTTGCCGATACCAATTCCGAGCGGATCCGGCCAGAGTAATCGAGAATCCTCTGCACATCATTGCATCAGTTGCAGTCTCTATCTACATCCACGAACGATAAGCTTCCACGTGTTCGGATGGGTCACCGGACCCAGATTACTGGATGACAGGAGGAATCCGAAATCTCTGAGGCATCACTTCGTTCATGATTTCTGAGGTGAACGGAGGCTCGGTCTCTTCCATCATGGCTTCAACAAAGAAATGGGGTTGATGATGGTCATTTGTTGCTTCCGTAACATCAGAACTTGGTTAGTCAGATCTGCGAATCGTGACTCCCAGGGATCCCTGTTTTCCGCCACTACCTCCCGAGTGTTCTTCGGCTCGGGCGTTCTCCTTTCCCTTCTCCTCTCCAGGGTGTGACGAAGGTCCGTTGGAGCCAGAGCCGAGGCGGCTGGGACATCCGTCGGGGCCCGAGTCGTCACATTCCTGGTAGGGGCTCGCACTGGAGCTGGGGGAGGATTTTAAGCTGAAACTGGTGCTCGGGTAGATCGCTGCGGAGATGTCCCATGCCTTGCACTTCTCGTCGCTGAATGGGCTTGAACGACTGGCCCGACAGCTTCTAGTACTGGACTTCTCCGCTCGGGTTGTTGCTGGGACTCGCGCTCTTGTCTCATCCGTTCCACCTCATCGCGCAAGGCCTGTACTTCACCTTGTAAGGCGCGGTATTTGCTGGAACGATTACGAGAACGCTGGGAAGGGCCCGGAGCAGATTCCGCATAAAGTGATGACGAAGAGCGGGTCCGCTCCGGTTCCACCACCACTGCCTTTTTCTTCCCTCTAGCCATAGCTTTCAAGAACAAGAACCTGACTTTTTGTATCACGTTCCCACAGACGGCGCCAAAAATGTTGAGGTCAAAATCTGGTCAGCCCTCTTCCCCTCTTCACATATTCCGAATTGGTGACGGACCTGGTTCCCTGCACGTAAACCGTGAGCAATGGAGACCCTGGCTAAGCCGGGGGACCCTCCGATGCCTAAGTCAGGACAATGAAATCTGGGTCTAAGTTGGGGAGGAAAGGGAGAGCGTTAAATGTTGCGTACCTGTTGTCATGGGACGATGTGATATTTATACCTCTTCATCGCTTGATTCGCATTCGATAATCTCGGCACGATCAGTGTGACTTACAAATCATGGAGATATTGCCCAGAATCTGGAGATCATGTGTTATGGCGTGCGTATCCACGGATGAGATAATAGGACACGTCCATATATGGCAGTTTTCCCACTTAGCCCGCAAAACCTTTATCCTCGAAGATGTGTCGGCTCGGCCAGACCGAGGACGATGGCATCGCTCCGAGCTGATGATTGACTGTGCCAATCCCGAGCCGAATCTTGATCCGTTCGTAAGTAATGCAGCTAGCCATTCTTGGTATTATGATGGATGTTCGTTCGGAGTCGATCGTACAACTTAAATGTTTTCCCTTCCGACTGCCCTTGAAAGAAGGCGGTCAAGAATGGGAGCTTCGCCCATCTTAACCCACCTTCCTAGTATTATGCCGAGGCTCGGACTCTCCACCCGGACTAGCGGATCGTCGATCTCTCCGATTGTAGTCGGCTCGGATCTTCCTTTAACAGATGTTACCACCAATTCATTTAACCGCTTTTGGTTAAAGTCCACATAATGGTGTTTACTAAAAATTACTAAAATATCCCTAATTCAAGTTCATATATTTGCACATGCTGATGGAAGGATTGATCCAAACTGATGCACTTCATCTTGAAGCAATCCATGACCGTATCCATCTATTTTTAAATGGTTAGATAACTCCTCATGTGCTTTTAAAGGGTTTAGATCTGTCCGCTTTCTATTAAATGTGGCTTGTACCGCTAACATCCTAGTGTTGAGTGATCTAAATCACATCTACTATCTGGAAATGGTGAGCATCACTATCCACATAATTTCATAGGGTTAATACTGTTTTTCACATTTATTACTTAGTAGGGGTATTTTTATCATTTTTAAAAATGGGCTGACTATTAAGGAAACGTAGGAGGTGATATCTTAAGAAAGATCCTTTTGGGTAGTTCTATCTAATTAACCCAAAAAACGGGTGCATTTCATAATCTGTGACTCATCTTGGAGGCCTGTGCTGCTGTTGTTAGAAGCAGTGTAGAGCCCACCTATATGCCTATGACAAATCCAACTCTGGTCATCAGTTTTGCAAAACTATAATAAAACAGGAGTCTAAAAATCAGGCAAATCCAAAACTCATGTGAAAACTTTTTAGGGCCATAAAAGATTTGAATCAAAATGATATTTGAGTTTCCCCTTCATCCAGACGAAGAGATTGGATGAAAAATAAACATTTCTGTGGGCTCTAGAAAGGTGACAACTGTTGACATCATTATCCTTGTTGTTTCCTATGGTGTAATCTAATTGTGCTTTGGATATGCTTTAATTTTGGGCGCATCGCCTGAAGATGAGTTGGCAAAAAGGATGGTCAGCATGCATGGATAAAATACCAACATTATGGTGGGTCCCACAGAGTCCTTCAACCATGAATCGATGCATAGGTCACTAGCACAATCTGCGTCCCACAAATAGAAACGATCTATTAATTGGATTATTAGGATAGTCCAATCGAAATAGTTTTCCATTAATGACCCATCAATGGTGAAGACAGGAGAGGATCGTTCAATTTTGTAAGGGCAGTGGATCACTGTAGAGAAAATTGGAAAAACTTTGGTGCTCCGTCAGCGTGTAATGGATGATACACGTGCACTTATAAATTTCTCAAAAAATTTCATACGCTAGATATAATTGAATGGTAATAAACATTCCAAATTATGGGCATCAGTTTAAATGTATGATGGAAAAATAAAATTCAAACAAAAAAAAATAAATCCTTACCTGATTAGCTGACCATCGGATTGGTGGACATTTGTTAGACGGTCAAAAATAAAAATATCCAACGGTCCTGCTCCAACAAACAAGCGGCTACTAAACAGAATTTAGCATTTGTTCGAACAATGTGATTTTGGTAAGATAACTCAGAGTTGATAGTCATTTCTATAATTTTAGCCATTTAATTTGAGTTAATAATGCCACGTGTACTCTTTGTGTGAGTGCTGCGTATGTCGCACGTGGCAGAGTGTCAAATCAGTCGCCGTTGAAAATCTAGACGGTTACCGAACCTGTGGGCCGTTCTTTAATTGCTCATCCTCTCTGCTACCTACTTTCCCCTTCCCAGCCTCGAAAATTCTAGACTTATCCGTTACAAAATCTCAGAGGCGGAACGAACGCGGCTGAAACTACATGAATCTATAAATAGCATCCAAGGCCAGATTTACATAACATCAACCAATCTTCCATAAATATTTTAGAGATATATTTCCAAGCTTATCTGCCGCCAAAATATCAATATTTAATTTCCATAAATACCCTTTCCAATCTCATTTGTTTTCCAATGAAGCAGGAAGCATGCTCTGCTCCTTCAAAACCCGGTTCGTCTCCTAACAAGGCCGAAAACTGCACCCTCTCCATTACTTCCAACAGGAGATTCGAGCATATTTTCCGCAACTTTGATGAGAATGGAGACGGAAAGATATCGCCTGCAGAGTTACGGAGTTGCATGAGAAGTGTCGAGGAGGAGCTGTCGCTCGAGGAGGCAGCGGCCGTGGTCGAGTCGATCGACTCGGACAGTGATGGGTTGTTGAGTTTTGAGGATTTTCTCAGATGGATTGATAGTTGCGAAGAAGAAGAGAAGAGGAAGGATCTTAAGGAGGCATTTGAGATGTATGAGATGGAAGGGTCGGGACGCATTACACCCAAGAGTTTGAAGAGGATGCTCAGTCGACTAGGCCAGACGAAGACGATCGATGAATGTGTGGACATGATCTGTCAGTTCGATCTGGACGGTGATGGAGTGCTTAGCTTCGAAGAATTCAGACTCATGATGGTTTGATTTCCCAGCATTCAATACCTGTGGTTTTGTTGTATCTAAGTTGTAACTACACCTTGTTGTATTATACATGTTCTTCTACCTGTATTTAAACCTAACTATATATACTATACGTTAGCTACAATTTTCCCCCGTTGTATTCGTATATGTGAGTATAGTGTATAGTGGCAAGAAAGTAATTATGAAATCTTCATGAGCCGTGAAGCCTCAGTTGGTCTGCACAAGTTTGGTATTGGGCCTGTGAGGTGTGGGCTGGGCCTACTGAAAAGTCCAGATCGCTTGATTGGACTGAGCACTTGATCATTTCACCCATAAGAGAAATTTCCCCGAATGCATTTTGGTAGATTTATGTACAAGTTGCTTTTTACCTCACCAAATGGGGGTGGGATCAGATGAATTCATTAAGTGGGACCCACCGTGCGGGTTACTCAGAATTCATCATTTTAGCTTTGTCAAAATGTCATCTCATGATGTAGACACCATGAGATAATTCATCAGTTTTTCTTACTATGGCTTCGTTCTCATGTACGTGCCCTGCCTATTGTGCAGGTGATCTTATTTCTAGCCCAAGATTTTGGAAACATTAAGTAAATTCCCTTTTCAATCGGCGTTGGTGCAAATCTGATAGGCATCCACGGGAGTGCAATTTGTCGACTTAATATGCTGTGAATTCTGTTTGGAACGCAAGTTACTTTATATAAACTACTTATGCCTCAAGAAGGTTAGTTTGTTTTATACTTTTTCAATAGATGCATATATTTGATAAATAATATATTTATTAGTCATTGTAATAGATGCTTATATTTGATAAATAATATATTTATTAGTCATTGTCCATCATGTGAGACCCACCTTTAATATCCATTGTCCATCCCATGGTCCCACCATTAATATCCGATGCCTATCCTGTGGAGCCCACCATTGTGTGGACTGTCTATCATGTGGGTCCCACCTTCGATGTGGGTCATCCATCATGTGAGCCTACCCTAGATGTGGGTCATTCATCTTCGGCACCTTTAGTGTGGACCGTCTATTATATGGTGCCCACCCTGATATGTGTCATCCATCACGTGGGGCCCACCATCAATATAATTTGTCTATCATGTGGGGCCCACCTTCAATATCCACCACCCATCACATGGAGCCCATATTTGATGTCCATTGAGTGGGCCCACTTTTAATGGATGGCTTGAATGTGGGTCATTAATCATTAGGTGTCAACCTTTGATGCCCACCTTTATGTGGTCATCCATCATGTGGGGCCAACTTTCAATATCCACCACCATCATGTGGGGCCCACCTTTGATGTGGATGGTCCATCTTGTGGGCCCCACCTTCAATGTGGGTCCTCCATCATGCCGGCCCACCTTGGATTGAGTCATTCATCATTCAGGGCTAACCTTTAATGTGGACCATCCATTATATGGGTCCCACCTTCAACGCCCACCTTTCATGTGGACGGTCTACCGTGTGGGCCCCACCTTCAATGTGGATTGTACATCATGCAAGGTTCACCTTGGTTGTTGGCCATTCATTATTAGGGTCCAACCTTTGATGTGGACCATCTATCATTTAAGCACAGGTTAATATGGGTCATATATCATGTGGGGACCACATTCGATATGGACCATCCATCATATGGGCTCCGGATTATCCATGGTGAAAGGGAGAAATAATAGTAGAAAAGTAAATACTTAAAAACTAAGAATAAAAAATTTGTAAGGATAAATAACTTTCATTAGATAAGTTATTTTTACAACGGTGCTTACCAAATTTGCTTAAGTTTAAAAAGTTACTTCTTAAATGGTACACATATGAATGAGCCCTTAGTTGCCACCATTGAATTTGGAATCGCCCACAACCTACCAATAATAAATCAGAGAAAGGTGAGGATGATATGTAGTCACGATGACTCTTATGCCCTTTCCATACGGTAGATGGAATGACTAATGACGGGAAGAAAGGGTGGCAATCTCACGAGAATGAGCTAACTCTAAAAACCTATCCTTAATTAGGCTGCTGGAAGAGTGGAACGTATCGTTGATTAGTGTGCGCACTCAGAGTTAAATTGAGGTTCCTGCTATTAAAATTTTGCTGGCATTTTCATCGGTGAATATATTGGTTGCCTTCGAACAGAGACAACGACGTAGGTTACTTCAATTAGACATTGGGTGGGACCATTTTCATTCTGGTTCTCACATCCCATGGGTCTTCCCTCAGCCTTATTAGTGACAGTGCACAGGCACTTGATTAAAGTGAAGTTGGGCCGCTTGCTTGGATTATGGTAATAATCGGGTTTCCCTAAAACTCTAGCATCCCCTTGGTGCTGGGATCCGATTATCACTGCTTCGGTTTCTAAAGTCAAGGAGATGGACGGTCGCAAATGGTTAAACTCCCTTCCCTGACTAATGCGCTAACATGGTAGATTAAATCAAGATTATTTGTGGATTTTAGTTAGTCAACTATATAGGTTATACTTTTCTGGATCGGCCTTTCGGCTAAGATCAAGTGTAGTATCTGTTTTTTTCGGGTTCGTGTCTGACACGTGGGGTTGGCCCACATGATATTAAATTAATTAATTTTTCCTGTGGATGGGCCCACACATTACGTTGCAGGAAAAAAATAAATAAATAAAAGTCAACCACATGAGAATCTCACCCCTTCTAAAATTACAATTTTAATTTCTAATTGGAATGGATAGACACCAAGCATGAGGAATCTCCTAAAACGCCAAGCTTTGTGGGACCTACCGTGCTGTTTGTGTTATGTCTACTCTGCCGTCAGTTTTATCAGGTGGGAATATTCAAAACTTAGGCAGCCCCTACCAAAAGAAACAGTGGGATGGTAACGCCCATTGCTTATTCATACTTTCTTAGGTTATGTTCCATCCAACCTGTTAATAAGGTAATTCGCACCTGAACAAAAAAAAAAAAAAAAAAAAGTTTAATAATAATAAATAATGATCTTGATTCAAAACTCTTGCAGTAGCCCCTGGTAAGTTTTGATGGGTTTTCAGTCTCCACTGCTTCTTGTGATGTGGATCAATTGAGTTTTGGATTTCTACCATCTTTTGACTCATGTAAATGAATTGAAGAAACATATCCGGGTAGATATGACACAAATATTGCAATGGGGCCACATATAATGGGTTACTAGGATTCCTGTCACCCTGACTGAAAGGCAATTAAGTTACCTCTCTTAAATTGTATTTCAAATCATTTACTCTACCATCCAAACAATATAGCTTTTCAAATATTATGTAGGTTATATAATACTTAACTAAATTGCAATTCAAGGATTATGCAAATTAACTAATAAAGTATAAATAGGGTCTATTGTTCTTGAGGCCAGAGCTGCCACAGTTTTGTAGGTTAAGCTCAACTTGAAAAGCCTCAATTGACTGTTTTATCCCTAATGTTTGGTTGAGATTAAACCATGTGGGCACGGAGCTTCTTCTTCTCTTTTTTTTTTTTCCTCCAAAAGTTTATAAAAGGTTAGAGAAAAGTGAGATCCCAAATGTATTATAATCACATTTCCTGAAACCCAATTCAACATATGTTATAATTTAACGAACTTCTAGCATTGGAATCATGTTTCTATGAACAAAATCATTTGTATGATTGAATTTATTATGAGGGGGAGGAAGTACTACAAAAAAGTTCTTAGATTCAAACTATTTCAAACCTTGGACCATGTTACTATTTTACTTACAAGCCGGCTAGCCCTATAAGGTCAGCACCAAGGTTGAGGCCTATTTAACTTAATTAGGGCCAGGGTTAGGCTAGGGCTAAGGTTTAGGGGGCTAGGGCTGAGCCGATATCGCACAGGTTTTTAGAGCTTTTGTCACACCTTGAAAATGAAGCCCGACCTCCTTACTATGCTCTTGGGGTGACCTCCTTACTCTGCTCTTGGGGTATGATTTGGAAAAGGATTTTTTATATGGCTGCTAGTATTATGATATCAATGAGATGAGAAAGAAACTCAAAAATTTTATTACATTGTGTATCATTTACAAATACAGTGAATGTATAAATTCTGAATGCAAAAATACATCACAGAATCCAAGATTATGAAACATCAGAGTGCATAATGTAAAGTACATGCTAAGCTACTCATGTTACCACCCCCATATCCATAGCTCAAGTGGTAGACTGAGTGAAAGACACCTCGTTTCAACACTGAAGTCTTGGTATCGATTCCCTAGTGGGGGTGGCTAATAGTGAAGTGTGAACTGTCGATGAGTGCACTAACAAGCTAACATTTAAATTAAAAAAAAAATTAAAAAATTAAAAAAAAGCTACTCATGTTACCTATTTTATCCTGAAAAAAAATGAGAAGAAATGCATGAGCTTAAAAGCCCAATGAGCACATCTTTCATGTGTGCAGTGTTTTTATGTTATACTATACAACTTACCAATATGGAAGTGTGCAATGATACTCATATAGAATGTGACATGATGCAATGCAATAAATGGCAATGTAATCATATATACCATGCCTTCAAGGTAAAATATCCAACGTAGTCCACTAAATATCCAACACATATAGGTACAATTGTCATATAGAATCATCAGGACTAGTACTTAAATCAACCATGGTGTACGACATCGCATAGTACTCGACCTCGACAGGGGAGGTTCAAATCAACCATGGCCCTTGGGTCAAGTCCACACAACCCAATGGTACGTAGCGGACTCTATTGCAGTTCACCTTACTAGGGGTTCAACCTAAACCCATTTAACACATTTACCCATGTTAAGCTAGTCGGAACTCTTTCCACTTGACCTCGAAAGCGGGGCTTAAATCAAACATGGTCATGTATCCACTTGGACGGATGATGAAACACCTTACGGTGCTAAGAAGGTTTAGAAAATTTCACCTATGGTGCCTAGTGTATTAATTTCTAGTAATAAATAACATTTTCAGTGTTCATAAACCACGAATATAATTGTGGTGTTCAAGCTAAATCAGAATCAAACTACAACTAAAACTCCTAGAATTCGCGACTTACTATAAATAGTAAACTTACTATTTATAGACGGTCGTGATGTCTACTAGTGCGCAAGGTTTTCGGCCAAAAATAGTAAGTGTCCTATTTGGCTTCACCAAACCGTTCCCCTAATTATTCTAAGCTCTTTTCACGTTGGACGCAACTCCTAAAGCCCGACGGATGAAGAGTTATAAACAAACTAAAACTTACTATTTATAGTAAAAACGAAATTGAAACAGGGAAACGACCATCAAATCAGGGGTTTCTTGCAATTCCGAGCGTCGCAACCCGATGTAGCGGGTTGGTTGGCTAAAGTAGTTCGTTCTACCCCAAAATCATATATTTTTCGTCGACTAACTCATCCCGGATTGTGAGATACGCCTGATTTAAGGTCTGATGGTCCAGATCACTTCTTTCGCCGACCGGGCCTTTTCTGATCCATCTTTGCCATGTAATTGTCCGCGACCCGCTCTACATCAGTCTCCTCCACTTCAAAAGAACTCGTCCTCGAGTTATCATTATCTTGCCGGCTCATGATACTCAGTCAGGTCCGCGACATTGAAAGTTCGTGAGATCGCCATATCATCTGGAAGATCAACAACATAAGCGTTGTCATTGATCTTTCGGATGATTAATACCGATCCAATCTTTTTATTCTTCAACTTGTTGTACGTTCCGGTCGGAAATCTTTCTTTGCACATATGGACCATTACTTGGTCGCCCACCTCGAACACTTTTGTCGCCGATGCTTGTCCGCTTGCTCCTTGTACTTTTCGTTCGAGGCATGTAGCTTGTTCTGTACCTCCGCATGAATGCCCATGATTTTATCTGCCATATGTTCTGCTACGCAATGCTCATGCATGGGAGCTTGGGCAGAGGGACCAAGTCTAGTGTATGGCGAGGTACTCGTCCGTAAATAACCTGGAACGGGGATTTTCCTGTCAAGCGGTTCACCATGTTGTTGAATGCAAACTCCGCTTGAGACAAGGCCAAATCCCACTGCTTCAGTTTTTCTCCTGAAATACATCGAAGGAGGTTTCCCAATGTGCGATTCACAACCTCAGTTTGACCGTCAGTCTGTGGGTGGTACGCGCTGCTGAATTGAAGGCGTGTATCGAATCGAGTCCACAAAGTCCGCCAAAAGTGGCTTATGAACTTCGTGTCACGGTCGGAAGTAATAGTTTTGGGAACCCCGTGTAGCCGCATAATTTCTCTGAAGAATAGATTCGCCACGTGTGTTGCATCGAGAGTCTTCTTGCATTGAATAAAGTGCGCCATATTGGAAAAACGATCTACTACCACGAACACCATATCTTTTTCCATTGGCAAACATTATAAGGATGAAGTAGTATGCGATGTGGTTGACATGGAAGCATGTCACATACTACTCAGTCGACCCTGGCAATCTGACCGTGACGCCACTCATAAGGGGCGAGATAACATATATATCTTCGTCAAGGACGGCCGGAAGACTATATTGGCCCCTATGGATCCAGAGGGACCACCTGAAACTTCTAAAGTGGAGGGTTGTTTTCTCTTAACCATTCGGGACTTTGTAGAAGAATCGAAAGAAACAGGACAGACTTATGCATTAATTGTAAAAGGGGAAGAACTCGAGCCTACCATCATCCCTGAAAGATTAAGGCCCTTGTTACATGAATTCCAAGAAATCGGCACGAGGACCTTCCCGATGGGTTACCCCTATGCGAGATATCCAACACCATATCGACCTTATCCCCAGGTCCGGTTACCTAATCGTCCTCATTATCGAATGAGCCCGAATGAGTGCGAGATTCTGCAGGGACAAGTGGAGGAACCGATCCGTAAGGGTCTTATTCGAGAAAGCATGAGCCCATGTCTTGTACCACTCTGCTAACTCCAAAGAAAGATGGGAGTTGGCGCATGTGTGTCGACAATGGGCCATCAACAAGATCACCATAAAATACAGGTTTCCTATACCACGGTTGGATGATATGTTGGATATGCTAGAGAGCGCAAAAATATTCTCTAAATTGGACTTAAGGAGCGGCTACCATCAGATTCGAATACGGTAGGGTGATGAGTGGAAAACAACCTTTTTCAAGACCAAGGAAGGATTGTACGAATGGATGGTCATGCCTTTCGGTCTTTCTAATGCGCCTAGCACATTCATAAGGTTGATGAACAAAGTTCTGAAACCTTTCATTGAGCGGTTCGTTGTGGTTTATTTTGATGATATTTTGATATACAGTCAAGACGAAACCACCCATATGGAGCACCTCAAGAAGGTCCTTCAAGTGCTCACTGAAAATAAACTGTACCTCAATTTAAAAAAGTGTAGCTTCATGACTGATAGCCTATTGTTTCTGGGTTTTGTGGTTACATCCACGGGCATTCGAGTGGATGAGGAAAAGGTGAAGACAATCAGAGAGTGGCCGGTTCCCAAAAATATTCACGAAGTGCGAAGTTTCCATGGACTAGCAACATTCTATCGTCGGTTCGTGAAAAACTTTAGTACCATTGTGTCACCGATCACAGATTGCATGAAGAAAGGGCAGTTTCAGTGGACTGACGAAGCCGACAGAGCTTTGCGAAATCAAGCGCAGATTATCCACGACCCCGGTTCTTGTACTTCCCAACTTCGACAAACTGTTTGAAGTCGAATGTGATGCCTCATATGTCGGGATTGGGGGAGTTTTGTCTCAAGAAGGTAGGCCGGTAGACTTCTACAGTGAGAAACTTAGTGATGCACGCAAGAAGTGGTCTACATATGAGATCGAGTTGTACGTGGTGGTCCAGCATTGCGACACGCGACATTATTTGATTCAAAGGGAATTCATACTTTACACGGACCATCAAGCCCTCAAGTTTATTAATAGTCAAGCTAACATTAACCGTGTGCATGCTTTAGATGGATCTCATTTTGCGAGAATTCACATTCGTGCTAAAGCATAAGTCGAGAACAGAAACAAAGTAGCCGATGCGGTGAGTCGTCGTGCAACTTTGTTAGTCACTATGAGCAATGAAGTTGTCGGGTTCGATCGCCTCAAAGACATATATGCCGACGACGACGACTTCAAGGACGCATGGGTTAGATGTCAGGAAGGTCACCCCGGTGACTTACATATACAAGACGGGTTCCTTTTTAAGGGAAATCGACTATGTATCCCAAAGAGTTCGCTAAGGGAACAGATAATCCAAGAGCTACATGGAGGTGGCCTCAGTGGACACCTGGGGCGAGACAAGACGCGAGCTCTTGTGGAAGAACGGTATTACTGGCCACAATTGGTACGTGATGTGGGAAAGGCAGTCCAACGCTGTTATATTTGTCAGACTTCCAAGGGGCAATCTCATAATACGGGCCTCTACACCCCGTTACCCGTGCCTGACGGCCCTTGGGAGGATTTATCTATGGACTTTGTGCTTGGTCTCCCATGAACACAACGTGGCATGGATTCGGTGTTCATGGTAGTAGATCGTTTTTTCAAGATGGCGCACTTTATTCCATGCAAGAAGACTCTCGATGCAACACACGTGGCGAATCTATTCTTCAGAGAAATTGTGCGGCTACACGGGGTTCCCAAAAATATTACTTCCGACCGTGACACGAAGTTCATAAGCCACTTTTGGCGGACTTTGTGGACTCGATTCGATACACGCCTTCAGTTCAGCAGCGCGTACCACCCACAGACTGACGGTCAAACTGAGGTTGTGAATCGCACATTGGGAAACCTCCTTCGATGTATTTCAGGAGAAAAACCGAAGCAGTGGGATTTGGCCTTGTCTCAAGCGGAGTTTGCATTCAACAACATGGTGAACCGCTCGACAGGAAAATCCCCGTTCCAGGTTATTTACGGACGAGTACCTCGCCATACACTAGACTTGGTCCCTCTGCCCAAGCTCCCAGGCATGAGCATTGCAGCAGAACATATGGCAGACAAAATCATGGGCATTCATGCAGAGGTACAAAATAAGCTACATGCCTCGAACGAAAAGTACAAGGAGCAAGCGGACAAGCATCGGCAACAGAAAGTGTTCGAGGTGGACGACCAAGTAATGGTCCATCTGTGCAAAGAAAGATTTTCGACTGGAACGTACAACAAGTTGAAGAATAAAAAGATTGGACCGGTACCAATCATCCGAAAGATCAATGACAACGCTTATGTTGTTGATCTTCCAGATGATATGGCGATCTCACGAACTTTCAATGTCGCGGACCTGACTGAGTATCATGAGCCAGCGCATAATGATAACTCGAGGACGAGTTCTTTTGAAGTGGAGGAGACTGATGTAGAGCGGGTCGCGGACAATTACATGGCAAAGATGGATCAGAAAAGGCCCGGTCGGCGAAAGAAGTGATCTGGACCATCAGACCTTAAATCAGGCGTATCTCACAATCCGGGATGAGTTAGCCGATGAAAAATATATGATTTTGGGGTAGAACGAGCTACTTTAGCCAACCAACCCGCTACGCGGGTCGGCCTTCGAATGCGAGAAACCCCGATTTGATGGTCGTTTCCTGTTTCAATTTCGTTTTTACTATAAATAGTAAGTTTTAGTTTGTTTATAACTCTTCATCCGTCGGGCTTTAGGAGTTGCGTCCAACGTGAAAAGAGCTTAGAATAATTAGGGGAACGGTTTGGTGAAGCCAAATAGGACACTTACTATTTTTGGCCGAAAACCTTGCGCACTAGTAGACATCACGACCGTCTATAAATAGTAAGTTTACTATTTATAGTAAGTCGCGAATTCTAGGAGTTTTAGTTGTAGTTTGATTCTGATTTCTTTTCCATTGCTTAGTACCCTTATTTAAAGGGTTGTGAACTCGTTTTTATGAATTCATTAATCTATTTCGAATTTATTTAGAATTTATTTCTATTTTCTGCTCTCTTTTCTCGTGGATTCGAGAAAGTCTCTGTGAGGAGTCCGGAGAAGTTCCGTGGATTCGGAATAATTATCCTCTTGAGGAAGACGGTGCTCGACCTCACGTCCTCCCCTGCGTCACATATGCTCCATACATACATGGCATATATTAAATCAACCATAATGCATATGTATACATGCTTCATGTATCAAAATGCCACTGTGAAACGTACATGTACTTTGGTAACCCTACTACAAACATACAAAGTATACAAAATTATACAAGTCTCTGCTTTCTACTTAGCACATAATTACATCCAGTAGTAACATGATTCAATTGTCATTATACCCAATCTAATCCACATATTCCAACATATTCAAGCAGGTAAAGCATCAAATATCATATAATATGACATGGCATTAAGTCACACAATTAAGAGAACATGTTGTTAATACATTATCGTACATGTTCTTAATACATTATTATACGTTTAAGTGGTCGTAATGCCACACCTCATCACATAGTTGGATTGCCATCATTTACCTCATCAATGACATAAATAACCATAATATATTGCATCCATCACCATCACTTAGCATATAAACAAACACCCATTACATGATTCATAACATGTATATTATTAACAATTACACAAAAGGCCCCGCGAAATATGCATGCATGCTGGCTAGGTAGAGTATGAATGACTTCAGTGTGGAAGTATCCCAGCAATTGCTTACACGCATCCCCAGCAATTGCTTACACGCGAGTAACAAAAGGTACAGCGCCGTGCGCTGGCAGTTTATAGACCAAAAGACGGGCAAATACGATCGGACGGGGATTTCCTGTGAAAGGCTTTCGCACGAAGTTCCTATGCTGTTATGGTAGGTGGTTCTCATCATGATGTTTGTAAGAAAAGACCATATGTTTTCTCAGATCATTTTAGGACAAAAGACCAACAATCATATGAATCAAGGACTCAAGGCGTCCATATGAGAGGAAACAGTGGAGATTTCGTGACCACCATTGAAAATTTTATATGGCCACAAAAGTTTCATATTAGGCTGAGTTTTTGTGTTTTCACATCATCACAATGAAAATGACCTTATTAACAGTTTCGATGGCACGTAAACATCAAGGTGGAATCCAGGAATATTTATATGTTAGGAAACTCTTTCCCTAATTTTTCCTTTTATGTCCAGTTTTAGATCCATCTAATTTTTGGTCTCTTATCCTAAAATGACTTGAAAAAACAAATGAATGGAGTGAACTTCTAAAAACATCACACCCCCATCTAGCATCCCAATTCCCATAGCAGAAACTTCTTGCCATAGGCATTAAATCCGCATCCTGCACAATCAAAAAATCATAAAGGACGTAGGCTGCCACCGTACTTACAATTTATTGTCCACGCATGGCCCGATGATAACATAGTAGTTACTAGAAATTGAAGGAATAAAAAATGTATTTGCTCTGGTGGACACGACTCGCGTGTGGGTAATATCTTTCCAGTAATCAGTTGTATTGCCATTCTCATAGCTTAGGTTTCCAGGCTAAAATTGTTTGCAACATCTTTTTGCCTGTTCCTAGCTAGGAATGGACAAGAGGCTATGGGTTTCATCTACATCATCCATCCATTTTGCTATATTATTTCAGGTGCAAGCTTAAAGATGAGACAATACCAAGGCTCAAGTGGACCACACACTCAGTATTAAATACTAAACATTGAAAACCTTTTAAGGGCCACATGAGTTTTAAATAAGTTGATATTATTATTTTCCCTTCATTTAGATCCGTGACCTTATGAGTAGTTTTTTTTTTTTTTTTTTTTTTTTTTTTTTTTTATGAACATACACGCACACACCACCACACACTCACGCCGTAGTGGGATTTCACCACCTATGGGTACTTGAACCCTCAACCAGGTGTTGAAACTCCCGAGAGTCTACCACTGGAGTAAGAGCAAGGACCCAAATGAGCAGGTTTAATTACAACTAACCATGATGTTGTGCCCTAGGAATGTTTTAACTGTGTGTCATTAGCACCATTACTTAATGTTGTGTGGTCCACTTGAGCTTTGGATCTGCCTCATGTTTGGAATTATTCCCTAAAATGATAGGGAAAAATGGATAGACGTGCGGCGTTGATAAGACCCATGCATCACAGTGGCATCCTGGGCCCTTGTACGTTGTTAGCTGTGAACCGGCTACTGGAGCGAATACAATTTTGCAGTAGTCCTTCAATTTCTAGGAAGCGGATTGGCTGGTGTACACACACCACCGGCTGTTGTGTTCACCAGGTTATGTAGGTGGTTGTAAGGCTTGGTTCTAAGAATAAGATAGATTGAAAGATCAAGGGGACTACGCTGCAAAAAGTAGTGGGAATTGGATGTCTACATTTGAAATCCATTCGGATCACAAAAGTTATGAATCAATATGATATCTATTTACAATTTCATCTATGTCTGTGTGAACTTATGAGCAGATTGGATGGAAAATAAATGGTTTTTTTTTTTTTTTTTTGTTTACACATGTGCACACACCCCACACACTCATGCCATAGTGGGATTTTACCACCTATGGATACCTGAACCCTTGACTGGGTGTTGAAACTCCTGAGAGTCTACCACCCAAGCAAGAGTAAGGATCCGGAAAATAAATGTTACAGCGGACCCTACGAATGTTTTAATGGTGAGAATCATTGTCTCCACTTCTATTTGTGATGTGATCCACTTGAGCTTTGAATATGACTTATTTTTAGACTAATCCTCTAAAATAATCTGTCCAAATAGTTGAACACCGTGGATATGATAAATATATAATTGTGTGCCTATCTAACTTTGATTTCCTTTGAACCGATCTTACAACACGGAGCTCAAGGAGCATCAACACTTGTCTTCATAGGACACGTACCCACATGAGCCAAGTCGGTCAGGTATCGTACACCAGCTTTACCAATTGGAATTTATTAAGGGCCCGTTCATTAGGTGGGATTAAGGTGGATGGAACTGTAAAAGTAACAATAAATGCATGTGTAAGGTATTATCCCTGGATTGAGTGTATTCCATGTTTTCCAATACCATGTTTGAAATGTATGCAATTAAAAGTAAATTCAGGGATATTCTTTCAAATTACACTTGAAAATTCATCATCATGGGATTTGAAAATTCCATCTCACACTTTCCAACATAAGGCTCATTTTCTAAAGCCTATAAAATTAATTTTAATCCCATCTCACATCCCTTCCAAACATGTCATTCCCAATCTCGAGGTGGGATTAGCAATGCAATCCCATTTAATACTAATGCCACCCGCCAAACAGGCCTAACCAGCTTGGTCACCATCCTGCGAGACTTGTCTGTGACCCAAAACCAGAGACGAGGGTGTAAACATGACGGTAGGGCATACCTCGATGCACGCATTGTATATTCACTCTGTCCATCTATTTTGCCAGAATATTTCAGTGTGTGGTCCCAAAAAAATTCAGGTGGACCACACTATAAGAAACAGTGTTTATTGACTACGGTCTACTCTAGAAAATTTTTCAATGGTGGGTGTTTAACAACCACTGTTGCCTGTAGTGTGGTACACCTGAACTTTGTATCTTCTTTATTTTTTAAGGATCACACTCTAAAATAAGCTGAAAAAACAGATACATGGTATAGATATACAATGAATGCATTAAGGTGGTCCCTACAATCAGGTCCCACCCACATAGTTGGCTCCGGGGTCGCATCCAAGTCAAGCTTGTCATCTTCGGGCTCTATGTAATGGATACACCGTATATGTGGCGGCAGCTCAACACGTCTTTCACGGCCGTTTGACCGTACTAGTCTTTTGGCGAGGTACATCTTGTTACTCGCGTGGGGGGGGCAAGGCAATGCTAGGATATTTCCACGCAGAAGACGTTCATATTATAGCAGCCCATATTCATGCATGCATATTTTATAAGCTTGTGTATAAGTGAGCCTTAAATCAACCCGTCAAAATATCCGAATTAACATTGGTCCTGATCCAAAAATCACACTAAAAGAATAATCATAACCGTCAGATTGATGTCCATTTAATGGATTATTAAAATAAAGTAATCAATGGTCCTTATATAACAAAGAAACCTCATATAATGTCCAGAACTTTTCTAAAGCGTGTCCACCATTTAAGAATATCAGATTTTGGTGAGTTCTCCGTGGGCCTTAAGTGCATGCGTACGTTGCAGCTTCATGCTCCAGAAGCATATATTAAATGGGGAGCGGATTGGGTGAGGCTCCGGATACACCGATGTGGGTGGGACCATGAATGGGGGCCACCAGAATGTTTATTTGCCATCCTTCCTGTTGATAAGGTAACAAAGATCCGGATGAAGGGACCACACAAATATCAGCTTGATCTAAAACTTTTGAAGTTTATAAGAAGTTTTTAATAATGTCATTATCATTGTTTCCTATATTATGGTCTACCTAAGATTCGGATCTACTTTATTTTTTGCATCATGCCTTAAAATAAGCTTTCAATACAGATAAACGGCGTAGATATAGTCAAATACATACATCACGGTGGGCCCTACAGTCAAGGGTATCAGGTGGGTGGATACGGGTTCCCACCGAATCCGCTCCCTATTAAAAGACTCTTTTTTTGTTCGGTAGACAAATGAATGAACGACTCTTCTTTCCGGGTTATTGCAGCGAAAAGCACGCCCAGGACGCGTGCAGTCACACGGGTTCGTGAATATGAATGCGGAGAAGATGACGTTGGGGAAGCACGACTTCGACCAGGCCATGACCGTTGGGTTCACTTGATGCATTCGTTGTATATGTCGCCGATAGCTTTTCTGTCTCATTTTAGTCATGGATCTAAAAATGAAGCTGATCCATATCTTAGGTGGACTATAGCACAGGAACTGATTGTAGCACAGAAAATAGTAGTGATTGAATGCTTACCATTGTTGAGGAAAATATTGATTAAAAATTTTTTTTTAAAAAAAATTTATATTTGTATGTATATGAAATTTTTTGCTTGAAAAACTTAAATTTTTTGGTGTTTTGGGAATAGTCACGAATCAGAAATAAGTGAATAAAATAAAGTGTTTATACATGGAGTGTAGAGTACATTATTATTTGCTTAATAGATCCGTAAAGTACCGTGACTTGCGAGTTCCAGTGCGTAGCAGCACTGGAACACCTACGCGCACAATCTCAGTCATGGGCTTGGTGCAAGGGCATGGGCATGTGAGGCAGTGTAGCCGTAGAGGCGCTAGTGTCGCACTTTGTACTTGTGAGGCAGAAACTGTTGCATGTGAGATAGAAACTGTTGCATGCGGCTAACCCAACGGTCATAAAACGACTAGCCAGTGAGTCTAAATAGCTATCATGCAACAGTTGGTTGTCCCACATGCATAACGTCAGAAACAGCCAATAACGGCTGGTTAGCTTAGTTTTTCAACAATAGCCATAAAACGGTCATATGAAATTATGCCTCTGACCAAAATGACAAGTAGCCCTGACCTATATAAACAGTGCTTGGGTGGTTCATTAAACCATAACCAACAACTCAAATCACTCTCACATACAACCCAACAAGAAGAGTAAATATAAGCTAGCTAGGTTCAATATGAACCTTAGATAACAATCCTCAAAAATAGACCAAAGTAGTGGTCTAAACTAGCAACAATTTTATTTTTTTTTTTTAATTTTCTCTCTGATTTGGGATTTTATTTTATTTATCTATCGAAAGAAATTTCTATATACAGAATTCCATTTGTGGTTCTTTGTATTTGTTGAACATGGAACCACATACAAGCTCGTCATATCCTAGAAGTTATTTGCCTGCAACCTATCAGCATTCCCAATCGCTTTGAGAAGGAACGAATAATGCTTTAAGGACAGTGTGATCACATGTGCTTTAGTATGTCCTTAACTTTTTGATTTCTTTATTATTTTACAGAATTTATAAATCTGTAATTTACGATAACACTTATGAGAACCAATCAGAATGGGTTATGTACAACCTGTACAGATCCACGTAGTGTATTCAAAGATTTGCAGAGATGTACGAAGAAGATTTCTTGGTAATACAGCCAGAACGCATCAAAAAGTGCAATGTCATTATTCAACCAGCCAATGAAAGAAAAATTGTGTATGAATGGTTACATAACAGATGGCAGAAGAAGAAACATAAAAAACTTAGTGGTGAACAGTTATGGTAATCGTCAGAATGTGAGAAATATCTATATGGTTAGATTAAGGCTATAAATAGTAAATGAAATCAATATAAAAAATTTTGTGTTACATGAACACAATCAAACCAAACATTATCTTTCAATTATCATTTCGATTACCCGTCAATTTACATTTTATAGTGTAATCTTTTACTTTCTTTATCAAGCAAATTACATATTCTAGTGTAATCCTTTACTTTCAGCATGTTATTTACATTTAATAGTGCAATCCGTAGTGTTAATCAAGTAGCTAGTAATTTTAGTTGTAATTTGAATCTATGCCTACACGCTAGATTCAGTTCTTCACTCAGAAATGTGATTTGCAACTATCCCTCGTAACCGACTGTAAGAATCACTTTCTCATTTTATTTTGTATGTATTGAAAAGTCTTTTTGTTCGAAAGGCAAAAGTGCAACCCATCATCAAAGGATGAACCCCACCCTCTAAACATCGTTTGATCCTATCTACACATTGAGTGAGTGGCTAAATACGCAACCGATCTCCTCGGATCTCGGTAATACACTATGTGTCTGCCTATCTTAGTACTTGGAGTTATAGTTGTTCGGTTTGAATTTAGCCACAATTTCAATTCTAACACGTCTACACACGTACAATCGAAAATTGATCACCAACAACTATTAAAATAGCTATTTTATGGATCAAGATGATATTTATATATTCCCTTCATCCAGATCTATGTGACCATGTAATGGGTTGGTTGACAAATAAATATTATGGTGGGCCCTATGAATTTTTTTATGTTGGCCATTTAATCACCATCGTTGGTGTGGTCTACCTGTGATTTGGATCTACTTCACTTTTGGTTACATGCCATAAAATGATTGGAAAAAGTGGATGGACAGTGTGAATATAAAACACATACATCATGATGGCTCCACGGTCATTGCCTTACCTAATCCATAGTATCCTCTAAGGAGGATGGACGACTTCATGTTGATGAGATCACCCCGGCCATCAAGTGTGCTGTTATGGGAAGATACAAGCTCCCGAAGATTCGAGGGCCAACATCATACTAACCTGATCAAACGTGAACTTTCGACGTGATACACAAGGATTCACTCTTTAGTCATAGCAGCACATCTACCCCAAGGTGCAGGAAAAGTCGAGTTCCTCATCAATCCAGGTCAGTACTCGGCTCGGACTAGAGATACGAACGAAAGAGAACATCAGGTAAGGCGCGAGCGGACCTCTGGACTATAACCCTAAGTTGGTCGAGCCGAGCTATCGTCCTCATCCTCATCCTCATCTTCATCCGAAAAAGGTTGGCCGAGCTAGGCTCGTCCTCGTCCTCATCTTCATCTAAAGAAGGTCATCTGAGCCAAGGCCTCGTCCTCGTCCTCATCTTCATCAGAAGAAGGTTATCCGAGCCGGGGGCTCGTCCTCATCCTCATCTTCATCTCCGTCCGAAAAAAGATGACTCGAGCCGAGGCCGAGGCGGAAGGTGGGTACATCATGCGCCAAACTAAACTAGGAAACTACCTTAAAAGGACGTAACCGACTGTCTCACCCACGGATACGCGCAATATGTTACACGATCTCCGGATTACGGGTCATATCTCTACGATCATAGTATCCCGTTGATTGAGCGAATCGCGCCAAGATTAACAGGCCCAGACCGTCCAATAATCAGGTATAAATACAATGAGACCTCATTGCTACAGGTACACAACATCTTACACTTTTCCTCTACCTTTCAACTTAGACCCAGATTCCCTTGACCTGACTTAGGCATCGGAGGGTCCCCCGGCTTAGCCAGGGTCTCCTTTGCTAATCTTTTGTGCAGGACCAGAGTCCCCCAGAGGCACGCAACACGGAGTGGAGGATGATTCAGATTTTGTCATCAACATTTGCCATGTTGTGTTTTGCCAAGTACCAAAAAAGATTGATCAAATTCAGAACGCAGGTTGGATACACCACAAAATACTGTTGAAGTGGAGATGAAATTGTAGAAATTGTGTGTGGGATCAACCGGCTATGCATATATACCATCCAATCGATTCATCTAATGTGTTCCATCACAATGAAGGGACAAAAATCATGACAGGAACACTACTTGATTTTACACAGTAAATTATGGTGTGACTCATCTAAGTCTTTGGTTGAACTAAATCTCAATCTCCATGGTGAAAAACTGTGGCGAATCTGATGCATGTTCATGAGAATATGAATAAGCAGAGTCAGGCTAACGCAATTACCCATATATAATTGTGCGTGCTTTCTTTCAACGTTTTTATTTTTCCACTGATGTATCGCTAAGTAAGAAAATTGAGCCGTAAAAGAAGCGGACCATATCATGATGTAGATTACGTGGAGACAAAATTGAGGCGATTCACTAATCTAGTTACATAAAGCCAAGCCATCATTTTGGCCACTGATTTCAAAGGTGCAGGCGTATGGAAGAATGGAACTTTCCGTATTTTCACTTCATGTGATATTTACTGTGATAGATGTTACACAAAAGGAATAGGTTAGGCATGAAAGAAATATTTATGTGTGCACACTGGTACATATAAGATGCAAATAATAAGGGATGTTATGAAATGCCATCCTTATTTTGCTTAATTAGATATTTAAAAAAAAAATCCTTAGATGTCACCACCAACATTTTGAAGGTTTTTTTTTTTTTTTTTTTTTTAAATACCACTTTTCATTAAATCCAAATAATGGTATTAGCTTATTACCAAAAATGACTAAAATATTCCTAATACACGGTCTCATATATATATATATATATATATATATATATATATATATATATATATATATATATATATATATATATATATATATATTAATGGAAAGATTGGTCCCAAATCGATGCACATAATCTTGAAGTAGTGCAATACCTTGTCTACATACTTTTAAATGATCTAGATAACTCTTTACGTACTTTTGAATGGTTCAAATAGTTATCCATCTGTTTTTGAATGGTTCATATCACTAACAACATAGTGCTGAATGATCTAGATCGTCGTCCACCATCTTGAAATGGTGGGCATCAGTGTCCATCTAATTCTGAATTGTTCATATTGATGTCCACATTTACTACTTGCTAGGGGTAAATGTACATTTACTGCTTACCATGGGTAATTTTATCACTTTTAGAAATAAGTGATCAAAATAAATACATCCTTAACACGTAGGCTGTGTCGTTTGGCACCATAGATTTGGGGGATTTGAGGGGATTTCAAATCCCTTAATATGTTTGGCCCCATATAACAGGTGTTTCAAATTGAAACGATTTCAAATCCGGGAGTTTGAAATCCAAAGTGGAAGCTAGGATTACATCTAAAATCTCTCCAAGAGACACGTCTAACATGTGTGTCACTAGGCTACTAATCTAATGGGCACATGGCCCACTTATGATATTCCAAAGCAATTAGATTATCAACTGCCACGCTAAAATTACTCTAATAAGATGATTTGTGTTGTTCAAACATTGTCCATATGAATCAATAGTTAAAAGTCATTGGTTACTCATTTGGGATATGATCCTATGCTTGGCCCATCCAAAACTTGAAATTTCACCATTTTCGACCAAAGCATTTTTTTTCAACTAATTTATTACAACAACTATGTCAAACATTTACATATGTACACTAATTAGGGATAATAAAGTTGATTTAGTAATTATTCAAACCCCTCTAAATAAATTATGCAGAACTTCTTTTAGATTATAGGGTATTTCAAATCCGCTCGGTCCAATTAATCCATAAACCGAGTGCATTTCGTATATCATCTCCGAAAGGAAATGCCGGTGACCTGATGTTGGAAGCTGTGTGGGCCCAAAGAGAAGCCCGTGGAAAATCCACTCCGTCCATCAGTTTTTCAAGACCAAAATAGAATAGGAATGCAAAAACAATTAGATCAAAACTGTTGTAGGGCGGCCACACCACATGAAACAGAGTGCCACAGAAGTTTTTTACCACGATGATATTCGTTCCCACAATTTATCTGAGTGGCAATAACCGTATGAACGTTATGGATGGTATATAAACATAACGGTCTGCTCCAGGAAGTTTGCAACGGTCCACGTTTTTGTTCTCACTTTCTAATTTGGTGTGGCCCACCTAAGTTTTGGATCTTCCTGATTTTTAGATTCCTATCCTACTGTAGTCTTGCAAAACTGATGGACACTCCGGATTTGTCACGTGCATCTCCTTGGACCCCACACAGGCAACCCGCGTCCATCCTCATCTCTCCATCATCTTGACTTTCCTCCGCGGCTGCTTTTAAGAAAGTGACTCGCACTTTCTTCTCCTGCAATCTGGAGCTGCGACGCGCAAAAGCAAGCGAGCTGTTGTCGGTTATAAAACAGGTGGCCGTCATCCAAAACTTATATATATCCCAACATCCCCTACGAAATCAAAAACACCCAGAAGCCTTGCATATCTTGGTGTAGCTTCTCCCTTTCCATCTCTTCTTCTCTATATATAAGAGATTGTAGTGAAATTTAAAATCCAATTCTAAGAATTCCCATTTCGGTTTCATTTATTTCTATCGCATACCAATGAAGAAACAAGCTTCTTCTTCATCTTCCCAATCTCACCAGCTACAGAAAGACTCCGACGAAAAACCCAGCTCATCTCCTAAATCCGCTCTAGTGGGGTTGTGCCAGAGACTGTCGCCGAAGAAGACCGAGAAGCGGGCCCTCTCGGTCATACCCGATGCACCCACGTGCGGAAAATTCGAACGTGTCTTCCGCTACTTCGACGAAAATGGAGACGGGAAGATCTCAGCTGCGGAATTACAGAGCTGCATGAGGACCATCGGGGAGGAGCTATCGGTGGAGGAGTCAGAGGCGATGGTGGAGTCCATCGACTCAGACGGAGATGGGATGTTGAGTTTTGAGGACTTTGTTAGATTGATTGAAGTTCATGGGGAAGAAGAGGAGATGAGTGATCTTAGAGAGGCATTTAGGATGTATGATGAAGGGTCCGGATGTATTACGCCCAAGAGTCTAAAGAGGATGCTCAGTCGATTGGGAGATTCAAAGACGATCGATGAATGTAAGGCCATGATCTGTCGGTTCGATCTCAACGGCGATGGAGTGCTTTGCTTTGAAGAATTCAGGGCCATGATGGTCTGATCTGTAGACGTGTGTTCGCTAGAATTTCTTTGTGTGTTTGAAAGGCTTAACCGTATTCATGTATATTTATTTACGGTGAATTCCATCGTATACATTTATTCATTTTAAATTTATCTAAAGGCCTATTTATTTCACCAATTACCATGGTGATTCAGCGAAATGTGGGATGACTACAATATACTTGTATCTTGATAACGTGTCTATTTTACCGTCGATTTCCGTATTTGGTTTGGCCGCCGATGATGCAGGGGAGCAGCCGGTGGAAGGCGCTCCTCCTAGCCGAGCCCCTGCTCCGAGGCTCTTCCTGCAGCTCGGTCCCCTGGTGCTGACCTTCCTCCAACCAATTAGTCTTTACCCTTTAAATTTCTTAGTTAATTTCGGTGGATATTATAATGCCTAGGCTTTATTTTGGATATTTTTGATATTTTTGGATGATGATTTTTTGGATGCTTAAATCTGTTAACTGTTGAACGATGATATTTGGTTGATTGTAGATTAAGTAGCCTGTGTTTAATATGATTCGTCGAATCACGGGCCGATCTCTTCTATAAGAGTCTACCCACCGAAGGGTCCCATCTTTGCACATGAAAGACGGCCCTTTGTAGCGTTCTTTGATAAGTTGACCATTCTTGTCGAATGGTCGGCTCAGTCATAGGATCTTATTCCTTACGGAGGTCCCGTGTAGGTCGAGTAGAAAAGAACTGGGATAACTTGTAGGAAAAAGCATCTTTTATTGAAATTATAGATTTCTGGTGACATGGGCCGACCCTTACATTGCTTCCTTCACGAGTAGTAAATCCTCAAATGCTCGGCATTCCATGGGCACGGTAGGGAACATCCTTCCAAGCTCTGGAGTCGATAAGAACTAGGCTTCGCCGAGCTGACAACCCGGTAAGGACCTTCCCAATTAAGTCCTAAGGATCCTATTCTTGGTTCCGACGTGTTTTGGAATACATGACGCAAGACTAGGTCTCCCGGTCGGAAACACCTTACTTTGGTCCCGGAGTTGTAGAAGAGAGTGACCTGTTGGTGTCGAGCCGCGATTCGTAGCCTGGCAGTATCTCTCAATTCTTCAATGAAGTAGAGGCTCATCGTCATTTGGTCGGAGTTCTGCCCATCATGATATGATTGCACTCGGGCAGTGGGGAGTCCTATCTCTACTGGAATGATTGCTTGAACACCATAGGAAAGAGAGAATGGTGTTTCCCCTGTTGCCATCCGAGCTGTAGTCCTATATGCCCACAACATAAATGGGAGCTCGTCGGTCCACATGCCTTTCGCCTTTTCCAACTTTGTCTTGAGGTGACCCTTTACGATTTTATTTATTGCCTCTACTTAGCCATTTGACTGAGGATGCCGAGGTGAAGAGTAGGCATTCCTGATGTCGAGCCTTTGACACATGCTCCTGGACTTATCATTATCGAACTGCTTCGCGTTGTCTGAGACAATGGTGTGCGGGATGCCGAATCGACAGATAATATTCTTCCTGATGAAGTCTGTTACCTTCTGTTCAGTAATCTTGGCGACGGGCTCTGCTTCGGCCTACTTGGTGAAGTAATCCACTGTCACGATCACGTACTTGGTCTATCCCTTACCTTGTGGCAGCGGGCCGATGATATTGATTCCCCATTGAGCGGACGACCATGTTCCACTCTGTAGACACTGAAAAATCGGGCGTCCACTTTGTTGTGAAAAATGTCTTGTTGTGGTGGTCCTGGGGGTGATTAAGCTGATTTGTGATCGTTGGAGTCGCCACTAGCCGAATAATCTCAGAATCCCGCGGTCGGCTAGAACCACGGAATACGTAAGGTTGGAGAAATCCGAAGATCCTCCGACCTTAGATTGACTCCTGGTTTACGATCCGGGATTCCGGGTAAGGGACCTCGGTTACAAAGAGGGAAGGTGTTAGGCACCCTCTCTGCCCGTACAGATGTACGGTCTCGACTTAGTGTGGTAAAATAATCTCAAGGGATGATGATGATGCTTCGGTCATGATGGGACTAGTCACATGTGGATTTCTGATGTAGCAAGATCCGAGATTTCGGCAGGCCACAGAGCATACGTCCGACAATATGTCTAGAGGGTGGATGTGATGATGCTTATGCAAAAACACAAGAAAAGTGGACTAGATCACTAGGAATTTCTGATGTGACAGGATCCGATGTACGGCAAGTCACAGAGCATACGTCCGCTAGAAATCTAGAGGAGCAAGGGGGTTGAGAAGGGAGTAGATGTCATGAATGCTTGTATGCAAATGGATCTTTGACTTGATTCTTGAAAAGGCTAAGATGTAGATTGAACCATGATCATTTTGGACTAGGCTTGGGGGTTGGAAGGATTGAGATGAAGGCTAGGAGGTGGCTGGAAAATGTGGGCTTGAAGGCTTGGGAGCTCCTTCCCTTCCTTCACTCTCTTCCTCCCTCTCTCTCTCTCTCTTTTCTTTTCTTTTCCTCTCACTCTTTCTCTCTCACTCTCTCCCTCTCTTGGTGGCTCTCATCCATATGGGTGAAAATGAAAGGGGAGAGGGCTATTTATAGCCCTTTCCACAGGTTTTTTGGTAAATAGAGGATAAGAGGGGGGTAAAGGTGATGTGGCACATGGTGGTTGGTGGAGAGGAGAGAGATGCCACATGGCATGCTCTCATTAGCTAAGGGGATCGGTAAAACAGTAAATAATAGAGATGGGAGGGGTAAATTCCGGGAAGAGTTGACTTTGACGCCGGGACAATGTCCACTCTCACAAAGACGCGGCGGCGGTACTCCGATCACCGCCGGCGGTAATCCGATTACCGCCGGCGGTAGGCCGACTGCCGCCCGGTCCTGGCTGAGTTTGATTCTCGTGTGGCTGGCTCAGCGCACGCTTTTTGAGAGGAAGCGGTAGTTTGACTACCGCCGGCGGTAGTCAAACTACCTCTTCGGTATAGTTTCCCTCGAAATTTTGTCAGTGGGTCCTTATTTGGGTCTTTAGAGTGAAACAAAGTCCGTTTTGGATATTCGGCTTAAAATGACTCGAAATTGGCTCGATTGTTACTTGAAAATGACCCGAGAAATGGATCAGTTTCGGACATGGTTTAGATTGAATGATGACTCATGATGGCTCAGGTTAGGATTAGGGTTAGGTTTAGGATATGATCATGGTTCTCAGATTGTCTTAACTTTCTCAAGATATTTAGCCTGGGTGGGGTGTCTACACACTCATAAAGGTCAGTTCTTCTGTCAGCTGTCTGGGGACAGTTGTGAATCTTTAACACTTATCATACTTCCGAGTAAAGTCTCTGGAGTCAGCTTGGATTGTTGGCCAGAAGTATCCTTGGCAAATGATCTTCTGTGCTAAGCTCTGCCCCCGGAGTCATTTCCGCATATTCCTTCATGAATTTTCCTAATCATATACTCTGCTTCATCTGGTCGCAGACACCTTAGATATGGTTGGGAAAATCCCTTCTTGTATAGGATTTCTCCGATGATAACATATCGTGCCGATCTAATCCTTAGGCGTCGAGCTTGCAATCTATCCTCGGGAACCTTGTCATTCCTGAGGAACTCGACTATCGGGTTCATCCAACTCGAGATAGTCTACATGGGCTGGACGACCTCTAGGGCGTGGTTGTCGATACTCGACTTGCCCAAGAACTCCACTAGGACGAATCTTGGGATTCTCCCTTCGGTCACTGAAGCCAGCTTGGCAAGTGCGTCGGCCCATGAATTCTCGGCCCTTGGTATCTGGCTGATGTTGCATTCCTGGAACTTCCCTATCAGCTTCCGAGCTTCACTTAGGTAAGCTATCGTTCTGGCTTCTTTCGTTTCATACTCCGAAGTCACCTAATTCATAACGAGCTGGGAGTCGCATTAACATTCAGGGCTTGGACCCCCATGGCGGCTGCTAATCTGAGCCCGACCAACAACACTTCATACTCTGCTTCAATATTTGAGGCTCAGAATCTGAGCCTTATAGCATATTAGACTATCGTCACGTCAGGAGCGACTAAAATAATCCCTGCTCCCCCTCGCTTCGAGTTCGATAAATCGTCTGCGAACAACGTCCATTTATCCTCTATCCTGGTCTCCCCCGCAAGCTGAGGAATGGAAGGAACCGCAAGGTCTTCTATCGAGTCAGTAGGTGCATCCGAACCTGACGACCTGTCTTCACTATTCTAAGCAGTGAATTCCGCTATAAAGTCCTGGCCTTTGATAGTTGTCCTCGGTCGATATTCGATATCAAATTCGCCGAGCTCAACTGCCCACTTAATCAACCATTCAGATACCTCAGGCTTCTATAATACCTATTGAAGGGGTTGATCTGTGAGGACAATTATGGAGTGTGCTTAGAAATACGGGCGTAGCTGCCGAGCCGAGACGATCAGAGCTAGGGCGAGTTTCTCCATATCTAGATATCTTGTTTCCACTGGGATTAACGTCTTGCTAACATAATAGACTGGATACTATTTTTCTTCCGACTCTCTGATGAGCGCTAAGCTGACAGCTGAGGAAGACACAGCTAAATAGAGGAATAACAGTTCTCCTTTCTCAGGTTTAGACAGCAGTGGGGGTGATCCCAAATACTCCTTCAGTTGCTGAAAAGCTTGCTCGCATTCGAGAGTCCACACTGCTTTATTACTACCCTTCAACTGCTGAAAGAAGGGGAGGCACTTGTCCATAGCTCTGGAGATAAAACAGTTGAGTGCGGCTACCCTTCCCGCGAGGCATTAGATCTCCTTCAAATTCCGAGGTGAGCTCATATCCAGGAGAGCCCTTATCTTTTCCAAATTAGCCTCGATCCCTCTCTGGCTGACTTGGAAGCCGAGGAATTTATCCGAACCCACACCGAATGCGCATTTGGTAGGATTCAGTCTCATCTAATACTTTCAAAGGATGGAGAAAACCTCAGCCAAATCCGAGATGTGGTCAGCTGATCTAACACTTTTCACCAGCATGTCATCGAAATAAACTTCCATGGTCCTACCGATTTGCTGAGCGAACATCTTATTCACCAGTCGTTGATAGGTTGCTCCTGCATTCTTTAACCCGAATGGGATGACCTGATAGCAATAGATTTTTTTGTTTGTGACGAACATTGTCTTCTGTTTGTTCGAGGAATGCATGGCTATCTGGTTATAGCCGGAGTAAGCGTCCATGAATGTTAAGAGCTCGTGCCCGGCTGTGTTGTCGATCAGTTGGTCAATCCTCGAGAGGGGGAAGCTGTCATTGGGATAGGCCTTATTGAGGTCGGAGTAATCTGTGCAGACTCGCTACTTTTCATTGGCCTTTTTAACGAGCACAACGTTGGTGATCCAGTCGAGGTAGTGGACCTCTTTATCAAACTGGTGTTGAGGAGTTTTGCAACCTCCTCGGCAATCGCCATGTATCTTTCGGGCTCAAAGGCCCTCCTCTTCTACTTGACTGGCTTATACTCTGGACCCACATTCAATCTGTGGAACATAACTTCGGGGGCTATGTCTGGCATGTCCTGATGGTACCATGCGAAAGACATCTTTATGTTGTCACAGAAAATTTAGCATTTCATTCTGCTGCTTGACATTCAACGCAGACCTGAGCTGAACCGTTCTGGTCAGATCACCGTCGTCGAGCGAGAAGGTCAAGAGGTCCTCCACAGGGGAACTCTCCATCGAGGTATCTTCTCTGGGGTCGAGCAATCCAATTATGAAGGCTTGCTTTACTGAGCCTTTTCTGACTGTTATGGAATAGCAGCGCCGAGCCTCTCACTGATTGCCTCTGACATAGCTGACTCCCCCAATAGCAGGGAACTTCATCATAAGGTGGTACTGGACACTACCGCCCTCATAGCATTAAGAGACGGACGTCCAATAATAACGTTGTGCATTGATGGTGTATTTACCACCGAGAAATCCACCAAGAATGTGACCTGATTTTGTCCTTCCCTTGTTGTGACCGGGAGAGAGATCGCCCCCTTCGAGATAACCTTATCGCCTGCGAAGCCGTGCAATGGGGTTCAGACAGGTCTGAGGCATGACCTGTCGATACCCATCTTGTCAAATGTGTTGGAGTACAAGATGTCGACCGAGCTTCCGGTGTCGACCAGGATCCGATATACTTTTCGATTAGCTATAGTCATTGCGACCACTAGCGCATTGTTGTGGGGGTGTTGAATCCCTCTCGCGTCATCTTCTGTGAAGGTTATAGTGCGCGGCCTCAACCGAGGCCCCTTGCTCAGCTTGTCAGCAAGATAGACGTAATGCTTGGGGTCAGTGCTGTGAGCATGGGCTTTCCAAGCTTAGTTCGAGTCCTCGCCTCCAGATGCCCCCCCATATATCATTCGGATCTCGACGACATCGTCTGCTGCTCGAGTCAACGATCCGTCCTTTTGAGGCTGTTTCTCTTCCTTCACATACTGTCGTAGATGTCCTTTGTGAATGAGGGCTTCGATTTCTTCATTCAAGTCAACATAATCATCGATGTTATTCCTATGATCGCGATGAAAGCAACAATACTTGCGTTTATCTCACTAACCTGCATTGGTCTTCATGCAGCTCGACCAATGTAGCAGTCTTTTGTCTCGAATCTTCAACAGAATCTACTCTCGAGAAGTGTTAAGGGGGGTATATGAGCTGAATCGACTCTCGGGTTTTCTATTCGGCCTTTGACTGCAAGACAAATCCTCATCTGATCTCTTTCTACTCGTTCTAGGTTAAGATGGGGCGTCCTTACGCTTCTTGTCCTTAGACGGGTGCTCCGAGCTTTGGGCATTTTTCCTCGAGCTGAAGAATTCTTTGGCGTTAATATATTTCTGAGCTCAACTTATGAATTCACTCAAAGTGGTCGGGGGATTCTTCCCTACTGAGAAGAGGAACCTCCCGTCCTCGAGCCCACTGATCATCACAGTCAAAGCCATCTTATCGGAGTAATCGTTGACTTGCAACACCTCGTCGTTGAAGCGAGAAATGTAGTCTTTCAATGACTCTCCGTTCTTTTACTTGAGGATGAGCAGGTGAGTCGACAGCTTCCGACTCTTCTTCTCGACAATAAATTGCATCAAGAAGGCTCTACTGAGCTCAGCGAACGTACTGATCGACCTCAGCTTGAATTGCTGGTACCAGCTTCTTGCAGTCCCCGTGTGGGTTATGGAGAATGCTCTGCACATCGTCTCCTCCGATGCTGACTGAATCTGCATTCTTGAACGATAAGATTCCAGGTGTTCCGTCGGATCTCCAAAACCTGAGTATTGAATGATGGGGGGGCATCTTGAACCTCGGAGGCATTGTTGCGCTCATGATTTCATTAGTAAATGGAGGCTTGATCTCCTCCATCATACTTCTACTACAATTGGAGTCTGCGTCTGGCGATCCCGCTGCATGCTCTTAATCTGGTTCTAGAGTTCATCAAGCTGGGCTTCTCATGGATCCCTATTCTTGGCGACAGTTTCAGGAGGAGCTTCAGCCTCGGACGTCTTACCCCTTCTCCTCCTTTCTAATTCATGGCGGAGGTCAGTTGGAGCGAAGGCTGAGGTCTCAGACACATAAGTTGGGATCCGAGTTGTTGCATTTCGGGATGCTCCTGCTTGCGAACCCACTAGGATAGGTTGCTCTGTTGCGATTGGAGCGTCTTCCCCCATGATCGGGGAACGGTTGTTGTCTCATCGCCTATCACTGCTTCATTTGGTTGATCTCATTGACCAATGCCTACACTTAGTTCTACAAAGCTCGATACTTGCCCCATCGGCTCTGAGTCCGTTGAGATAGTCCTGTTGGGGCTGATTCAGCATGAAGTACCAAGGATGAGTGTTGTTATCCAGCGGGCTCGAGTTCCGCTGCTGGTGCTGGAAGTGCTCTCCTTTTTCCCTTAGCCATTTCTGGAAAAGTTACAAAGACTTTTTGTCTTGGTTTCTCTCAGACGACACTAAAATGTTGATGCAAAAATCTAATTCACCCTCATAGAACTCTGAGCACTCACGTTGAGCCCTATAAGCCTACACAGGAGAAGGACAAAGGAGACCCTGGATAGAGCAGGGGACCCTCCAATGCCAAAGTCAAGCTAGGAATCTAGGTCTAAGTAGTGTAGAGTAGGCTTAGGGTATAAGATGTTGCGTACCTGTTCCCGTAGATATATCTCTTATTTATACCTTTCAATTGGAGCGGACGTGCTCGTCATTCTTGGCACGATCTTAGCCTTTAGCCATGAATGAAGAACGTGTAGATATGGGCAGTAATATGGTTATTCCAAGATCGTGTGTTACTGGGGATGATTTGCAGGTCACGTCTCTATACAGACTGGCTGGTCAACTCTTGTAAGGCCCACCCTCACAGCACATGATATTGTCCGCTTTGCCGAAGCTCACGGCTTTAAAACGCGTCAAATCTGTTAAGGAGGAACCCAATATATAACCATCACAACTCCAGACAACTCTTCCGATGTGGGACAAGTTATGCTACAGTCAACTACAACAGTAGCTCACCCAGCACAGTAGCTTACCAGCTACACAGTCACCCACATGAAGCAGTGACCGGGGCGTCACAACTCTTGTACTTAGATTCCTTCCACTCGACTCGGTGAGCGACATCGGTGCTACGCTTCGGGATTGAGTCCAAGCTTACTTCAATTAGATGAGGTTAAGTCGAGCTTAGCATCACCTCATCGGACCTCACTACTCAAAGTGTACTACAAGTTGCCTCGGGACATGCTCTAGATTTTCTCATAACAAATATACCTCTAACCTTTAAATAATCATATAATGAAATGAGTTATATATACATAATGTACAAATTATGACTCGAAACTTAAGTTTAATGGAGCACACTTTGTACTTGAAATTCAGAGGTTAACCGGATTAGAACGTTAATCATGTGTAACTTATCGACAAAGCACTGATATTAAAATCAGCCTATCAAAACTCGAATAGATCACCTCACTTCCTGATCTTAAAAGGTTTTAAAAGTATTTTTGCATTGTCCTGGCCCATTGTATTTTTCCAGGGCAGATCATTCGTATGTGTTATCCGATGAGTGAAGTGGATTTACACATCCAACATGGTGAACCCCACAAAGCTTGTGCACAAAACGAACATGGATGGGGCACAGACGGGCTTTCTAGAGCCATTATAATGTATGGATTTTATCTACACCAGCCATCTAATTTACCATATCATTTTAGGTACAGGCCCAAAAATAAAGCAATTCCATAGATCAAATGGGCCACACATTGGGGATTAAACATCTACCATCCAAAACTTTTTGGAGGCCACAGAAGTTTTGGATCATACTGATATATGTGTTTTCCCTTCGTCCAGGTCTATGTCTATGATGACAATTAACAATCCTGGTATTCCGTGGGAATGTTTCAATAGCGGGTGTCATTATCACTGCTACTTCTTGTGGTGTGGTCCACTTGAGCCATGAATCTGCCTTACTTTTTAAATTATTCTCTAAAATAATACAGAAATATGGATGAACAGTGTGGATCACAGTTACCACTTTAGCCCCATACATCACAGTTACCACTTTAGCCCCTCTCCGTTCCTAGCCGGGGTAGCTCCCAATCCGTGTCCGCGTCAAACAGGTGTTGCAAACGATTCTCGGCCTTGAAATTTAAAGCTGTCAATACAAACTGTTAGTCGTAGGATATTACCCGCACGTGAGTCATGTGCACTAGAGCAAATATAATTTTGCAGTCCTTCAATATCTAATTTCTAATACTGCTTAGTCATCGAACCATATGTCCATGGGGTGCAGGTTAGGTACTGACAAGGTCAGTAGCGGTTTCGCTACTGAAGTGACGTCACCAAGCTCAGTGGACCCACCATGATGCGTGTGTTGTATCCGTACCGTCCAACCATTTGTAGAGATCATTTTATGGCATGAGAAAAAGAATGAGATAGATCTAAAGTTCAAGTGGTCCCACCATAGAAAACCGTAGGATCAATCACACCCACCGTTGAAACGTTTATAGGCCCATCATGATGTATTTTCTAGATCCAACCTATTCATGAGTTAACATAGGGATATATAAAATGAAAACAAAAATATAAGCTTGAACGGAAACTTCTGTAGCCCCTAAGAAGTTTTGAACGGTAGATGTCACTGTCCCTACTGTTTTTGATGGTGGGGTCCACTTGAACTTTAGATCTATCTCATTCTTGTTTCCCTACCATAAAACGATCTCTCCATGTGGATGGACAGTATGGATATAACACATGCATTAGGGTGGGGTGCACAGAGTTTGGTGACGTAACTTTAGTAGCGATTTGGCTACTGAATATTTAATCCGCGCCCATGTCCATGATACCTCATCTTGCGGCGATATACATCATCGTATACGTGGCTGCAGCACAACACGTCTTTCACGGCAGTTTGACCGTTATTTACCAGTTTTCGTGTCTAAAGGTTCTAACGCACGGCGAGGTACTTATGTTACTAGCGTGCGGAGCAATCGCTAGGTTATTTCCACACAGTAGACAATCATACGCTGACAGAGTATAGCAACTCCCATTCATGCTTGTAAATTTTATAAGCTTGTACATAAGTAGGCCTCAAATCAAACCGTAAAAAATAATAATAATAATAAAATAAAATAAATAAATCCGAAGATAGGTGTTGATCCAAAAATCACACTAAAAGAGAAATCATAACTGTCGGATTGGCCTCCATTAAATGAATTATTAAAATTAAAGTGATGAATGTATGGTACAGAAAAGCCTGATATTATGTCCAGGACTGGTCTAAAGCGTGTCCACCATTGATATATTGGATTTTGGTACATGCGTTCTCCGTAAGAACTAAGTGCATGCGTATGTGAGCAGCTTCATGCTCGGGAGCGTACATCAAACGGGGAGCTCATTAGGTGAGACCCTGGCCTCCCCCGAGACGGTGCGGCAGGGGCCCTTCTTGATGTATGTATTCTATTTCTATATCCACACCGTCCATCTGTTTTCCCATAACATTTTGTCATGATCCCAAAAATGAAGATCCGAATCTCAAGTGTACCATACCATGGAAAACAGTGGACTATGAATGAGGTACAAAAGTTTTGGGTCAAGCATATATTTGTTTTTCCCTTTTGTGCATGCTTAAGTGATTTCCCTTCATACAGGATTATGTGGGCTTATAACAGATTAGATAGATGGTAAGTAAACACTAAGGAAACATTATGGTGTGTCCTAGGAAGTTTTTACGGGTATAAGACAATCACCACTGTTTCCTACAGTACGGTCTACCTGAGATTTGTATCTTCTTCGTTTATGGGATCATGATATAAAATGATATATGCGAATAGATGCACATTGTGAATATAGAATAGATACATTAAGGTGGGGCCCACAATAACCCACGGTGAGGGGCCCACTGTCTTTGGTGAGGCCGGGGTCTCACCTAATTGGCAACATTTGAATCAATGCTTTGCTGGACAGGCAGGGGAATCCTGTTTGTTACAATTTAATTGAGCCACATCATCACACACTGCATTTAATATGCTAATACAGACAAGGTTGGTGGTAACATGGACCAATCAAGATGCAGTGAAATAGAATTTTCGTACCTGGACCCATTGAGTCACACAGGGGAGTGTGAGTATGAATGCCAATAAGGTGAGGCTGGGAAACACCAACTTGGAGAAGGCCGTGACTATGGGCCGGTATGATATATGTGTTGTATATCCACCATTCATTTTTCTTGATCATTTGTAGATCATGGATCTGAAAATGAAGCGGACCTATTCTCAAGTGGATTACAACACGGAGAATAGTAGTGATTGAATGCCTACCATTACAAAAGTTTTGAATGAAACTGATATTTATGTTTTTCCTAAGTGATGACCGCAAATAACATAGAAAGTAGTGGTGATTGAATGACCACCAATATTTTATTTTTTTTGCAAACTGATATGCGTGTTTTCCCATCCTCCGGGACAGTATAACTTTATTAGCAGGTTAGATGGTGAATAAATATTATGGTGGGCATTAGGAAGTTCTTAGTGGTGGGCGTTCAATTACAACTATTTCCTGTGGTGTAGTTCACCTGATATTTGGATTTGCTCCACATTTGGGCACATGCATGCCCTGAAATGATACAAAAAAAACAGATGGACTGTGAATATAAAACACATACCTCAAGGCAGGCCCCACACTCACTGCCTTACCGAATCGTTAGTATCCACTGATGCGGATAGACTGATTCATGCTGATGAGATCCAAAGATCAGTCAGATTCAAAATGGGGATGATCAACATTAAACCTGTCGAAATCGACGCATTCCATCGGGATGAAAGGATGAAAATAAATACTACATGATTTTACGCAGATATGGTGTGGCTCACCTAACTCTTTGGGAGGACTAAATCTTAAGACTCATAGTGAACATATTCCAGCAGCATGCTTGATGAATGGAGTGGATCCGATCCATGTTGCTCTCATTCCAGGCCCACTCAGTGCAATTCACGTCCTCCGTACGAGAATATGACCAGGCGGGGTCAGTCTAGCCCAGTTTCACACACAAGGTTGTGTGCGCTAACTTTCAACATTTTTATTTTCCACTGATGCATCACTTCAGCGAAAAACCCGAGCAGTGAAAGAGTCAGGTTATGCCATGTAGATTACGTGGGGAGAATATTGAGCCAATTCACTAATCGGTGGGCCCACACTTACCTAGAGTCAAACCATAATTTGTCCACTAATTTCAAAGCAACAGGCCTCAGGAAGAATGGATCATTATGGATTTTCACTTCAAGTGATATTTACAGTGCGGTCCACATATTGAAAGTACTAGATGTTATACAAAAGTAGGTCGGGAGGAAAGAAATCGTTATTTGTGTGCACGCGGCATGTAGATGGTGAAAATAATAATATCGGTATGTTATGAAATGCCATCTTCTTCTTCTTCTTCTTCTTCTTCTTCTTTTTCTTAATTAGACATAACTGCCAGGAAAAATATAGATGTAACCACCAGTACATTTTCTTTTGGTTAAAGTCCAAATAATGGTATTTACTAAAAATGACTAAAATATCCCCCATTCATGTTCATATATTCGCACATGCTGATGGAAGGATTGATCCAAACTGATGCACTTCATCTTGAAGCAATCCATGACCCTATCCACCTATTTTTAAATGGTTAGATAACTATTTTGAAGGGTTTAGATCTGTCCGTTTTCTATTAAATGCAGCTTGAACCATAAACATCCGGCTGTTTAATGATCTAAATCACATCTACTATCCGGAAATGGTGAGCATCACCGTCCACATAATTTCAAAGGCTTAAGACTGTTTTTCACATTTATTACTTAGTAGGGTATTTTTATCATTTAAAAAAATAGGCTAACTATTAAGGAAATGTAGGAGGTGATATCTTAAGAAAGATCCTTTTGGGTAGTTCTATCTGATTAACCCAAAAACCAGGTGCATTTCATAATCCGTAACTCATCTTGAAAGCCTTTGAAGCAGTGTAGTTGCGAGACTATAATAAAATTGGAGTCTAAAAATCAGGCAAATCCAAACTCATGTAAGCCATACGACATGAAACGAAGCCCACCATTGGAAACTTTGTGAGGACCGGGGTAAAGATTCGATAACATTGAGCTATCCGCTGGCATCAACATTGAAACGTTGATTTGTACTCTCGACGGTGATAAGGCACACAAATAGGGTTGTGGATTGCATGGTGACCCTCTCTCCACCTACCTCTGGTGGAAGGACTTTGTGGAGCCCACCGTGGTGTATATGTTTTATCCATACCATATACTAGTTTTTACAGCTCATTTTAGACCATGAGTCCAAAATTAATGAAACACATCCAAAGCTCAAGTGATAACACCATGTGCAACGATTAGGATTAAACCCTTACCGTTAAAAACTTTTTAGGACTACAAAAGATTTGGAATAAGATAATATTTGTGTTTTCCCTTCGTCCATGTTTGTGTAACCTTACGAAGAGATTGGATGAAAAATAAACAATTCTGTGGGCTCTAGGAAGGTTACAAACGGTTGACACCATTATCCTTACTGTTTCCTTTGTGCTTTGGATATGTTTTAATTCTGCGTACATCACCTTAAGATGAGCTGGCAAAAAGGATGGTCAGCATGGATAAAATGCCAACATTATGGTGGGTCCCATAGAGTCCATCCACCATGAATTGGTACATAGGTGATCACTAGCACAATTTGCGTCCCACGAATAGAAACGATCTATTAATTGGATTCTTAGGATAGTCCAAATGAAATAGTTTTCCATTAATGACCCATCAATGGTGAAGACAGGAGTGGATCGTGCTATTTTGTATGGGCAGTGGATCGCTGTAGAGAAAATTGGTAAAACTTTGATGCTCCGTCAGCGTGTAATGGATGATACTCGTGCACTTATGAATTTCTCAAAAATTTTCATACGTTATATATAATTGAATTGTAATTAACTTTCCAAATTATGGCATCAATTTAAATGTATGATGGAAAAATAAAATTCAAACAAAAAAAATAAATCCTTACCTGATTAGCTGACCATCGGATTGGTGAACATTTGTTAGACGGTCGAAAATAAAAATATCCAACGGTCCTGCTCCAACAAACAGGCGGCTACTAAACAGAATTTAGCATTTGTTCAAACAATGTGATTTTGGTAAGATAACTCAAGAGTTGATAGTCATTTCTATAATTTCAGCTATTTAATTTGAGTTAATAATGCCACGTGTATTCTGTGTGAGTGCCTGGTATGTCGCACGTGGCAGAGTGTCAAATCAGTCGCCGTTGAAAATCTAGACGGTTACCGAACCTGTGGGCCGTTCTTTTATTGCTCATCCTCTCTGCTGCCTACTTTCCCCTTCCCAGCCTCCAAAATTCTGGAGTTATCCGTTACAAAATCTCGGGGCGGAACGAACGCGGCTGAAACTACATGAATCTATAAATAGCATCCACGGCCAGATTTACATAACATCAACCAATCTTCCATAAATATTTTAGAGATATATTTCCAAGCTTATCTGCCGCCAAAATATCAATATTTAATTTCCATAAATACCCTTTCCAGTCTCATTTGTTTTCCAATGAAGCAGGAAGCATGCTCTGCTCCTTCAAAACCCAGTTCGTCTCCTAACAAGGCCGAAAACTGCACCCTCTCCATTACTTCCAACAGGAGATTGGAGCATATTTTAAGCAACTTTGATGAGAATGGAGATGGAAAGATATCGCCTGCAGAGTTACGGAGTTGCATGAGAAGTGTCGGGGAGGAGCTGTCGCTCGAGGAGGCAGCGGCCGTGGTCAAGTCGATCGACTCGGACAGTGATGGGTTGTTGAGTTTGAGGATTTTCTCAGATGGATTGATAGTTGCAATGAAGAAGAGAAGAGGAAGGATCTTAAGGAGGCATTTGAGATGTATGAGATGGAAGGGTCGGGACGCATTACACCCAAGAGTTTGAAGAGGATGCTCAGTCGACTAGGCCAGACGAAGACGATCGATGAATGTAGAGGAAGGATCTTAAGGAGGCATTTGAGATGTATGAGATGGAAGGGTCGGGACGCATTACACCCAAGAGTTTGAAGAGGATGCTCAGTCGACTAGGCCAGACGAAGACGATCGATGAATGTGTGGACATGATCTGTCGGTTTGATCTGGATGGTGATGGAGTGCTTAACTTCGAAGAATTCAGGCTCATGATGGTTTGATTTCGCAGCATTCAATACCTGTGGTTTTGTTGTATCTAAGTTGTAACTACACCTTGTTGGATTATACATGTTCTTCTACCTGTATTTAAACCTAACAATTTAGCTACAATTTTCACCCGTTGTATTCGTATATGTGGGTATAGTATATAGTGGCAAGAAAGAAAGTAATTATGAAATCTCCATGAGCCGTAAAGCCCCAGTTGATCTGCACAAATTTCGTACTGGGTCTGTGAGGTGTGGGCTGGGCCTACTGAAAAGTCCAGATAGCTTGATTGGACTGAGCACTTGATCATTTCACCCATAAGAGAAATTTCCCCGAATGCATTTTGGTAGATTTATGTACAAGTTGCTTTTTACCTCACCAAATGGGGGTGGGATCAGATGAATTCATTAAGTGGGACCCACCGTGCGGGTCACTCAGAATTCATCATTTTAGCTTTGTCAAAATGTCATCTCATGATGTAGACGCCATGAGATAATTCATCAGTTTTTCTTACTATGGTCTCGTGCTCATGTACGTGCCCTGCCTATTGTGCAGGTGAGCTTATTTCTAGCCCAAGATTTTGGAAACATTAAGTAAATTCCCTTTTCAATCGGGTTGGTGCAAATCTGATAGGCATCCACCTTCCTTCAATGGGAGTGGAATTTGTCGACTTAATATGCTGTGAATTCTGTTTGGAACGTGTTATGGGAAGATCCGAGCCGATTACAGGCAGAAGGATCGACGGTTCATTACTCCGAGCGGAGAGTCCGAACCTCGGAGTAATACTAGGAGAATGAGTTAAGATGGACGAAGCTCCCATTCTTGATCAGCTTCTTCCCAGGGGCAATCGGAAGAAAGAACATTTGAGTTGTACGATCAACTCCGAGCAAATGGCTCAACGAAACCAATCATCAGCTCGGATTAGTATCGTCGTCCTCAGTCTAGCCGAGCCGAGGTATCTCCGAGGATAAAGGTCCCACGCGCTAAATGAAGAAACTGTCATGTATAGAAATGCGCTATTAATTCGCCATGGATACGCACGTCGTAGGACACGATCTTCGGATTCTAAGCAATATCTCCACGACCCACGTATCCCACTGATTGTGCGAGATGATCGGACACGAATCGAGCGAATGAGGAGGTATAAATATTACACCATCCCATAAGCAAAGGTACGCAACATCGATATTCGGCCCTTCTCTAAACTTAGACCCGGATCTGTTGTCTGACTTAGGCATCGGAGGGTCCCAGACTTAGCCGGGGGTCTCCATTGCTTGTGGTTTGTGCGGGATTCCTAGTTCGGCGCTTTGCTCGGAGTACATGAAGTGAGGAGGAGGGTTAACTTGATTTGACCTCAACATTTTTGGCGCCGTCTGTGGGAAGCTGATACAAAAAAGTCAGTTTCCTGTTCTTGAAAGTTATGGCTAGAGGAAAGAAGAAAGGCATGGTGGCGGGCAGGAGCGGACACGCTCCTCATCAGCTGCTTCATGCGGAGTCTGCTCTCCGGGCCCATCTCGGCGTTCTCGCAATCGTTCCAACAGATATCGCGCTTTACAAGGCGAGGTGCAGGCCTTGCGCGATGAGTTGCAACGAATGAGGCAGGAGCGCGAGCCCCAGCAACAACCTGAGCGGAGAAGTCCAGTACCAGAAGAAGTCGGACCAACCGTTCAAGCCCATTCAGCAACAAGAAGTCCGGGGCGCGGAACATCTCCGCAACAATCTACCCGAGCACCGGTGTCCGCTCAAAACCCTCCCCGAGCTCCTACCAGGAATGTGACGACTCGGGCCCCGACGGACGTCCCAGCCACCTCGGCTCTGGCTCCAACGGACCTTCGTCACACCCTGGAGAGGAGAAGGGAAAGAAAAATGCCTGGCGGAAAGCACTCGGGAAGAAGTGGCGGAGAACAGGGATCCCTGGGAGTCGCGATTCGCGGACTGAATAATCAAGTTTTGATGTTACGAAGCAACGGCGGCCATCGTCAATTCCGTACAATTCTTTGTTCAAGCCATGATGGAAGAGACCAAACCTCCGTTCACCTCGAAATTATGAGCGAGTTATGCCTCAAAGATTTCGGATTCCTCCGTCATCCAAGTACTGCAGGTCCGGCGACCCATCCGAACATGTGGAAGCTTACCGTTCGTGGATGCGGATCTGGGCCGCAAGCGATACAATGATGTGCGAGGATTCTCGATCACTGCGGCGGATCCGCTCGGAATTGGTATCGACAACTCAAGCCTGGATCCATATGTTCATTCGAAGAGTTGTCTCGGTCATTCCTTACCCAGTTCATAAGCGTTAAGAGAAGCCGAAAGCCCAATACCCACTTGCTTACCATCAAACAAGGACCAAAAGAATCCTTAAAGGATTACATCGCTCGATTCAACGAGGAAGCATTGCAGGTGGAAGACTATGATGACAAGATGGCTCTCGCCGCAGTATGTAGCGGCTTGAGGGAGGGACGATTCGCCTTTTCCATACGGAAGAACCCGGCAAAGACGTTAGCCGAGCTCATCGCTAGAGCCCAGAAATATGTCCATGCCGAGGAGTTCTCCGCTACTCGCAAGAGTATCCAAATAACCGAGCCGAATGGTAAAGGGAAGAGGCCGAGGAACGAAGAACCTCAGGCCCCGAGGAAAAACTGGGATGATCATTCTTCTCACGATCGCCGGCCAAGCAGAAAGCCAGAAGAGAGATTCCGTTCTTATACGCCTCTCAACACTACCGCCGAGCAGATCTTACTGGATATCCGGGGCGAGAAACTTCTCAATTGGCCTGTTTGTATGCGGGCAGACCCAGAGCTCCGTGACAAGCGCAAGTATTGTCGCTTCCATCGAGATCATGGCCACAATACCGACGAGTGCGTAGATCTCAAAGATGAAATTGAATCCCTCATTCGGAAGGGGCACTTACGTCGGTATACCAAGAAAGAGAAAACCGCTCGGAAAGAGGAACGAACACGAGAACGCCCCAAAAATCCAACCGAAGAACTGCGGAGATCCGCACCATCTTCGGAGGTACATCGGGAGGAGGAGACTCAAACGAGCTCGAAAAGCTCACTCCCGAAGGAGCACAGAGCATTACGTCAATCTCGTCGAGCGGCCTAACAAAGAACCGCGCGTCGGTCCTGTAACCTCACCTTCACGAAGATGATGCTCGGGGATTCAACACCCACACGATGACGCCTTGGTAGTTACCATGACCATAGCCAATCATAAGGTGTACCGGGTCCTCATTGATACTGGAAGTTCAGCCGACGTGATCTACTCTAAGGCCTTCGAAAGAATGGGGATTCCACAGTCTCGGCTCAGACCTGTGAAGACCCCCTTACATGGCTTTGCCGGAGAAAGAGTGATCTCTGAAGGAGCTATTTCCCTCCCGGTGACTGCGGGAGAGGGGCAACATCAAGTCACCTTAATGGTGGACTTCCTTGTTGTTAACGTGCCATCAGTGCATAATGTGATTATGGGCAGGCCATCCCTCAATGCAATACGGGTGGTCGTGTCTACTTATCACCTGATGATGAAATTTTTTGCTGAAGGCGGAACAGGTTACCTCCGAGGCGATCAACGCGAGGCTCGGAGATGCTATGCCATCGCGGTTCAAAAAGGGTCTGCAAAGCAAACGCTCACTGTCAATATCTTGGACCCGCGGACCCACCGAGAACAAGCCAATTGAAGATTTGGAGAAGGTACCACTCGACGAAGTCGTTCCAAGCAAGACGGTCCAGCTCGGAACATCACTCACGCCTGAGCAACGCTCCGAGCTGTTGAATTTCCTACGACGACACAGAGACGTATTCGCCTGGTCACACGCGGATATGCCGGGAATCTCTCCAGACATCTTGGTTCATAGGTTGAATGTGGATCCGAATCACAAGCCTGTGAAACAAAAGAGGAGACCATTCGATGCCGAGCGGTGTGGAGCCATTGCGGAAGAGGTCTCGGTCCTGTTGGACGCCGGCTTCATTGAAGAAGTATATTATCCAGAGTGGATCGCAAACGTGGTACTGGTTAGGAAGGCAAATGGCAAATGGAGAGTTTGCGTGGACTATTCAGACCTGAACAGAGCATGTCCAAAAGACAGTTTTTCATTACCGCGGATCGATCAACTAGTGGACAGTACTGCAGGACACGAGCTACTTTCCTTCCTGGATGCCTACTCTGGTTATAATCAGATCGCAATGCATCCCTTTGGCAGGCAGAAGACTACCTTTGTCACGGACAGGGGGCTCTACTGTTACCGGGTCATGCCATTTGACCTGAAAAATGCTGGAGCTACATACCAGAGATTAGTCAACCAGATGTTCGCAAGGCAGATCGGACGCACAATGGAAGTTTATGTCGATGACATGTTGGTGAAAAGTGTCAAGGCATCCGATCACTTGGCGGACCTCGGAGAAACCTTCGAAGTCCTCCGAGAATATCAAATGAAGCTGAACCCGACGAAGTGCGTTTTCGGAGTCGGCTCGGGAAGGTTCCTCGGATTCCAAGTCAGCCAGAGAGGCATCGAAGCTAATCCCGACAAGATTAAAGCACTCCTCGACATGAGTTCACCTCGAACTGTCAAGGAGATACAATGCCTCACTGGACGAGTAGCAGCACTCGGACGCTTCATATCCCAAGCCACCGATAAATGTCTCCCCTTCTTCCAACAGTTGAAGGGTCATAAGAAGGCCGAGTGGACACCCGAGTGCGAGCAAGCTTTCCAGCAACTGAAACAATATCTGGGCTCACCGCCTCTGCTATCAAAACCGGAGGAGGGCGAACCTTTGTTCTTATACCTCGCAGTCTCAGACTCAGCAGTCAGTTTGGCTCTGATCAGAGAAGTGGGGAATAGACAGCACCCAGTATATTATGTGAGAAAAGCTCTGGTGCCAGCAGAAACAAGATACCCCGCTCTGGAGAAGCTTGCACTCGGCCTGGTCGTCTCGGCTCGGAGGTTGCGCCCATATTTCCAAGCTCATTCGATCATCGTGTTAACCACTCCCCCTCCGCAGGTTCTCCAAAAACCAGAGGTCTCGGGTCGGTTGACTAAGTGGGTGGTTGAACTTGGGGAATTTGACATTACTTTCCGGCCGAGGACGACGAAGAAAGGCCGAGCGGTAGCAGATTTCATTGCAGAATTCACCGTTATGGGTGACGAACAGATCGACGACAAAGATGAAGCAACTCCGTCTGACCTCTCAAGCAGCTCACAAGTCAGTCCTGAAGCCGGATGGATCCTCTACGTGGATGGATCATCTAACTCGAAGCGAGCCGAGGCAGGGATCGTTTTGATTGCTCCTGACTCCACAATTATCCAGTATGCCATCCGACTCGGCTTCAAGGCTTCCAACAATGAGGCGGAATATGAGGCACTGTTAGCTGGGCTCAGATTGGCTGCCAGCCTCGGAATCCAATCTATCCAAGTTCGATGCGACTCTCAGCTGGTCGTGAATCACATCTCCGCCGATTATGAGGCCAAAGAAAACAGAATGATCGCTTATCTGGACGAGGCCGAAAACGATCGAGAAGTTTTAGAACCCATGCAGTTCACCGGTTAGAAAACGAGAAAATGCATGGGCTGACGCCTTGGCGAAGTTGGCATCAGCCGCAGAGGGAAAGATTCCGCGGATCGTTCCGGTAGAATTCATTGAACATCCCAGCATCGATCGAGTAGAGGAAGAGACGGTTAATCTGGTAAATAACAGTCCGAGCTGGATCGACCCAATCTTTAACTACCTCGAGTCAGGGGGGGTCCCCTCGGATAGACAGGAAGCTAGGCGTCTGAGACTCCGAGCAGCAAGATATGTTATTCTGAATGGAACTCTGTATAAGAAGGGGTACTCACAGCCATATCTCAGGTGCCTCCGACTCGAAGAAGCAGAATATGTCATCCGGGAAATTCACGAAGGGATCTGCGGAAACCATTCTGGCAGCCGAGCCCTGGCTTTAAAGGTGCTTCGGCAAGGATACTTCTGGCCGACTCTCAAAGAAGATGCCAAAAAATATGTTAGAAAATGTGACAAATGTCAACGTTTCGCGTCCGTGCCCTGACAACCGGCAGAAGAAATGACTCCCATGAGCGGTCCGTGGCCTTTCGCTCAGTGGGGGATCGACATCATTGGCCCTTTGCCAACCGGAAGAGGACAAGTCAAGTTTGTCATCGTCGCTGTCGACTACTTCACGAAGTGGGCTGAGGCCGAGCCCGTCGCAAAGATTACCGAACAGAAAATAATTGACTTCGTCTGGAAGAACATAGTCTGCAGATTCGGAGTTCCGAATACTATCGTCTCAGACAATGGCAAGCAGTTCGACAACGACAACTTCAGGGGTATGTGTAAAGGGCTCGGTATCAAGAACGCTTACGCCTCGCCTCGGCATCCGCAGTCCAATGGGCAAGTGTAGGCAATAAATAAAGTCATCAAGCACCACCTCAAGAAGAAGCTTGGAAAAAGCAAAAGGTAACTAGCCGGAAGAACTCCCATTCGTCCTTTGGGCGTACAGAACCACAGCTCAATCTTCCACTGGAGAAACTCCGTTCTCACTTTCGTATGGGTCGGAGGCAATAGTGCCCGTTGAAATCGGCCTCCCTACGGCTCGAGTGGTTAGTTTCAATGAAAATCAAAATACTGAGCAAATCACGCCCAATCTGGATCTTGGAAGAGATCCGTGAAGTTTCAAAGCTCCGTCTTTGCCGGCACCGACATCAACAGTGTAGTCGATTCTCTACAATTCTAAAGTGAAGATCGGGCGATTCCGACCGGAGACCTAGTTCTTCGACGACTTGTTCGTAACACGGCCGAGGAACCCAGGAACACTCGGCCCCTAACGGGAAGGACCATCTTGAGTGGTCCGATCAACTAAGCCCGGATCCTACCACTTGGAAGATCTCGAAAACCGCCAACTCCCCACCCGTGGAATGCGAGCATCTGAAAATTTACTATCAGTAATAAGGCGCTCCAGAAGCGACTTCGACCTTTAAGGTTATCCAATAATGTACGCCCCCGAGCGACAAGCCTTTAAGGTTATGAATAAAAACACATCCGATCAGCTTATCCTTGCCATCAACAAAGATCAAATGGGCTAAAATTCTACAGGCGTCTCCTCTTTAACCAAGGAGATGAAACTACGAGGCGATCCGACTTCCCACTAAGGAAGTCGGACCAATTTCTACAAAGGCATCCTCCCTTAACCGGGTGGGCAAAGCCAATGGGTAACTCTGACCCCCCAGTAAGGGAGTCGGTCCCACCTACACAGAAGGCCCTCCGCTGAAAAACAAAACGACTTGATCCTTTTAAGGATCGGACCAGAAGACCCAAACCACATCCGAACAAATCAAGGACTCGGCTCGACTGCATTACCTAGTAAGTAAGAACAACCAATAAAAAGAAGTGGGGACCCAAAATTGGCTCTCTCATTAAATGATTATAAAAGCAAAGTACATAGTAAAAAAAAAACACAATACAAGGAAACGGAGTCTTCAGGAGGTCAGAGGGGCTTGGGAACCGGGGGCTTGATCCTGGTTGGTCGGCTCGACAGCAGCATCGGCAGGGTCCTCGGGCAGGAGGGGATCAAGGTCAAGGTCCGGGTACAGCTTCTGGACCTCGATAAGGCATTCGTCAAAGCCGCGGTCATAAAATTTGGCGGCCTCGACATCCCTCTCCTTCGAGGTCTTGTATGAATCTATTGCGCGATGCGCCATGGCCAGGAGGCTTCAGCCTCGGCTTTCTGAGCTTCCAGAGCCGCGACTATGGCTCTGCTTTTCTCTTCTACAGCCTCAGCCTTGATCTTCTTCTGATCCTCATTCAGTCGGGCAATCTCCTTAGCCAGGATGTCAGCTCGGACCTTGGCATGACCCAGCTCAGCCACTGCCGCATCACGACCTGCCTCGAGGTCCTTCGCCGACCCTCTCGAAGGCCGAAGCGGTTCAGACCTGCTGCCTTCAAGGCTGGTGACACAGATCACTCCGCTCCAGTGAAGAATAGAAGCCTTGTCCCGTAAGACTCCCGCTTCCGTTTGGAGGGTCTCCGTCTCCGCCCGGAGGGCTCCCACCTCGCTCCTGAGGGCTTCGATCTCGGCGTCAATTTTTCGACGCTCTCGGACCCTCTCCCAGCATAGGAGGATCCTCGGAACAGACTGGTCCAAAGCAAAGAAATGAGAAGGAAATAATAACACAAAAAATAGCTACAACTTCGAAGGGACAGAAAGTACCTGATAGAAGACTCCAGTCAAGTCTTTCAAGAAGCAGTCGTCCGGTTTATCAAGAAGGCGAGAAATGGATTCCTCCGAAACATGTTTCGTCGCCCAATCTGTCAGACAGGACATGTGATAACCCGGCTCGAACCTTCCTCTACTCGTGCCAACTTGAGCCGAGCCCGTCTCTTCTCCGGCTCCCGTCCGACTACCAGCCGAGGGTTGAGCCTCTCCCTCGGCATCGCGTATAGCCTCCCCCTCATTACCCGGTTGGGTAATCATGGCGTCGGCCATTCGAACGGCTTCCTCCCTCTCGGAGGATGATGGAACTGCTATCAACGGAGGTTCTAACCTTGCTCCTTCACTGGGAGGAGCGGCGACGGATGGAGGGAGGGTTGCCCCCGTTGCTGGAGCAGAGCCGAGGTTAGGGCCGCGCAAAGGTACGACCATCTCAACACCGACCGGGGCCCCCGTGGCTACACCCGGTAGTATTGGAATTGGGGACACAATTGCAGATGCAGTTGGTCCCTCAACCAAGGGCACTGAGGCAGGAAATGGAGCTGTATCCCGAACCAAGATGTTCGGGATAGGGGGAGGGAGTGCCGCCCTCTGAGCCGCAACCGCTGAGGCAGAACCTGAAGGATGAACTCCATGAGCGACCTTCTTCCTCCGAGCTACCTTCGCGGGGGGCTCAGTCCTCAGCATCTCCTCGGCAGACAGCGCAGCTTTCCTCCTCCGAGAACCGGACGCCTCGGCCATGCCTGTATAGCAGAATGATTAAGATAACGTTACCTCGGACCTGTAAAAAAAACTGATTGAAGATAAGGATACTCACTGAGCGAGGTAGAATGCGGCCTTGTCTTGCAAAGCCCCGATCGATAAAGGTTAGCCAGCCGTGTCGATCGACCACGGTGCGATGCTCCTCCGAATATGTCCTCGCTTTGGCTATGTGGTTTTTCTGGTCCGAGGTGATGAAGGGTACGCCCCTCGTGAAACCTGCAAGACAATTGTTCTTTTAAGTGAGTCTGAAGTAAGAAGCAATGCATAAAAGAAATCTCGACCCGACCTGGCATAGTGAAGCGAACGGGAACCCGAGTCGATAAAGCCCCAACCTCCGCTGCCGGCGCCTCCCACTCGCCTGCGGCCCAAAACCACTTGTTCTTCCAGTCCTTATTCGAGGACGGAAGACCCAAGATGAGCCCTGACCCCTTGCTACCTCTGGTCGCGAAATAGTACCATGGATCGTTGCCTTCGTGCTTGACCAAGTACAAGTTCATCAGCTCGGCTGGCGTCAACGCCGAGTTCCCTACTTGGTGCCAGATAATGTAAGCGAAAATTAGCACTCTCCAAGCATTAGGCGCAAACTGTCCAGGCGCGAGCCCTAAGTAAGCGGTTAGAGTTCGAATGAAGGGGTGCATCGGGAGTCGGAGTCCGCACAATAGGCCACATAAAAATATGGCTATCTCCCCGGCCGCGGGATTGCCAGGGCTCTGATCCGAACGGAGCGAGGTATGTCAAATTCCGTCCGAATCCATTCCATTTGGGACTCTGTAATTACAGAGCCCCCTGGAACCAATTCCGACGCCCTCCCACCAGGGGGCATCTCTGGAACATCGGCGGTGGCAACTCTGGGGGCTCGTTTCGCCCCTTTCTTGCTGACCTGGCGAGTCCGAGTTCTCGCCACCGCCTGTTTCCGGGGCCGAAGATATAACGGCACCGCTTCGAAGAAACCTTCAGAAGCCCCTCTTCTGTTATCAGAACTCCCCAACTCGGAGTCGTCATTGAAACTCCCAGCCATTTTTCTATCGGAAGACATCTTGGAACAGGGATGCTAAAGATCAAACTCACCCGACAATCACCGGAGATGGCCTCAGCAAGCGTGAGAACTAAGTCGGAAACTACTGCCGGAAATCGCCTTCTCCGTTAAACAACTCAAATGCAAACGATAGCAGTCGAATGAAGACCCTGGCTAGGCCTTTTATAGAATAAAGAGGCCCTGCATTGAATGGCCTGAAATAATGGCTGCGTCGGAATCATGGCTGGCCGACTCCGAGTCCGACGTAGCGTTATATCATTGGTTCAAAACATGGTAAAAGTAACGATATCCTCCTCGATTATTGTGTGAGTTAATCCACACGGTACCGTACGCGAGAAAAGAACGCTCGATATGACGCCTCGAGAGCACGTGGCAATCACTCACAAGTCGGCAACGATTCAGAATCCCAACCATCACCACGTGTTCGTTCATGGTTAGCTCGAAGTCGCTAAATCTCGAGTGCGAGACGTTTCACACGAGAACCATAAATGCACCGAAGAAGCGAGGCGGCCGATCTTCCAGAGTTGTTTACTCTCAGAGCTCATGAATGACCTCGAGAGAGTAGGGGCTTCTGTTATGGGAAGATCAGGAGCCGATTACGAGCGGAAGGATCGACGGTTCATTACTCCGAGCGGAGAGTCCGAACCTCGGAGTAATACTAGGAGAATGAGTTAAGATGGACGAAGCTCCCATTCTTGATCAGCTTCTTCCCAGGGGCAATCGGAAGAAAGAACATTTGGGTTGTACGATCAACTCCGAGCAAATGGCTCAACGAAACCAATCATCAGCTCGGATTAGTATCGTCGTCCTCAGTCTAGCCGTAGAGGTATCTTCGAGGATAAAGGTCCCACGCGCTAAATGAAAAACGCCATGTATAGAAATGCGCTATTAACTCGCCCGAGATACGCACGTCGTAGGACACGATATTCGGATTACGAGCAATATCTCCACGACCCACGTATCCCACTTGATTGTGCTTGAGATGATCGGACACGAATCGAGCGAATGAGGAGGTATAAATATTACACTATCCCATAAGCAAAGGTACGCAACATACGATATTCAAATTTTCTCCTAAACTTAGACCCGGTTCACATGTTGTCTGACTTAGGCATCGGAGGGTCCCCCGGCTTAGCCAGGGTCTCCATTGCTTATGGTTTGTGCAGGATTCCTAGTTCGACGCCTGCTCGGAGTACATGAAGTGAGGAGGAGGGTTAACCAGATTTTGACCTCAACAGAACGCAAGTTACTTTATATAAGTTACTTATGCCTTAAGTAGATTAGTTTGTTTTATACTTTTTTAATAGATGCATATATTTGATAAATAATATATTTATTAGTCGTTCTAATAGATGCTTATATTTGATAAATAATATATTTATTAGTCATTGTCTATCATGTGAGACCCAACTTTAATATCCACTGTCCATCCCATGGTCCCACCATTAATATCCGATGCCTATCTTGTGGAGCCCACCATTGTGTGGACTGTCTATCATGTGGGTCCCACCTTCGATGTGGGTCATCCATCATGTGAGCCTACCGTAGATGTGGGTCATTCATCTTCGGCACCTTTAGTGTGGACCGTCTATTATATGGTGCTCACCCTGATATGTGTCATCCATCACGTGGGGCCCACCATCAATATAATTTGTCTATCATGTGGGGCCCACCTTCAATATCCACCACCCGTCACATGGAGCCCATATTTGATGTCCATTGAGTGGGCCCACTTTTAATGGATGGCTTGGATGTGGGTCATTCATCATTAGGGGTCAACCTTTGATGCCCACCTTTATCTGGTCATCCATCATGTGGGGCCAACTTTCAATATCCACCACCATCATGTGGGGCCCACCTTTGATGTGGATGGTCCATCTTGTGGGCCCCACCTTCAATGTGGGTCCTCCATCATGCAGGCCCACCTTGGATTGAGCCATTCATCATTCAGGGCTAACCTTTAATGTGGACCATCCATTATATGGGTCACACCTTCAACGCCCACCTTTCATGTGGACAGTCTACCGTGTGGGCCCCACCTTCAATGTGGATTGTACATCATGCAAGGTTCACCTTGGTTGTTGGCCATTCATTATTAGGGTCCGACCTTTGATGTGGACCATCTATCATTTAAGCACAGGTTAATATGGGTCATCTATCATGTGGGGACCACCTTTGATATGGACCATCCATCATATGGGCTCTGCCTGCAACCTGGATTATCTATGGTGAAAGGGAGAAATAATAGTAGAAAAGTAAATACTTAAAAGGTAAGAATAAAAAATTTGTAAGGATAAATAACTTTCATTAGATAAGTTATTTTTACAACTGTGCTTACCAAATTTGCTTAAGTTTAAAAAGTTACTTCTTAAATGGTATACATATGAATGAGCCCTTAGTTGCCACCATTGAATTTGGAATCGCCCACAACCTACCAATAATAAATCAGAGAAAGGTGAGGATGATATGTAGTCACGATGACTCTTATGCCCTTTCCATACGGTAGATGCAATGACTAATGACGGGAAGAAAGGGTGGCAATCTCACGAGAACGAGCTACCTCTAAAAACCTATCCTTAATTAGGCTGCTGGAAGAGTGGAACGTATCGTTGATTAGTGTGCGCACTCAGGGTTAAATTGAGGTTCCTGCTATTAAAATTTTGCTGGTGTTTTTATCGGTGAAGCGTTTTTACCGGTGAATATATTGGTTGCCTTCAAACAGAGACAACGACGTAGGTTACTTCAATTAGACATTGGGTGGGACCATTTTCATTCTGGTTCTCACATCCCATGGGTCTTCCCTCAGCCTTATTAGTGACAGTGCACAGGCACTTGATTAAAGTGAAGTTGGGCCGTTTGCTTGGATTATGGTAATAATCGGGTTTCCCTAAAAACTCTAGCATCCCGTCGGTGCTGGGATCCGATTATCACTGCTTCGGTTTCTAAAGTCAAGGAGATGAAAGGTCGCAAATGGTTAAACTCCCTTCCCTGACTAATGCGCTAACGTGGTAGATTAAATCAAGATTATTTGTGGATTTTAGTTAGTCAACTATATAGGTTATACTTTTCTGGATGGGCCTTTCGGCTAAGATCAAGTGTAGTATCTGTTTTTTTCGGGTTCGTGTCTGACACGTGGGGTTGGCCCACATGATATTAAATTAATTAATTTTTCCTGTGGATGGGCCCACACATTACGTTGCAGGAAAAAAATAAAAAATAAAAGTCAACCACGTGAGAATCTCACCCCCTTTAAAATTACAATTTTAATTTCTAATTGGGATGGATAGACACCAGGCATGAGGAATCTCCTAAAACGCCAAGCTTTGTGGGACCTACCGTGATGTTTGTGTTATGTCTACTCTGCCGTCAGTTTTATCAGGTGGGAATATTCAAAACTTAGGCAGCCCCTACCAAAAGAAACAGTGGGATGGTAACGCCCATTGCTTATTCATACCTTCTTAGGTTACGTTCCATCCAACCTGTTAATAAGGTAATTTCCACTGAAAAAAAAAAAAAAAAAGTTTAATAATAATAAATAATGATCTTGATTCAAAACTCTTGCAGCAGCCCCTGGTAAGTTTTGATGGGTGTTCAGTCTCCACTGCTTCTTGTGATGTGGATCACTTGAGGTTTGGATTTCTACCATCTTTTGACTCATGTAAATGAATTTAAGAAACATATGCGGGTGGATATGACACAAATATTGCAATGGGGCCACATATAATGGGTTACTAGGATTCCTGTCACCCTGACTGAAAGGCAATTTACCTCTCTTAAATTGTATTTCAAGTCATTTACTTTACCATCCAAACAATATAACTTTTCAAATATTACGTAGGTTATATAATACTTAACTAAATTGCAATTCAAGGATTACGCAAATTAACTAATAAAGCATAAATAGGGTCTATTATGGAAAGGTCTGAGCCGACTCCATACTCCGAGGCAGAGATTATGACGGACGTCCCTCGGACTTGCCTCACTTACCAAAAAAGGTCCGAGCTGATCTTATGCTCCGAGGTGGAGGTTGAGGCAGGTATTCCTCAGGCCGAACTCACCTTATCTACTGAAAAGGTCTGAGCCGACCCCATGCTCCAAGGCGGAGACTGAGGTCGACGCTCCTTGGGCTGAACTTAGAAACTGCGATAAGAGGACGTGGGCGATAATGCCGCTCACAGATACGCACGATGCACGTATCGTGTTACATGATCCTCGGATTGCGTACAGTATCTCCATGATCTTAAAATCCCCCTGATTAAGGGAGTCATGTCGTGATTAGTGAATGCGGATCATCATACAGTCAGGTATAAATACACGAAGACGCCATTACTACAGGTACGCAATATCTTGCGCTCTCCTCCTACCTCACAATTTAAGACTCAGATTCTCTTGACCTAACTTAGGCATCGGAGGGTCCCCCGGCTTAGCCAGGGTCTCCCTTGCTCACCCTTTGTGCAGGGCCAGGGTCTATCCGAGGAGCGGAAAGCGATCTAGATTTTGACCTCAACATTTTTTGGCGCCGTCTGTGGAAAATTGATACAAAAAGTCAGGTTCTTATTCTTGAGTATAATGGCGAGAGGGAAGAAGAAAACAGTGGCTGCAGAACTAGAACAAAATAAACAAACTCGTTCCTCATCACTACTCCATGCGGAATTGGCCTCGGGGCCTTCCCAGCGTTCGCGCAACCAGGCAAGCAAGTATCGAGCCATGCAGGGCGAAATACAAGCCCTGCGCAATGAAGTGAACAGGATGAAATAGCAACAGGAGCCGCAGTTACCGACTCAAGAAGATCCTATCCCCGAATCAGTCGGCCCGGTCGTGGAAGCCCATTCCATGCTAAGGAGTGTGAGGCCCGAGGCACCCCAGCATCCGCAGGTGCCCATATCGAGTCAACATCCTCTTCTGACCCAAATCTGTCCCTCGGCTCGGAACACAGCAACACGAGCTCCGACTAATGCCTCGATTACTTCAGCCCTACCACCAACGGATCTCCATCATCGGTTGGAACGAAGGTGGGGGAGGAGAAGCCCAGAAAGAGAGAACGCCCAAGAGATTGTGACAGAAAATAAAGATTCATGAGAGAAGCAGTTCGAGGAGCTCAACGGTAAGTTCTTAGCTCTGGAGAAAAAACAGCAACCAACGTCAGTTCCCACCACTGTCCAGGCAATGATGGAAGAGACCGAACCTCCCTTCACCTCGGAGATCATGAACGAGGTGATGCCTCAGAGGTTCCGAATACCTCCCGTCATTTAATATTCTGGATCTGGGGACCCATCCGAGCACGTAGAAGCCTACCACTCATAAATGCAGATCCAGACGGCGACGGATGCAATGATGTGCAGAGGGTTCTCGATTACACTAATGGGATCTGCTCGGAGTTGGTACCGGCAACTCAAACCAAACTCCATCAGCTCTTTCGCAGAGTTGAGCCGACTATTCCTAACCCAGTTCATCAGCGGTAAGAGAAGTCGAAAGCCCAACACTCACCTGCTTACTATCAAGCAGGGGCCGAAGGAGTCGCTGAAGGATTACATCGCTCGCTTCAACAAGGAAGCGTTACTAGTGGAAGACTATGATGACAAAATGGCCCTCGCTGCTATGTTCAGTGGCTTGAAAGAAGGCAAATTTACCTTCTCTATTGGGAAAAATCCACCAAAGACGCTCGCTGAACTTGTAGTCAGAGCTCAGAAGTATACCAACACGGAAGAGTTCACCAATGCCCGTAAAAGTATCCAAGTGACCGAGCCGAATGGTAAGGGGAAGAGGCCCATGAACGAGGAATCTCACACGTCTAACAGAGGGACCGATGAACGCACCTCTCGCGATCGTCGCTCAAGTAGGAGACCAGAGGGAAAATTCTTCTCCTACACCCCCCTTAACACATCCACCAAACAGATCCTACTGGACATCCGAGGAAAAAAGTTATTGAATTGGCCTGTCTGCATGAGAGCCGATCCGGACCATCGAGACAAACGCAAGTACTGCCGCTTCCATCGTGACCACGGCCATAACACGGATGATTGTGTTGACCTTAAGGATGAGATTGAAGTTCTCATTCGGAAAGGGCATCTGCGTCGATACACAAAAGAAGGAAAAGCCCCTCGGAGAGAGGAAAAGGAGCGGAAGCAGCAAAATAACGCCGCAGAGGAGCCCGCCGAAATCCTCACTATCTTCGGGGGTTCGTCCGGCGGGGGAGATTCGAATAGGGCACGAAAGGCTCACTCCCAAAAGTCCGAGCCGGAACACTACATCCATTTGGCCGAACGGCCCAGTAAGAAACTTCGAGTCAGTCCGTGTACTCTGACTTTCACGGAAGAAGATGCGCGCGGGATTCAGCACCTGCACGATGATGCCTTAGTAGTCACCATGACTATAGCGAATTGCAAAGTATATCGTATCTTAGTCGACATCGGGAGTTCGGCTGATGTACTCTACTCTGAGGCTTTTGAAAGAATGGGGATTCCGCGATCTCATCACAGACCTGTACAGACCCCTTTGCACGGCTTTGTTGGAGAAAGGGTAATTTTCGAAGGAGCTATTTCCCTCCCAGTAACTGCGAGAGAAGGACGGCATCAAATTATACTTATGGTAGACTTCTTGGTTGTCAATGTGTCATCTGTACACAACGTTATTCTGAGCAGACCTTCTCTCAATACAATGAGAGCGGTCATTTCTACCTACCACCTGATGATGAAATTCCCCACCGAAGGTGGGATAGGCTACCTCCGAGGCGACCAGAGAGAAGCTCGGAGATGTTATACGGTGGCGGTAAAAAAGGGGTCAGTTAAGCAGGCGCTTTTCATCAACGTCTTAGACCCCAGGGGGCCTGTGGAGTGCTCATCCGTGGAAGACCTAGAGAAAGTGTCGCTTGATGAAGCCGATCCGAGCAGAACTGTTCAGCTCGGGACATCACTGAATCCTGAACAATGGCACGAACTCCTAGCGTTCCTGCGACAGCACAGAGACGTCTTTGCATGGTCTCTCCAAGATATGCCCGAAATTTCCCTGGAAGTCATGGTCCATAGGCTAAACGTGGATTCAGATCATAAACCCATTAAGCAGAAAAGAAGGTCGTTAGATGTCGAGCGGTATGTGGTAATAGATAAAGAGGTCTCCGTCCTACTAAACGCAGGATTCATAGAAGAAGTGCATTATCCCGATTGGATTGCAAATGTAGTCCTCGTAAAGAAAGCCAACGGGAAATAGCGAGTCTGCGTAGATTACTCGGATCTGAACAAAGTTTGCCCAAAAGACAGTTTTCCACTGCCTCGGATCGATCAGCTGGTGGACAGCACAGCGGGGCACGAGTTGCTCTCTTTCCTGGATGCCTATTCCGAATATAATCAGATCGCGATGCATCCCCCAGACAGGCAGAAGACTACCTTTGTCACGGACAAGGGACTCTACTGTTATCGGGTCATACCATTTAGCCTGAAAAACGCTGGGGCTACGTATCAAAGGCTAGTAAACCAGATGTTCTCCAAGCAGATCGGATACACAATGGAAGTATATATCAATGACATGCTAGTAAAGAGTATCAAAGCTGCCGATCATCTGACGAATTTCAGAGAAACTTTTGTCGTCCTCCGAGAATACCAGATGAAGCTGAATCCAACAAAGTGCGTTTTCGGAGTCGGCTCGGAAAAATCCATTGGCTTCCAAGTCAGTCAGAGGGGTATTGAGGAGAATCCAGATAAAATCAAGGCGCTCATCGACATGAGTTCGCCTCGAACCGTCAAGGATATACAATGCCTTACGGGTCGAGTCGCATCGCTCGGACGTTTCATTTCCAGAGCGACGGATAAGTGTCTTCCCTTCTTCCAGCAATTGAAAGGTCATAAGAAGGTGGAATGGACGCCGGAGTGCGAGCAAGCCTTCCAGCAGCTGAAACAATACTTAGGTTCACCCCCTCTGCTGTCCAAACCTGAAGAAGGCGAGCCCCTATTCATTGACCTTGCAGTCTCAGCCTCGGCCGTCAGCTCGGCTCTGATTAGGGAAGTTAGAGGCAAGCAATACCCTGTTTATTACGTGAGCAAAGCTTTGGTGCCAGCAGAAACAAGATACTCACCCATGGAAAGACTAGCACTTAGCCTCGTTATTTCAGCTCGGAGGTTACGCCCATACTTCCAAACTCACTCGGTAATAGTGCTAACCGATTCCCCTCTCAGGCAAGTTCTCAAGAGGCCCGAGGTGTCAAGATGAGTAACTAAATGGGCCATCGAGCTCGGTGAGTTCGATATTCAGTTTTGTCCGAGGACAACAATCAAAGGACAGGCCGTAGCCGACTTCATCGCCGAATTCACTCCAAGCGCCAAAAAAATCAGCGCCAAAGCCGAAGCAAGTTTGCCCGCTCCTCCGAGCAACCAAAAAGCAATATCAGATCCAAGATGGGTTCTCTATGTGGACGGGTCATCCAATACCAAAGGAGTCGGGGCCTGGATGGTCTTGACTGCACCCGACTCCACAACCGTTCAATACGCAATCAGAATGGGATTCAGAGCCTCAAGCAATGAGGCAGAATATGAAACTTTGTTAGCTGGACTCAGACTGGTAGCAAGTTTGGGCGTCCAGTCCCTCCGGGTCCGATGCGACTCTCAGCTAGTAGTAAATCACATCTCTGCCAAGTACGAAGCTAAGGAAACAAGGATGATGGCCTATCTTGATGAGGCGAGGAAGTTGATCAAGAAATTTCGGAACTGCACGATCCATCAAATCCCAAGGGCAGAAAATTCATGGGCCGACGCCTTGGCGCGACTCGCCTCAGCTGCGGAGGGGAAGATCCCGCGAATGATCCCCGTCGAATTTCTGGAACAACCAAGCATCAGCAAGAAAGAGAAAGAAGTCAACCCAGTTCGAGCGAGTCCAAGTTGGATGGATCCCATCCTTAATTATCTCGTGACAAGAGAGGTTCCCTCGAACAGGCTGGAAGCCAGGCGGCTTAGAGTCAGAGCAGCTCGATACATCATCCTAAATGGTATCTTGTACAAGAATGGATATTCCCAGCCCTACCTCAGGTGTCTCCGAGTCGAAGAGGCGGAATACATAATGCGAGAAATTCATGAAGGAATCTGCGAAAACCATTCCGGCAGTCGGGCTTTGGCCCTGAAGATACTCAGACAAAGGTACTTCTGGCCAACTATCAATGAGAATTCCAAAGATTACGTCTGAAAATGCGATAAATGCCAGCGATTTGCGGTCGTGCCGAGACAACCAGCAGAAGAAATGACCCCTATGAGTGGCCCTTGGTCATTTGCTCAATGGGGAATCGACATTATCGGTCCTCTACCCACAGGTAAAGGACAAGTCAAATTCGTCATTGTTGCTGTGGATTACTTCACCAAATGGGCTGAGGCCGAACCGGTCGCCAAAATAACAGAGCAGAAGGTAACCGACTTCGTCTGAAAAAACATCATCTGTCGATTCGGGATTCCACGAACCATTATATCAGACAATGGCCGACAGTTCGATAACGACAAATTTTGAAACATGTGCCGAGGACTCGGAATCATGAATGCATACTCTTCTCCCCGACATCCCCAGTCGAATGGACAAGTAGAGGCAGTAAACAAGGTCATCAAACATCATCTCAAGACAAAACTGGAAAAGGCAAAAAGAAGTTGAGCAGAAGAACTTCCATTTGTCCTCTAGGCCTATAGGACCACAGCTCAGTCCTCAACAGGAGAAACCCCATTCTCACTCTCCTATGGTTCGGAGGCAATGGTGCCAATAGAGATTAGTCTTCCTACGGCCCAAGTCGGGAGTTTCCAGGAAAAATAGAATTCCGAGCAGATCACCGCAAACTTAGATTTGCTTGAAGAAACTAGAGATACCTCGATGCTCAAAGTCGCCGCTCGGCATCAACAAGTGGCGTGGTTCTACAATTCGAAAGTCAAGGCTAAGCGATTCTGACCAGGGGACTTAGTCCTTCGTCAAGTGTTCCAGAATACCGCCGATCCGGGGGCTGGTACACTCAGACCAAATTGGGAAGGGCCTTATTGGGTCGTTCGATCAACCAAACCTGGCTCCTGCCACCTAGAAAACCTCGAAGGTCGCCAGCTCCCCCATCCCTGGAATGTCGAACATTTGAAAGTTTATTATCCTTGACGGGCTGGCCTTTAAGGCTTTTAATGAATGTATGCCTCCGAGCAACAAGCCCTTAAGGCTCTTAATAAAATTCGCATCTTCTCATTTACATGAACGGATTCTCAACTAAAGAAAAGTTGCCTCTCATATACAAGGGCGGATTTAACGGATTAATTCCCTGAAAAAAGGGTCAACACGTTATCCCACATTTAACACGGTATCCCCTAAACTAGGGGAAAAGCCTAAGCACCAAGTCGACTCCCTTAACATAAGGGTCGGCTCGCGAATTAACAGATGAAACAAGAGTCACCGATCTAGTCTCGCCGATTGTGAGATGAGCCGAACCCCTAGGGGCCCAAACTCAATAAACGAGCCTTAATAGTTCAAGACTGAGATGATATTAGGAAATGCTAGCATGAGATCAGTTCAGATTACATTGTAAGCAAGATTAACCACTCGTCTTGATATCCAAGAGATTTGCAATCAACATTAAAAAAGAATTCAGCTACAGATTAACATATGAAAAATTATCATCCACACCTTCATCAAAAGATCAAGAGAGCAACCAAAGAGAAGAATTCTAACCAGTTTAAGTTTTAATTAAGCTCAAAAAAAAGGGAGTAAAAGAAAATCTGAACTACACGGGCGACGAGGGAGCTTGAGCATCAGGGGCAGAATCCGGGCGGACCTCATCTGCAGGCGGCTCTTCAACTTCTTCAAGGAGTATTGAGTCGAGGTTAAGGTCCGGGTATAAACCCAGGACCGCCTCAATGCAACCATCATATCCACGGCCATAGAACTTGGCGGCCTCAGTATCCCTCTCCTTTGAGACTTTGAAGGCCTCCACCGCTTCAACCACCGCCTTGGCCAAAGAGGCTGCATCCTCGACTCGTTGAGCTTCCTTCGCCTGAGCAATGGCTCGAGCCTGCTCCTCCACCGCCTCGGTCTTGGCTCGATCAAAGGCTTCCCCCAGTCGAGTGTTCTCTTGGGCCAGCGAGTCCGCATGGGCCCTAGCCAGGGACAGCTCGGCAGATGCAGCGTCACTTCGAGCCGTTAAGTCCTCTACCGCCCCTTGCAACCGCGGCTCCCTAGCTTTGAGGTCGGCAACAGTCTCCTGTAGCCGACGCTCCTTGACTTTCCCTTCTTCAACCCGCTGAAGTAGCTCACCTTGCGAAAGTCGGAGGGAGGTATTCTCCTCCTGTAAGACCCCCATTTGAGTTTTGAGGACTTCTAGCTCGGCTTCTCTTTTTTTCGCCTCTTGCGCGCTCCGCCGAGCCGATAAAAGCTTTAGGCGCCAAAAACTTGTTCACTCCCCAAGTATAGGGTTGTGATGTAGTAATAAACTCGGTAAGATCAAGGTCGAATCCCACGAGGACTGGTCGTCACAATTCAAATTCACAATTCTTCTTAACTAATTCAACAAATAATGGAGCAATTTACTAACACAAATCTATGAAAAACAATTGAGAACAGGGAAGAAAATTCAATCAGAGAGAGCACTAGGACTTTCGAATCCACCCCTAATTATCCTAACCCTTATTTTGTCTGTTGATTCACCTTGATCTAGATTGATACCACTTAAATAGAGAAAGCACAATCTGTGTCCTTAATCAGGCATACAGAATGTCTAATTCCTTTAAGCAATGCCATGAATAACATATCCCATGTCCTTGGTCGGGTACATGGAATGTACAGTTCATTAAAGCACCTTGTTTCTTCCTCCATAGGAAACCTGTTCTTGATTAGACCCAAGCACCTATAATAAGCATCCAAACAACATCCATATATATACTTTGGTCAAGTTCATAGATGGAGAAGTATAGAATTTAAACCAATCAAGCCCACTTAGAGAAAGAAACACACCAATCAAATCAAAGTAAAATTGAAGTATAACAAGAGTATTCAAATTAGGGGCTTCATCTCAGCCCTAGCTGAAAGATTAGTGACCCATAAAATCCATTAAAAAGATGGGTAAACAAAATTCATAAAAGAAAAACATCAAACCAATCGATCTCTCTCTCTCTCTCTTCTCTTCTCTGGATCTGCTATTTTCCTGTGGATCTGGAATTCTCCACTTTTTGAATACTCTTCCTCATGTTTTGCAACTCTTTTCATAGCTGATGGAGTGGCTGGAGTGGTGAAAATCAGATTTGGGAAGCTATCGCACGCGCAGCAAAAACCTTTTCGCAGCCAAGTTCAGGACCTCGAAACACCATACTTTCCTCGCTCAAATTCCAAACGAACACTGTCCCTTAGGACTTTCTTGGGTCCTCTACATGATGTACGGTTCAGATCTACCATATGATCAAAGATGGTGGCCCACAACCGCCTGGAAAACCGAATTTCTTAATTTGTGTGAAACTTTCGCACCCTTTCGCTGTCGTGATCGGTGGGCCCCACAGAAGTATTTTCTGGAAAATTCACCCTGTCCATTGGATTCAGGATGAAATTTCAGTCAAGAATAAGTGGCTTTGAACGTCCATTGACGCGGCCCAGAGAAGAAATCACAAAAAGATCAGTTTTGAACAATGCAGGGCAGTCCGTTTGTGGCCTCTGTACCGCACACATGTGCACGCATGGGTAGAAAGTATTAGCATAGTTTTGTAGTACTCGAGCCCATATACAAGATGAACGGTTTGGATCGGCCGGGCAGTCCATTCGCTGACGCTAAAACAGGGACGCGGTCCGCTGTCCGTTCTGGTGGGGCCCACTCCATCGTTGCTTCAATAAATTCACTCCATCTATTGGACAGAGGATGAAATTTCAGGTGGGAAGGACTGCTTTTGGATTGATTTTGATGCGGTCCACCTTATTTTTTTCTCTACCGTCAGTCCTGCGTTTGGACGGTTTAGATCTGATCTCTGCTTTTATTTGAAATGCCATCACCTAGGAGTGGTTTTTGGCCCCACTTTGGATCATATGGACTGTTTGGATTGTCCATTTGGACAATGGATGGGTCCCACAACTGTTCGCAAGATGGACAGCGTGCGGACGCTGTCTGCGAATGGAGTTTCCGTTTTTGCTGAAGAAGTCGGTCAAAGCCGACTTTGACCGATGGTTCGGTCCAGTGTACACCGAGTGCACTTATGCACTGTGCATGCTCACTGTCCATGTGGGTCCCATGGATATGTGTATATAAAATCCGTTCCATCCATTCACTTTATCACCCCTTTAATGTATTGAGACTGAATTTGAGGTAGTTCCAGATATCAGGTGGGCTGCAAATCATGGTACTAGGGGCTGATCCATCCGTTGGGGTACTTCCCTAGTGATCCGAGGGCTGAAATTTGAAATGTACGGTTAATTTATGTCCTTAATCCCATGTATAAAGTTTTGAGCCAATCAGATAGAGGGAACCATGTGATCTTGCATTCTGGACCAGTTTCAGGCCTCTTTAACATGAACGGCTTGATTTCCTCGGGTCCCTGGTATGTAAATTCTTCAATATTGGTCCTTTGAGGTTCATCCCGTGCTCTGGTAATTTCGGAGCGTCAAATCCATGCTTTTAACATCATTTTTCAATACACGCTCCTGATTTCATCCTGTAATAAAAACACAATTACAATACGGCATTAAGCATTATCATGTACGTAATATCAGGTAATAGTCGGGGTCTAATATGCAATATTTGACCCTGATCAAACAGACTGTACAAAAATAAATTAATCAAACGTTTGAAAATCACAAGTGCAGGGAGAACAACAAAAGGCGGTGAAGATACCGTATAGAAGACAGAAGCCAAGTCATTCAGGAAGGAGCTGTCCGACTTGTCAAGGAGGTTAGCTATACTCTCCTTAGGGGGTAATCATGGCGTCAGCCATCCGAACGGCTTCCTCCCACTCTGAGGATGAAGGGATAACTATGCAAGGAGCCGATGGACGGACCTCCCCAACGAGGGGAACGATTACAGGTGGAATGGAAGGAGCTATGGTCGTGGGAGCTGAACTGACGACCGCTAAGAGATGGTCCTCAGCACACACTGTCGAGGGAGTTATCGGAGCGGGAGACGGGGCTGCAGTAACCACAGCCGCAGCCGCAAGGACAATCACGACTACGGTTGTAACTGGAGTCAGAACTGCAGCACCCAGACTCGAGGGACCTTCTTCATGAGGGGTTATTCGCCTCCTCCAAACAGTTGTTTTCATCTGGACCACGGGCTTCAATAACTTCTCTGTTGTCAGGGCCACCCTCCTCTTCCGAAAACTCGATGCCTCAACCATACCTACAAAAGCGACGCGTTAATGGCCTAACTTATGAGTCTCATTCCGCCGTAATGAACGAAAGGAATACTCACTGAAAGAAGTCGGGAGGAGCGGGGATGTGCACAGCCCAAACCGGTGAAAGTTGGTGGCAATGATCAGATCCGACCAGGAACGGAGCTCTCCGGATCTAGCCTTTGCCTTGGCAATTCGGTTCTTCTGATCCGAATCAAGGATGGGCGGACCTCTAGCGAATTCTGCCAAAAATGGGAATAAAAAAAAAGTTCAGTCCCACTGATGTAATAGAAGAGGACATAAAAAAAAAGTTAATTGGTCCGACCTGATTTTGAAAAATGAGTGGGTACACGGGCAGTCAAAGTCCCAACTTCGGAGACAGGTGTCTCCCATTTACCCACTGCCCAGAACCATTTATTTTTCTAGCCTTTGTTGGAGGAAGGAAGATTCAGAACCAGTCCCGACCCCTCACTGCCTCAGGTCGCAAAATAATATCATGGCTCATTGCCATCATGCTTGACTAAGTACAAACTCATCAGCTCCCATGGGGTCAGCTCTGGGTTCCCTACTTGCCGCCAAATGATGAAAGCAGAAATAAGCACCCTCCAAGCGTTGGGGGTCAACTGCCCAGGAGTCAGGCCTAGGTGAGCCATCATGGTTCGGATGAAGGGATGCAGGGGAAGTCGGACTCCACATTGCAATGCGCAAAGAAAAATGGCGACTTCTCCCTCAGCAGGCGCGCCGGCGGCTTCGAGTGGCCCAGGGGCCCTTATCCGGATGGAGGCAGGAATTTAAAACTCCGTGCATATCCACTCTATTTGATTGTCCGATAGCACGGAACCTCCGGGGACTACCTTCGAAACCCTCCCACTTGTCGACATCTTAGTAACCCCGGTGGATGCAATCCGGGGGGCCCGAGCAAATTTCTTCCTGCCAGCCCTGTGAGCCCGGGCCCCCGTCTCCTTTTGCCATCGAGGCGGAGGATACAAGGGTACTGTTTCCAAGGGGCCCTCAAAGTCCCCTCTCCCGTTGTCAGAACTCTCTGGCTCGGAGTCATCACCGTAACCTCACACGGTCTTCAGGTCGGACGACATCTTAAGCAAGAAGTAGAAAATGCAAAGAAAGGCAAGAAGACTCACCGAAAGGTCACCGGAAATCACTTCTGCCGGAAATGTTTAATCCGTCGGAATCGCCCAATTAAAAATTACTGAACGGCCGGAATCGTCTTCGCCGGAAATCGCCTCTTCCAATGTCAGCTCGAACACAACATATGAGAATGAAGTGAAGAAATCTCTGGAGGACTTTATAGACCGCAACAAGCCCCTGCATTAATGACCAACAATGATGGTCACAGCCGAATCACCGTAAATCGGCTTCAGGACTGACGTGGCCACACACCATTGGCTCGTACACTATCGGACCGTACGTATCTGACAACAAACAGCACACTTCGGATAAACGAAACGACGCCTAAACAAGGAAAAATGTCATCCGACGCATTACTCCAAGTATACGCGGCAACATGTCATAGGTGGGCAGTGATTTGAGATCTAAACCGTCACCACGCGTCCGCTGTGCAGGAACTCATGGGCGGGAAACCCCACAGGCGTAAGAATTTGAAACACAAGAATTATAACGCACTCGGAAGAGCCGCTAGACAAAGCGACTGATCTCCCTAATAATTACTCTCTGAGCCCTTAGCAGACCTCGAAAAGTAGGGGGCTTCTGTTATGGAAAGGTCTGAGCCGACTCCATACTCCGAGGCAGAGATTAAGACGGACGTCCCTTGGACTTGCCTCACTTACCAAAAAAGGTCTGAGCCGATCTTATGCTTCAAGGCAGAGGTTGAGGCGGGTATTCCTCAGGCCGAACTCACCTTATCTACTGAAAAGGTCCAAGCTGACCCCATGCTCCAAGGCGAAGACTGAGGTCAACGCTCCTTGGGCTGAACTTAGAAACTGCGATAAGAGGACGTGGACGATAATGCCGCTCATAGATACGCACGATGCACATATCGTGTTACGTGATCCTCGGATTGCGTACAGTATCTCCATGATCTTAAAATCTCCCTGATTAAGGGAGTCATGCCATGATTAGTGAATGCGGATTATCATACAGTCAAGTATAAATACACGAAGACGCCATTACTACAGGTACGCAATATCTTGCGCTCTCCTCCTACCTCACAATTTAAGACTCAGATTCCCTTGACCTAACTTAGGCATCGGAGGGTCTCCCTTGCTCACCCTTTGTGCAAGGCCAAGGTCTATCCGAGGAGCGGAAAGCGATCCAAATTTTGACCTCAACAGGGTCTATTGTTCTTGAGGCCAGAACTGCCACAGTTTTGTAGGTTAAGCTCAACTTGAAAAGCCTCAATTGACTGTTTTATCCCTAGTGTTTGGTTGAGATTAAACCATGTGGGCACGGAGCTTCTTCTTTTTTTTTTTCTCAAGAAGTTTATAAAAGGTTAGAGAAAAGTGAGATCCCAAATGTATTATAATCACATTTCCTGAAACCCAATTCAACATATGTTATCATTTAACAAACTTCTAGTACTTGAGTCATGTTTCGATGAACAAAATCATTTGTATGATTGAATTTATTATGAGGGGGAGGAAGTACTACAAAAAAGTTCTTAGATTCAAACTATTTCAAACCTTGGACCATGTTACTATTTTACTTACAGGCCGGCTATCCCTATAAGGTCAGCGCCAAGGTTGAGGCCTATTTAACTTAATTAGGGCCAGGGTTAGGCTAGGGCTAAGGCTTAGGGGGCTAGGGCTGAGCCGATGTAGCATAGGTTTTTAGAGCTTTTGTCACACCTTGAAAATGAAGCCCGACCTCCTTACTCTGCTCTTGGGGTGAGGTATGATTTGGAAAAGGATTTTTTATATGGCTGCTAGTATTATGATATCAATGAGATGAGAAAGAAACTCAAAAATTTTATTACATTGTGTATCATTTACAAATACAGTGAATGTATAAATTCTGAATGCAAAAATACATCACAGAATCCAAGATTATGAAACATCAGAGTGCATAATGTAAAGTACATGCTAAGCTACTCATGTTACCACCCCCAGATCCATAACTCAAGTGGTAGACTGAGCGAAAGACACCTCATTTCAACACTGAAGTCTTGGTATAGATTCCCTAGTGGGGGTGGCTAACAGTGAAGTGTGAACCGTCAGTGAGTGTACTAACAAGCTAACATTTAAATTTTAAAAAAAAATTAAAAAAAAAAAACCTACTCATGTTACCTATTTTATCCTGAAAAAAAAAATGAGAAGAAATGCATGAGCTTAAAAGCCCAATGAGCACATCTTTCATGTGTGCAGTGTTTTTATGTTATACTATACAACTTACCAATATGGAAGTGTGCAATGATACTCATATAGAATGTGACATGATGCAATGCAATAAATGGCAATGTAAACATATATAACATGCCTTCAAGGTAAAATATCCAACGTAGCCCTCTAAATATCCAACACATATAGGTACAATTATCATATAGAATCATCAGGACTAGTACTTAAATCAACCATGGTATACGACATCGCATAGTACTCGACCTCGACGGGGGAGGTTCAAATCAACCATGGCCCTTGGGTCAAGTCCACACAACCCAATGGTAGCGGACTCTCTTGCACTTCACCTTACTAGGGGTTCAACCTAAACCCATTTCACACATTTACCCATGTCAAGCTAGTCGGAACTCTTTCCACCTGACCTCAACAGCGGGGCTTAAATAAAACATGGTCATCGTAACGCCCCATATTTTTACCAACCTGGAGTTAGATGTCCTTAGGCAAGGGGTTGATCCTAACCACTAATTAACCTCTCAAACCTCAAATCCTTTAGAAATTAGACAAGTTTAACTAAGTGCTAAACTAGATTAGCTGTGAAATCCGCTTGAATCACTTTAAATACGATCTGTAAGACTTAAAACTTGTAGAATCATTGATGCTAGGTTACCCTGAAATTTAGGATCAATCTCATTACCCAGTTGCTCTCGGGAGCACATTGAAACTCCGTACCGGATCTGGACCGCACATCGAAAGTCCGATTACTACGAAATTATATAATTAAGACCGCCTTGCTGGGCTTGACAACCACCTCAGCAATCAAGTCCAAATATTGTTCCGAAGTAATTCGCTTGAGCCCGGAGTGAAGTGTGTGAGAAAATGTGATTTCCTTTAGAAATTAATTCGAATCTAAGATTGTCATTTGCGGGCTGAATATAAGCAATCAGACTGTCAGAATCTGACCCAAATACACCCTCAGATCAGGAAAAATTTCATACACAGGTCAGTGTACTTGTGGTCCTGATCGAGTTTCGGTGACCGTTGAACTGAAACTGGCCTGCCACGTGTGATCTGGGAACCCAACTGGAACGAAACCTTAACTCGACCTAGATCCAAGGTCAGTGAGCTTAAGTCCGACCTTTGGCTCAAAGGGGGGCTCCGAAAATGCTCCGTTAAGTCGAAACAGACTGGTTTTGGACATCACCTAAGTATACCTTGGCCCTGGGGCCATTCCCATCAGTTTTGGGCCTATATAAGGGCCTTAAGCCCTCACTCTCTCATCCCATACAAATTTGGGAAATCGTAGGAGAGAGAAGAAAGAAAAGAGAGAGAGAAAGAGAGAGAGAGAGAGAGAGAGAGAGAGAGAAGTGGGGATTCTTCCTGGGATTCTTCCCTACTAATCCACCTACTGAAACACCACTCCCGTATAGTTCTTCTGGTGTTTTCAACGCCGTATTTGGGTAAGAAATCTTAACCCTAACCTGTTTTAGAGATTCAAGAGATTCAAATAGAACAGTTGATAGAATAGCTAACATATTCCCTGTTATAGGTTGTTTTGGTGTCGTCGACAAAGGCTCAGTGTTTAAACTGATTTCGTTACGCTTATACGGCGTAAGGTGCGGACTATAGACGCTTAGGTTATGGTTTTCAATGCTTTCAATGTTAGATAATGATAGATTCATGATTTGGATGCTATTACATATGTACAAAGTGTTGTCTGTTTCGTTTTTCAGTTATACGTTAATTATGTTGAATATACTGTATTTCATGTATTTATAGAAAATACCGTATACGTATAAAATTTGAAATTGTGTTGGTCATGATTAACTGCTTTATATGTATGCTAGACTCACTAGTATTAACTTCTGGGTGAACGGATTTACCCTAAGGCATGTTATAGCAACATACGTTGTGTATGTTATATTGTGTAGCCTATGTGTTTGTGAAAATGACTGAATGAGTATAGAATTCACATTCGTGCTCGCCATGACCAACAGTCATAGATATATGATGGTTGTATAGGCGATAACCCTTAGCGAAAGGATTTGCCCTAAATCACGCCACTGCTAATGCACGTATAGATGTCTAAGTGTGTAGCCCATGTGTTTGTGGAAATGATTGAATGAGTATGGAACCCGAATTCATGCATGCCATGATTATCCGTTGTGGGTATATGCGTGTGGTATATGGGGCAACTCCCTAGTCAAAAGATTTGGCCTACTACCTGTGTGATCAACATACGTCATGTACGTTGATGTACGTGTAGTCTAAGTGTTTGTTAAAATGATTGAATGAGTAAGTGGTTAGTAAATTAAAATTTATATAGGTGTTGAGGTATGATTCCCAACTCCCTTAACTATGTGTATGATTTCCTCCATGTACCGTATATTATAGCGTCTGTTTTATCTATGGAACACGTATGTGTGGATTTATGTTTAAGTTGTAGTCCATAAAATGCAGAAACAAATCCGTGACGGGTGATGGGGGAGCGGTGTAACGATTCCGTGCAACAGCCCTGGCAGCCCTAAAGCAGACATTATTGGACCTTTGATTATATGATTTGCAATCTTGATTCATAACTGCTTTAACTATCTTCTAGGATATTTTGTTGTAAGTGAATGTGATTGGGGCTATTGTATAGTCCAAGCAATCGGTAACAGGCCTTGATGTTGTGGCTGAGGTCATTTCGCCACAAAAGACACGTTCGATGAATCCGAGTCGTACGATGGTTGTTGACAGTGGTACCTTGTTGGTTACTTCAGCATACGCTCGAACCAGTCAAACTTGTCTAATAAACAGATGGGCCTATTGTGTGTTCACCATGTTTAGACGCTACTGCTTGAACCTAAGGTACCAACCTTACCAGTGAAACCCCGTTAACCTTAGTACCTCGATCCACTAATACTCATGAGCCGGACATGCTGGTATGGGACACTGTGGTCCAGCTGTCGGCCTACGCTGGGGCGACGAGCCTCCCCATAGTGACCAGTGAGCAACCAGACTCGTGAGCCGAATACGGTGGTATGATACACTGTATTCGAGCTGTCGGCCTACACTGATCAGAAGACGCGTTGTGCGTGAGCCTCGTGTGGGCCATTGCCAAACAAAACCACCGCTGCGCACTCTGATACATGTTGGTTGGACAATATCTGAAATGGTGTTGCGATTGCGTCAGCCCCGGATGACGCGTTGGTGTAGTGACCTCGAGCATACTCTGAACTTGCGTTGAGGCGACGAGCCTCTCCATAGTAACTAGAGTATAACTAAGCCTGCATTGATAAGGCGACGAGCCCTTTGCAGTGACCTAGAACCGTATCATTATATGAGATTTACTAGGACTGACAACCCTAGAATGGATCCTTGTTTGGGAAGTGATATAAAGGGGGTACCTTAGTTTTTCAATCCTGTTGTATAAAAATGACTAATAAAGAACTTGGTAATCACGTTCATACACCGCATACGTGTGCGTTTGGCATTGATGGTCAAGCACCGAGGGAGTGTTGCATGCCGCGAACGTAAGAAGGAGTCGCTGAGGGAGCGCAGGCGAGGGCATGCATCATACATACATACCATTCTTGCATTAACAAGAGTACTTAGGAATGTGTGATTTCCTGCTTTATCATTACTGCTTGATTGAATTGATAACATGTTAACCTCTGCTTTATTGTTCCATTGAGTTAGCTACTCACTCCCACATTACAGGACGGTGTTATACACACCAACTAGACTCTATTGTAGTTTCAGATGATGGTGATGCTCGTGAAGCAAAGCCTGACTTTTATGATGGTGAGGAGAAGTTCTCCTACATGCAATGATCTGGCGGGTCTATGTGGACCTGAAGTTGTGTACCGGGGCCACAGGGATATGGATAGTTGAAAATTACACTTTATCATTTGGTAAATTTTGAAATTTTACATGTAATTATTGACATGGCAATGCATACATGCTTTGGAGACTTGTACTGGTTTAGAAGGTTCTATATACTCATCTTGCATATCACAACTGTTCTCAAATTATGTTTGCGGTTTTGGCTTAATCTTATTCATGTTTCATGCACTAATACAGACAACATACAAACATCACTTCATTTGTTGCATAAGTGATGCGTTGGAACTCAGGAGTTGAGTTTCTACTCGACCCCATTGGCCATTGTATGAAATTTCTCCTGATCCGAGGGAGTATTTGAGTTTCTACTCAAACTTGTCTAATAACCCGATTGGCCATTGTATGTTCACCATGTTTGGACGCTACTGCTTGAACCTAAGGTACCAAACTTACCAGTGAAACCCCGTTAACCTTGGTACCTCGATCCGCTATGACTCATGAGCCGGACATGGTGGTATGAGACACCGTTGTCGAGCTGTCGGCCTACGCTGGGGCGACGAGCCTCCCCGTAGTAACCAGTGAGCAACTTAGACTCGTGAGCCGAATACAGTGGTATGGACACTGTATTCGAGCTGTCAGCCTACACTGATCAGAAGATGCGTTGCGTGAGCCTCGTGTGGGCCATTGCCAAATAAAACCACCGCTGCGCACTCTGATACCTGTTGGTTGGACAATATCTGAAGGGGTGTTGCAATCAGGGTGTTACAGTCATGTATCCACTTAGACGGAAGATGAAACACCTTACGGTGCTAAGAAGGTTTAGAAAATTTCACCTATGGGGCCTAGTGTATTAATTCTCAGTAATAAATAACATTTTCAGTGTTCGTAAACCACGAATATAATTGTGGTGTTCAAGCTATCATAATCTACATTCATCACATAGTGGCATGTATGATAAACCACCCATAATCCGCATGCATATTGTTGCATAATTCACACCAAACAATGAAATGCACACGTCGTGGTATGTGTGCATGTACAATGTGCCCAATCAACTAAGGCTACCATCACATGTACAATGTGCCCAATCAACTAAGGCTACCATCATTCACATACCATCCATTACAAATCGTAGCCCCTCAATTTTCATAAAACCGATCATATATAATCATGGCACATAAGTCCATATGCAATCCACATCACAATAATTATGGTTTCTCCGCTCAGGTATATTCCACATCACAAATATCATACACCCATGGGGCTTAATTAGTTTATTAATCCCAAGTGAAAATAACATTTCCAGTGTCCCTAAACCATATACATCTGTGGTATCCGTGCTACAGTAATCCATTTTCATCACTTACCGAACTTAATGTATTGATCCCTACTGTAATCACATTCATATAATCATGAAGCCATGCATATACTCTCCCATATGCTCCATACATACATGGCATATAGCAAATCAACCATAATGCATATGTATACATGCTTAATGTATCAAAATGCCACTGTGAAATGTACATGTACTTAGGTAACCCTACTACAAACATACAAAGTATACAAAATTATACAAGTCTGTGCTTTATACTTAGCACATAATTACATCCAGTAATAACATGATTCAATTGTCATTATACCCAATCTAATCCACATATTCCAACATATTCAAGCAGGTAAAGCATCAAATATCATATAATATGACATGGCATTATGTCACACAATTAAGAGAACATGTTCTTAATACATTATTATACGTGTTCTTAATACATTATTATACGTTTAAGTGGTCGTAATGCCACACCTCATCACATAGTTGGATTACCATAATTTACCTCGTCAATGACATAAATAACCATAATATAGTGCATCCATCACCATCACTTAGCATATAAACAAACACCCATTACATGATTGATAACATGTATATTATTAACAATTACACAAAAGGCCCCGCGAAATATGCATGCATGCTGGCTAGGTAGAGTGTGAATGACTTCAGTGTGGAAGTATCCCAGCAATTGCTTACACGCGAGTAACAAAAGGTACCTTGCCGTGCGCTGGCATTTTAGACCAAAAGACTGGCAAATACAATCGGCCGAGGATTTCCGGTGAAAGGCTCTCGCACAAAGTTCCTGTGCTGTTACGGTAGGTGGTTCTCACCATGATGTTTGTGAGAAAAGACCATATGTTTTTTCAGATCATTTTAAGGACAAGAGACCAAAAATCATATGAATCAAGGACTCAAGGCGTCCATTCGAGAGGAAACAGTGGAGATTTCGTGACCACCATTGAAAATTTTATATGGCCACAAAAGTTTCATATCAGGCTAAGTTTTTGTGTTTTCACATCATCACAATGAAAATGACCTTATTAACGGTTTTGATGGCACCTAAACATCAAGGTGGAATCCAGGAATATTTATATGTTAGGAAACTCTTTCCCTAGTTTTTCCTTTTATGTCCGAGTTTTAAATCCATCTAATTTTTGATCTCTTGTCTTAAAATGATTTGAAAAAACAAATGAATGGGGGTGAATTTCTCAAAAACATCTAGCATCCCAATTCCCATAGCAGAAACTACTTGCCATAGGCATTAAATCCGCATCCTGCACAATCAAACAATCATGAAGGACGTAGGCTGCCGCCCTACTTACAATGTATTGTCCACGCATGGCCCGATGATGACATACTAGTTACTAGAAATTGAAGGACTAAAAAATGTATTTGCTCTGGTGGACACGACTCGCGTGTGGGTAATATCCTACCAGTAATCAGTTTGTATTGCCATTCTCATAGCTTAGGTTTCCAGGATAAAATTGTTTGCAACACCTTTTTGCCTGTACCTAGCTAGGAATGGACAAGAGGCCCTGTGATGTATGGGTTTCATCTACATCATCCATCCATTTTGCTATATTATTTCAGGTGCAAGCTTAAAGATGAGGCAATTACAAGGCTCAAGTGGACCACACTCAGTATTAAATACTAAACATTGAAAACCTTTTAAGGGCCACATGAGTTTTAAATAAGTTGATATTATTATTTTCTGACCTTATGAGTAGTTTTTTTTTTTTTTGAACATACGCGCACACACCACCACACACTCACGCCGTAGTGGGATTTCACCACCTATGGTTACTTGAACCCTCAACCAGGTGTTGAAACTCCTGAGAGTCTACCAGTACTGTAGTAAGAGCAAGGACCCAAATGAGTAGGTTTAATTACAACTAACCATGATGTTGTGCCCTAGGAATGTTTTAACTGTGTGTGTCATTAGCACCATTACTTAATGTTGTGTGGTCCACTTGAGCTTTGGATTTGCCTCATGTTTGGAATTATTCCCTAAAATGATAAGGAAAAATGGATAGACGGCATGGATAAGACCCATGCATCACAGTGGCATCCTGGGCCCTTGTACGTTGTTAGCTGTGAACGGGCTATTGGAGCGAATACAATTTTGCAGTCCTTCAATTTCTAGGAAGCGGATTGGCTGGTGTACCACACACCACCGGCTGTTGTGTTGACGTCACCAGGTTATGTAGGTGGTTGTAAGGCTTGATTCGAAAAATAAGATAGATTGAAAGATCAAGGGGACTACGCTGCAAAAAGTAGTGGGAATTGGATGTCTACATTTGAAATCCGAATATGTCTACATTTGAAATCCATTCGGATCACAAAAGTTATGAATCAATATGATATTTATTTACCATTTCATCTATATGTCTGTGTGAACTTATGAGCAGATTAGATGGAAAGCAAATGGTTTTTTATTTTTATTTATTTTTTATTTTTTTTTGTTTACACACGTGCACACACCCCACACACTCATGCCATAGTGGGATTTCACCATGTCACGCCCCGAACTCGGAGACCAGGCTCACAAAATTTCCGATCATCGAATCCGGCGCCGACAGCCTCCGTAGTACCCCATTCTCGGCTCCCGGCACCCATATACCAGGTTCCGATCCTGGAATACTACAAGGAGGATTTCTAATAATCCATTTGATTCATAATGAGCATAACCACAAGCATAACCCACGAACAATAACCACAAGAACACCATCACAAAATCCACTATGAACAAAAACTTTGAATACAGTGCGTATAAAGGGAAATACAAGATAGTGGTAATAGCAAAACTCCAAAAGCTCGGCGGCACGCTCCAACAACGGCGAGACTACAGCTGCGTCTGGCGTCACCTGCACGCATCAATCGTGCATAAACTTATAGAAAGCTTAGAGGCGGTGTAAGTGTGTGCGAACGTGCTCGAGAATGCAATGCCGAAGTAATGCGGAATCATGCCGATGAGTACGAAATGCAACTAGCCGTACCAAGGCTATGCGAGTACAAGATGTAAATGCTGTCGGCCATACCAAGGCCATGCGATGCAATATGTAAGACAAGCATGTCAATCCTCATCCAACTCTTCATGTCAATACGGTTCTCGGTCTGGATAATCACCTAGGGGTTCGATACACTCCAAATGGCACATTTGTCTCTCTCCAGCGACACGGTCAAGTGAGCGTAAGAAACCTCACTATCCGCTGGCAAATAGTCGGCCAATACCTATCCGGCACGTCGATAGCGAACCCATTTCCGAAATGGTCAAACTCCACTTTAGTAATGCCCCCTTCTCGGGCGAGTAAGGCCACCACTCCTTTCCAACCGACCACGACACAGTGGGAGACGCGGCCTCATGGTATTCGGCCCTCGTGCGCTCATATATCCACTCGGTCTCGACGTTGGAGTCATCCTCTGGTACCATCGGGTTTAGGGACTCTCACCCAGGGACATCTATGGCGCCCCAATTGCTTGAAACAAGATTTTCCGGTATCCAACCAGCCACCCACGATATATTTGTGGAGGTTATAGCCCTGATGTCGCTAGAGCATATCTCAATCATACAGATGCAAATGCATGAACCACACTACCAATCATGCAACCATCCTGCGTGAAGCACACGCTCATGTAGGGCAACTCCGCCTATCAGGGGGGCCGTAAACAGTCTGCCCAAAGGCACATGCTATGATCAGACACTCCTCATCTCAAGCATACATATGATGCGTATGATTATGAATCATGGGGCTGTGCTAAATATGTTATAAAGCAATAAACTATCCTCTCAATGAAGATGGGCCTACATGAAACAGATACGGGCCTATCAGTGGCCTCAGGGAGAGTTATAATGTGGACATCGAACCAACATTACTCGTACAATGTGGACGTTAAACCAACATTGTCCCCAAGGCTCGGCTCGCCTCAAATACCATTAATTAAATCCTGGTGGAATCATACATTGCAATGTGTCTTAGGTATATCCCACGGGGCCCTAAATACATCAAATGGGCCGTATCTCATAGGCCTTATATCCATCAAGTGGGACATCCCAATGAGCCTCACCAATAGGCCTTAGGTACATTGCAATGAGTCATCACCCATGGGCCTTAAAATACATTAAAATGAGCCCAATTACATAAGCTTTATGCGTATCAAATGGGCCTAATCACATAGGCCTTATACATCTCAAGGTGGGCCTCAACAGTGGGCCACAATTCATCAAGATGGGCCTCATGGATGGGCCATAAAATACATCAAAGTGGGCCCACCAGTCCGGCATTTGGACGGTGTGGATACTACATATATCCAGCGTGGGAGCTGCAGCCTTCGGGACATAACGACAGCAGCTATATAGCTGGTGGACACCAACTGATCCACTGCCATACAAGGTGGGATATAACATTACAGCAAAGAGGGCTCCACACAGCACCATCCATATCTGAACGGCGCAAGATATATACATATGACAAGGTGGGTCCCACCTAGTCGGAGGTGTACGGCCAGGACAAAGCACATCCATCAAAGTGGCCCCATCGTCCAGCAACTGTTGGACGGTACTGAAACACATACGTCATAGGTACGTCTCACAAGGCAAATAGATGGACGGCCGGATAAACCCAAACATGCATCAAGGCAGGCTACATGTGGCAGCATCAAGATGGCTCCACGTCCCATGCATGTACGGGGTAGATCAAAAATACACATCAGTGTGGGGTCCACGAGAGTGGACGGTCTGGATCATCTCTCATACCTCACGGTTAGACCCTCCAAGGCTACTGACGTTACATCAGCAGCCAAAGGGCTGATATGGTGCACTAGCCAATAGGCTTCCAGGCAGGCGGGTCTCACGTGAGAGTGGCCCACATAACATTTGTTTTAATATATTATAATATTATATATATCATGTTATATATACATCACATATAGACCGTGCAGTATACACGTGCTAGACCCATCTGGACGGTGCAGTATACACGTGCTAAGGGTGGGTCCCACGTGGGAGTGGCCCACCCGATATATACACCATCCAAACCGTTCATCAGGTGAGTCCCACGTATGTGGCCCACCTTAATCACATATATTGATGCTTTTTATATTAAATACTATAATAATATAATATATATACACTCCAGATTCACCGTCCAGATACATCTGGACGGCGCAGATGGCGTAAATTAAAGGTGGGTCCCAGGTAGGAGTGGCCCACCATAACTTTTAATATAAAATATTATATCTTTAATATAACAGATATCATAACATGATATATTACATGTATATACGTAGAGCTGGGCATCGGACCGAGTCGGATCGAATTCAGCCCAACTCGATCAGGTCCGAGTTTTGTATAGCCTAACTCGAACTCGGTCAGATCCGGGACCGAGTTTGGGTCATCTAACCCAATCCGATCAGTTATAATGTTAGACTGACCCGAACAGAGTCGAATCGGTCAAAATAGCTGAGTCGGATCTGATTGGCTAATGTTCGGACTGAGATCTTTTTTGTTTTTAAATCACCGTTAAAATTTTTTAGAGCCCACCATAATATTTATTTTTCCATCTAATCCACCGATAACGTAACAACTGATGTAGAGGAAAAACAATTTTCATATTAATCCGAAACTTCCATCAGTTGAAAGTTGTTAAAAGAGTTTCAATAGTAAATGTTCAACCCCCAATTTGCTTTTTGAAAGTGTAGTCCATCTGATTTTTAGATCTGTCTTATTTTTCGGCTCAAGCCTTAAGACGAGCCTGCCAAATGGATGGACGGTTTGGATATAACAGATACCTCCTGATGGGACCCACATAATTTGCTAATCTCATTACAAATATACACGGTACATCTGCCAGCTGCAAGACGTCTCGTCACGTCAACGGATTTCATGCAAAAGCCTTCCGCATGAAGTTACCGCATGCAAAGTTAGGTGGGGCACACCGTGATGTTTGCGACAAATCCACACCTTCCATCAGTTTTGTGAGATCATTTTAAGACTTGGGACCAAAAATGAATAGGATCCGGACTCAAGTGGGCCGCAATAAAGGAAAATGTGTAGGGAAATTCTTCTTGTTGAAACGTTCCTAGCGTCGATGGTGATGTTTTTGTGCCATCTTCACCGTTTATAACGTCGTTCCTATTGGGTTGAAATGAAAACATAAATACTAGCATGATTCAAAGCTTCTATGGCCACACGAATATTTCAATTGTAGACGTTCAATCCTCGCGTTTTTGGCCCACCTGAGTATTAGATTCGGATCGTTTTTGGCTCGTGTCCTAGAATGGGCTCACAAAACGGATGGATGGAGTGGATTTCTCAAAAAAATCACTGTAAGCCCCACCTAAGTTGGAGCGCAGGAACTCGCTGTGGAAGTCTTTCACCCGACGGGAGCTTTACACCCGTCCATATATAACTTCTCCAGCAAGTTTTATAAAAGAGTAGCTGTCTGCAAGCTGTAGCTAGCCTCTACCTAGCACGAAATTGAATTGCGTACTAAGTTACTCTGTGAGTTCTGAGTAAACTTAGTTGGGCCCACCTTGAATGTATGTGGTCTATCTATGCGTCCATCTGTGTTTTGAGATCATTTTAGTGGTTGAGCCTAAAAGTGAGGTATATCTAAAGCTCAAGTGGACCATACCACAGGAAACCGTGGGAATGATGATTTTCACCGTTGAAACCTTTCTATGGCCCACCATGATGTTTATTTGTCATCCAACATGTTCATAATATCACAAAGACATGGATGAAGTGAAAACACAAATATAAGATTGATCTAAACTTCCGTGGCCCCCACGAAATTTTCAATGGTAAATTGTCAATTCACACTGTTTCTGGTGGTGTGGCCCATTTGAACCTTATATATTCTTAATTTTTGGACTATAGACTTAAAATTATTTTCTAAAATGTATAGACGGAGTGGATAAAATGTATGAATGATTGTGGGACCCACAAAGTTTACGTAGTATGCTAAGCGTATTGAGGTACTTCGGTACGCAATCCGTTTCCACCTAGCTCCAGTGTCTTACGGTGCAACGTGTCGTGCGAAGGTAGCATGGATGCTCCTCGAGCTCTGAGCTGTGAGAACGGTTCAAAGGAGATCAAAGTTACATGGCCCAACAAAGTGATGTATTTATTATATCTACACCGTTCATCTATTTTTAGAGATCATTTTAGAGCATTATCCAAAAAAAAAAAAAAAATCATATCCAAAGATCATCTAGACCACACCATAAATAGTGGCAGAGATAATGATTTTCACCTTAAAAAAATTTGTAGGCCCACCATCACGTTTATTTTACATCCAAACAGTTCGTAAGGTCACACGTACCTAAACGAAGAAGAAAAACAAATTTGATATTAATCCAAAACTTCGGTGGCCCTGAAAAGGTTTCAATGGTAAATGTTCAATCCCGCTTTCCGTAGAGTGGTCCACTTAATGGTTAGATCTATCTTATTTTTTGTCTCAAGCCTTAATAAGATATTGTCAAATGGATGGACGGTTTGGATATATAACACATACCTTGTAACAAGACCAAAAGAACTTGTAAACATTACACCAGTCAATCCGCTTTCATCTGACTCACAGGGTTTGAGTTGCTGCTACCGATCATCTTTCTTTTCCCTTTTTCGTATGTGGCTATGTCGTATCTCTCTCCACCGATAAATTTCATAAAGCTCAGGGACCCAACTTTGCCTTCTTCTTCAACAGACGGGAAGAGACGGATTTTCTTCAACAGACAGCGAGAGACAGATCTAAAGAGAGAGATAGATATAGAGAGGTAGAGAGATGGAGTTGATGGGCTGATGTACATAGGGCGGGATTTTTTGGCGCCCAACCTAAAACTAGGCGGTAAAAGTAAAAAAATATAATTATATATATACTCTAATATATACGGTCCGAATCGGGTCGGTCCGAATCGGATCAATCGGATCGGGTTACGAATCGGAGTGCATTCGGAACAAGGCCTACCCAATCCTAACCGTATATATTTTCGGATCTGGATTACGTTACCCGATCCTGCCCGATCCTGACCATCGGTTCTGTTCGAATCAGGTCGGATCGGGTCTGATCGGGTCGGATCCACCGGTTCGAGTATGAAATGCCCAGCTCTATATATACGTGTGTGTGTGTGAAACCATGTAAATGACAGCGTCCAGACATTAGGGGCCCACCGTCCTTGACGTATGAACGGTGTAGGCAGATCACATGCATCAAGGTGGCCCATCTAAATGGATGGACGGCGAGGATAGGTACCACGGACCCCACTGCCATTTCACACTTCACTGTCAGCCGCACCTCATAGTTAGCCACCACCCACCGTCTGTACACACCTCACTGCCCATTCACACTTCACTGTTAACCACGCCCCACCGTCAGTTCTCACACTCCATGGCTGCCACGTCTAGCGTCCTTGGACGCTGGACAGTATGTATACAACACAGGCATCATGGCGGACCCCATAAGGACATGGCCCACCTGATTTAGATCTGTCCCATGTTCACATGGACAGTGAGGCGCCGCAGATGGTTGGTGTAGAATATACACCACTGTGGGTCTCACCCATGTGGTCCACCAAGATTTTGGATGAAGCTGTTGCTTGTGTTTTCTTTTTTTTTTTATTTTTTTCATCTTGGCCGTCCAATGGACCCGCCGCAAGGTGGGCCTCACGATCGGACGGTCAAGATCGTCTTTCACCGTGATGGTCACAAGACTTCACACAAAGAGAGAGAGAGAGAGAGAGAGAGAGAGAGAGAGAGAGATACACGGTGAGATAGAGGAGGGACCCCGCCACTATGGGCCCTCCATTTCTTACATGCATACATCAAACGGGTCCCACCACATGTGGCCTAAAAAATATTAGAAATAATGGTGGATCACCCACCTCTTGCACTCCACCTTGCTCTCAAAGCCTCCTTTGCTCCTTGCCTATACTTTTGATGGTGGATGATGGGCTTTTAATGGTGTGGATGAGGGATGAATGGCTTGGATGATAGGTTTTTGGGATGGAAAGTGGGCCACACAACTCACTTCCTCATTTTCTCTCCATGGAAAATTTTGGACGTGTGAAGCTTGTGGTTGCTTGGGATTTTTGAGAAGTGAGAGAGAAAGTGAAGTGATGGGATGATGTATGATGGAGTGATGGGGTGATGTGGTGGTTGTAAGAAAGTGATGGGTGAAGAGTGAAGTGATGTGAGGGTTGACTTGTGATGTTGCTTGTGTAAGAAAAAGGTATGGGTTGTTGTACTTGGGTAGGTGTGACTTGACATTGATTGATTGATTTGATTGATGGGACATCTCGTAGAGATTCCCTTGAAGTTCGCAACGTGCGGTGTTTTATTCGAATTGAACGCAGGCCGACATCTTCTAGCCTAGGTATCGGGTCGGTGCGTGAGTCGCGGCGTTAGAATCGCGGCGACGGCGCGGTCGCCAAGATACAGGTTTCGAGTCGAGCCGACTTCGGCATGCGGGACTCGGCTTAGGATCATGCGCAATGTCGGAAATGGGTCGAGGGTTACCGGAATTCGACCGGTAGGATCGCGGAAGCCTACGAAACTGTACGGACTAGGGTACGGGTCTTACACACCACCTATGGATACCCGAACCCTTGACCGGGTGTTGAAACTCCTGAGAGTCTACCACCCAAACAAGAGTAAGGATCCGGAAAATAAATGTTATGGTAGACCCTACAAATGTTTTAATGGTGAGAATCATTGTCTCCACTTCTATTTGTGATGTGATCCACTTGAGCTTTGAATATGACTTATTTTTAGACTAATCCTCTAAAATAATCTGTCCAAATAGTTGAACAACGTGGATATGATAAATATATAATTGTGTGCCTATCTAACTTTGATTTCCTTTGAACCGATCTTACAACACGAAGCTCGAGGAGCATCAACACTTGTCTTCATAGGACATGTACCCACACGAGTTAGGTCGGTCGTGTATCGTACACCAGCTTTACCAATTGGAATTCATTAAGGGCCCGTTTGGCCAATTGCATTAGGTGGGATTAAGGTGGATGGAATTGTAAAAGTATGTGCAAGGTATTGTCCCTGGATTGGGTGTATCCCATATTTTTTAATACCATATTTGAAATGTATGCAATTAAAAGTAAATCTCAGGATTTTCTTTCAAATTACACTTAGAAATTCTTCATCATGGGATTTGAAAATCTTATCTCACACTTTCCAACACAAGAATCATTTTTCAAAGCCTATAAAATTAATTTTAATCCCATCCCACACTCCTTCCAAACATGTCATTCCCAATCCCGAGGTGGGATTAGCAATGCAATCTCATTTAATACAACTTAATACCACTAGCCAAATAGGCCCTAACCTGCTTGGTCATCATCCCGCGAGACTTGTCTGTGACCCGGAACTAGAGACGAGGGTGTAAACATGACGGTAGGGCATACCTCGATGCAAGCATTGTATATTCACTCCGTCCATCTGTTTTGCCAGAATATTTCAGTGTGTGGTCCCAAAATGAAAAATTATGCAAATTCTGGTGGACCACACTATAAGAAACAGTGTTTATTGACTACGGTCTACTCTAGGAAGTTTTCAATGGTGGGTGTTCAACAACCACTATTGCCTGTAGTGTGGTCCACCTGAACTTTGTATCTTCTTTATTTTTTAAGGATCACACTCTAAAATAAGCTTAAAAAACAGATACATGATATAGATATTCAATGAATGCATTAAGGTGGTCCTTACAATCAGGGTCCCACCCACATGGTTGGCTCCGGGGTCGCATCCAAGTCAAGCTTGTCATCTTCGGGCTCTATGTAATGGATACACCGTATATGTGGCGGCAGCTCAACACGTCTTTCACGGCCGTTTGACCGTACCAGTCTTTTGGCGAGGTACATCTCGTTACTCGCGTGGGGGCAAGGCAATGCTAGGATATTTCAACGCAGAAGACGTTCGTATTCACATAAAGTGCAACCCATATTCATGCATGCATATTTTATAAGCCTTGTATAAGTGAGCCTTAAATCAACCCGTCAAAATATCCGAATTAACATTGGTCCTGATCCAAAAATCACACTAAAAGAATAATCATAACAGTCAGATTGATGTCCATTTAATGGATTATTAAAATAAAGTAATCAATGGTCCTTATATAACAAAGAAACCTCATATAACGTCCAGAACTTTTCTAAAGCGTGTCCACCATTTGAGAATATCAGGTTTTGGTGAGTTCTCCGTGGGCCCTGAGTGCATGCGTACGTGGCAGCTTCATGCTCCATAAGCATATATTAAATGGGGAGCGGATTGGGTGAGGCTCCGCATATACAGATGTGGGTGGGACCCTGAATGGGGGCCACCAGAATGTTTATTTACCATCCTTCCTGTTGATAAGGTAACAAAGATCTGGATGAAGGGACCACACAAATATCAGCTTGATCTAAAACTTTTGAAGCCCATAAGAAGTTTTTAATAATGTCATTATCATTGTTTCCTATATTACGGTCTACCTAAGATTCGGATCTACTTTATTTTTTCGATCGTGCCTTAAAATAAGATTTCAATACAGATAAACGGCGTAGATGTAGTCAAATACATACATCATGGTGGCCCTACAGTCAAGGGTATCAGGTGGGTGGATACGGGTTCCCACCGAGTCCGCTCCCTATTAAAAGACATTTTTTTGTTCGGTAGACGAATGAATGAACGACTCTTCTTTCCGGGTAATTGCAGCGAAAAGCGCGCCCAGGACGCGTGCAGTCACACGGGGGGCGTGAATATGAATGCGGATAAGATGACGTTGGGGAAGCACGACTTCGACCAGGCCATGACCGTAGGGTTCACTTGATGCATTCGTTGTATAATGTAGCCGACTGCTTTTCTGTCTCATTTTAGTCATGGATCTAAAAATGAAGCTGATCCATATCTTAGGTGGACTATAGCACAGGAACTGACTGTAGCACAGAAAATAGTAGTGATTGAATGCTTACCATTGTCCTTTAGTGTTACTGTTATCGTTTTTCCTCATTGTTGTAAAAAATATTGATTAAAAAATATTTTTAAAAAAAATTTATATTTATATGTATATAAAAAATTTTGTTTGAAAAACTTAAAATTTTCAGTGTTTTGTGAATAGTCACATATCAGAAATGAGAGAATAAAATAAAGTGTTTATACATGGAGTGTAGAGTACATTATTATTTGCTTAATAGATCCATAAAGTACCGTGACTTGCGTTCTTCAGTGCGTAGCAGTACTGGAATACCTGCGCGCACAGGCTCGGTCATGGGCTCGGTACGAGGGTATGGGCATGTGAGGCAGTGTGGTCGTAGAAGCGCTAGTACCGCACTTTGCACATGTGAGGCAGAAACTGTTGCATGTGAGGTAGAAATGTTGCATGTGGCTAGCCCAACGGTCATAAAACGGCTAGCCAGTGAGTCTAAATAGCTAGCATGCAACAATTGGTTGTCTCACATGCATAACGTCAGAAATAGCCAATAACGGCTAGTTTCTCACCAACAAACATAAAACGGTCATATGAAGTTATGACCCTGGACCAAAATGACAAGAAGCTCTGACCTATATAAACAGTGCTTGGGTGGTTCATTGAACCATAACCAACAACTCAAATCACTCTCACATACAACCCAACAAGAAGAGTAAGTACAAGCTAGCTAGGTTCAATATGAACCTTAGATAACAATCCTCAAAAATAGACCAAAGTAGTGGTCTAAACTAGCAACAATTTTTTTTTTTTTTAAATTTTCTCTCTGATCTGGGATTTTATTTTATTTATCTGTCGGAAGAAATTTCTATATACAGAATTCCATTCATGGTTCTTTGTATTTGCTGAACGCGGAACCACATACAGGCTCGTCGTATCCTAGAAACTATTTGCCTGCAACCTATCAGCATTCTCAATCGCTTTAAGAAGGGGTGAATAATGCTTTAAAGACAGTGTGATCACATGTGCTTTAGTATGTCCTTAACTTTTTGATTTCTTTATTATTTTGCAGAATTTATAAATCTGTAATTTACAATAACACTTATGAGAACTAATCAAAATGGGTTATATTTGATCTGTACCGATTCACGTAGTGTATTCAAAGATTTGCAGAGATGTATGAAGAAGATTCTTGGTAATATAGTCGGAACGCATCAAACGGTGCCGCGTCATTATTCAAGCAGCCAATGAAAGAAAAATTGTGTATGAACGGTTACATAACAGATGGCAGAAGAAGAAACATAAAAAACTTAGTGGTGAACGGTTATGGTAATCATCAAAATGTGGGAAAGATCTATATGGTTAGATTAAGGCTATCAGTAGTAAATGAAATCAATATAAAAAATTTGTGTCATATAAACACAATCAAACCAAACATTATCTTTCAATTGTCATTTCAATTACCCGTCAATTTACATTTCATAGTGTAATCTTTTACTTTCTTTATCAAGCAAATTACATTTTCTAGTGTAATCCTTTACTTTCAGCATGTTGTTTACGTTCCATAGTGCAATTCGTAGTGTTAATCAAGTAGCTGGTAATTTTAGTTGTAATTTGAATTTATGCTTGCACGCTGGATTCAATTCTTCACTCAGATATGTGATTTGCAGTTATCTCTCGTAACCGAGTGTAAGAATCCATTTCTCATTTTATTTTGTATGTATTGAAAAGTCCTTTTGTTCGAAAGGTAAAGGTGCAACCCATCATTAAAGGATGAACCCCACCCTCTAAACATTGTTTGATCCTATCTACACATTGAGTGAGTGGCTAAATATGCGACCGATATCCTCGGATCTCAGTAATAATACTATGTATCTGCCTATCTTAGTGCTTGGAGTTATAGTTGTTCGGTTTGAATTTAGCCGCAATTCCAATTCTAACTCACTTGCACACGTACAATCGAAAATTGACCACCAACAACTGTTAAAATAGCTATTTTAAGGATCAAGCTGATATTTATATTTTCCCTTCATCCAGATCTATGTGACCATGTAATGGGTTGGTTGACAAATAAATATTATGGTGGGCCCTATGAATTTTTTAGTGCTGGCCATTTAATCACCATTGTTGGTGTGGTCCACCTGTGATTTGGATCTACTTCACTTTTGGTTACATATGCCATAAAATTATCGGAAAAAGTGGATGGACAGCATGAATATAAAACACATACATCATGATGGCTCCACAGTCACTGCCTTACCTAATCCATAGTATCCTCTAAGGAGGATGGACGGCTTCATGTTGATGAGATCACCCCGGCCATCAAGTGCGCCATGCTGTGTTTTGCCAAGTGCCAAAAAAGATCGATCAGATTCAGAACGCAGGTGGGATACACCACAGAAAACTGTTGAAGTGGAGATGAAATTGTAGAAATTGTGTGTGGGATCAACCGGCTATGCATATATACCATCCAATCGATTCATCTAATGTGTTCCATCACAATGAAGGGACAAAAATCATGACAGGAACACTACTTGATTTTACACAGCAAATTATGGTGTGACTCATCTAAGTCTTTGGTTGAACTAAATCTCAATCTCCATGGTGCAAATACTGTGGCGAATCTGATGCATGTTCATCAGAATAGAGAAATTTGGGGCTGTGGACCCCACCTTTTATCCAGCTGTTTTTATGAAACAATACAAACTTTGTTTGGGAACTTAGACCTGCTCGTACGGACAGCGAATTTGAGGACGAAAATACCCCTCCTTTCACGAAACGGATTGGGTACTCCGCCTGTCACCAGCCAATGGCGGATGGTCAGTGGTCTGTGGGCCCCACGATGATGTATGCTTTTCATCCATGCCGTCCATATATTTTTCCAGATCATTTTATGGTATGAGACCAAAAATGAGTTATATCCAAATCTCATGTGTACCACATTACAGGAAACAGTGTTGAATGAGTGTCGACCATTAAAAACTTTTAAGGGGCCCACTGTGATGTTTGTGAGAAATCCTCCCCGAATAGGTTCATTCATAGGGTCACAAAGACCTGTATGAAGGGGAAAAACAAATTTCATAATGATCCAAAAACTTCTATAACCCCTAAAAGGGTTTCAATGGTAGACGTTCAATTCCCCACTGCCTTTTACAGTGTGGTCCACTTGATAGTTAGATCTATCCTGTTTTTTATCTCAAGCCTTAATATAAGTCCGCCAAATAGATGGACAGTTTGGATATAACACATACCTCATAAAAGGACCCACAAAAAGCAGTGGGGATTACAACAGAAAAAAAAAAAAAAAAAAAAAAAAAAAAAAAAAAAGAGCCAGGAACCTATGACTATGGATTATAGCCATATCTATAACTGTAGTTCCTATGAAATTTGTTTTTCTTGTTGCAGTTGAGGCCGGATCGCTACGGTTATAATCCGTAGCAATAGATCTAAGGTAATTACTCGATATTAATTATCGATACTATCGATCATGTCTCGACATTATCGATGACTTATGCTCGATACTATCAACCATATCTCGATGATATCAAAAATTTATCCATTTTTTGAGTTTTGTTGCTGGACAATTTGGCATTTATTTTCGATATTATCGAACTATGATCGATATTATCTACAATCTATGGCTACGGTTATAATCCATAGCCATAGGTCTATGGTCATTTTCTTCTTTCTTTTCCTCACAAGTACTATTACTTTATCAACTTTCTTCTTCACATCTGATGCAAAAAAATTTTAAAAAAATAATAATAATAAACAAGCAAACAAAGCATTAGAACACCATAGAGAATGTAACCTTAAAAGGCAATGTTTTACCCATCTGAGCTTCATGGGCAACATCTTCCTACAACATGCGAAGGCTCAAATTATGAAAGGGAGAAAGTATTAATAGGATTCTTGTCCTATTCCAAAATAGGATGGTGCAGTGATGAGAATGCAATTAGACCAATATTTGAATTACAATATAATATATTTTATAATATAACTCATGTAATCTGAAGTCTGACTCAATTTCTACCTTTCATCTGCCTGGCTTCAATAAATGCCCAATGTGATGAATGTTGCTCTGGTTGCTTTGGTAGTTCACATGGTTGAAGTTGGTTATAAAGAGTGCTCCATGTAGAAACTTCTGCCATGTACTTCCTAAAAGCCAACCCAAATTCGTAAGAGAAGACTAAGATAATAATGGTGATGATGATGCATTTGTAAATTCATACACATATACAAAAATACATACTTATAGAAATATATATATATATATATATATATATATATATATATATATATATATATATATATATATATATATATATATATATAGGGAAAAGGTACAATGAGCTCGAGCGTATTACGGTTAGTCCATGAGTCGAGTTTGTGTGGGCCCCACAGTGATTCCTTTCGAACATCAACACCGTCCACGGATGCACCATTCCATCGTGGGCCTGGACGGCCCAAAAATCACCATATACGGAACTCGGTGGGCCATACCATCTAAAACCATAAGTATACATGCCAAAAACAAATAAAAGCACTGGTGGGACCCACCTACAATTTGGATGCAAGTGAAACTTGGTCTTAACCCTCATCCAAGTGGGACACACAAAATGGATGGTCTGGATTTGCATACCACATCTCGAAAGGCCCCAACAAATGGTTATGAATGTTTTAATGGTGCACGGCCCCTCTCAACTTCTGTATGTGGTATGGCCCACAAAAGTCACGGATTGACTTGATTTTCAGTCGTCCAGGCCCACGATGGAATGGTGCATCTGACTGATGGGGTAGATGTTCGAAAGGCATCACGGTGGGGCCCACACAGCTCGACCTCATGGGATGACCGTATACACTTGAGCTCATTGTACCTTTTCCCATATATATACAGATACATGCATGTGGTTCTGATTGTATATGGCGATCACACACTGCAATTTTTGAGATTCCGAAGAAGTCCATCTTTTTTCATAGCCAACAATCATGGCCACCTAAGACCTATCACTTGCCATGAAAGAGAAAAAGCCCTCAATTTATTTTCAAAATTGCAACAAACCTAAGACATCATTTCAGTAGCAATAGTGTAGGATACGATGTAAAGTAAAAACCTACTATACCTCGTGAATCAATGTAATTTTAAAATGAAATTACGCATGCATATACAATCATTTAGATAGCGGACTCAATCCAATTCCAAACAACACATTCCATCCAATTTCATTGCAAAATTCTTTTAAAAAATTTTGAATCAAGTTGGGAAGTATTAACAATATCCACTAATCAATGCAAAAATGATACCTATCAAGTTGAGATGTGACATGCCAAAGTATGCATATTACACCATAACTCTTTCAAGTTATTTTGAATTTTCAATAACATTCCTCCATATTATCATGTAACAAGAAAGACTTGTTATTTGATTAGTTGTTCTTGAATTTAACAGGGACTCAACGTTTTAATCATTTTATGAACATGTTTGATAACAAACAAACATCACTGTTGGGCCTAATATGGTTTCAACAGTGGAAATCATTATGCCCACTGTTTCCTGTGGTATGACCCACTTGATCTTTTGATATGCTTCAATTTGGGGCTCAACCTTTTAATTAGATGGAAAAACAGATGGACGACATGGATATACTACATACATTCAATGTGGGCCCAACTGAGTTTACTCAGTACGATGAGAGCGTATTATGCTTACTACTTAGTGAGGCAAACTAAAAATTAAGCGGGACAAACTGAAAATTGAGCGGGGCAAACATGAAATTGAGCGGGGCAAACTTGAATTTTAGCGAGGCAAACTAGAAATTGAGCAGGGCAAACATGAAATTGAGCGGGGCAAACATAAAATTCAGCGGGGTAAACTGGAAAATGAGCAGGGCAAACTGGAAAATGAGCGGGACAAACTAGAAATTCAGCGGGGCAAACATGAAATTCAGCGAGGCAAACTGGAAAATGAGCAGGGCAAACATGAAATTCAGCGAGGCAAACTGGAAATTGAGTGGGTCAAACTAGAAATTGAGTAGGGTAAACTGAAAATTCAGTGGGGTGAACATGAAATTGAGCAGTTATATATATATTGGAAATTCAGCGAGGGTAACATGAATTTCAATGAATTTGAAATGCAATTGAACTAGCCTAACATAAATTTCAATGAACTTGAAATGTGATTAAACTTAACAAACATCAAATTTTAAGGTCATTATTCGGGGAATTCAACCAATCATGAACCGCGAATATCGGCGACAACTCAAGCATATTGCCTGAACATTGAGGGGGGCAAGTATGAAATTCAACGGGACAACCTGGAAAATGAGTGGGGCAAACTGAAAATTGAGCGGGGCAAACTAGAAATTGAGAGGGCAAAATGCAAATTGAGTGGGGCAAACATGAAAATGAGCGGAGCAAACATGAAATTGAGCAGGGCACACCTGAAATCCTTTTGCCCAATATGTCATTCCAAATTTGGATCATCCAAAGAAGGTGTGTTTGATTGAAAGTTGTTTAGCTCATCTCATTGCTCGCATTTTACCATTCTTAAAACTCAAATGTGTCATTGAGTTTTATTTTAAAGAAACACATAATGCCTATTGTAGTGCTTTTCTAACAAATCAAAGAAGCAACAATACAACACTTCAGATAGACACCTTTGTTTTCTTTTAGAAACCATAGGAAATTTGAGTCCATTCCTTCAATGCAGACATTACCTTATCAACTTTCTTCTTCACACCTGATGCAAAAATAAATAAACAAATAAATAACACCCAAATCCATGGCTCAACTGGTAGACTAAATGGAGATACCTCGTTTCAACACTTGAGGTCTTGGTATCGATCCCTAGTGGGGGTGGCTAACATTGAGTGTGTGTACTGACATGGTGTGTACTAACAAGCTAACCCAAAAAAAAAAAAAAAAAAAAAAAAAAAAAAAAAAAGCATTAAGACACCATAGAGAATGTAACCTTTAATATGAAAAGTTTCAAATTTATGCCATAGAGACTTTCAATTTGAGGTTTGAATCTCTAGTTGCTTATGCAAATGGAAGAACGCCAAAAATTACCTTTACAACAACTTTTTTGCCATCATGCATGTGAGCAACATGAACCTTTGCAAGGGAAGCACTTACTTGTGGAACAAGATCAAACTCAACAAAAATCTGTTTCATAAAAAGATTGCTTCATTCAGTTGGCAAGTTTTGCACTAATTGAGTATTTAATCAATCTATAAAACTACTCTTCACAACAATATATATATATATATATATATATATATATATATATATATATATATATATATATATATATATATATATATTAACGATGAAAATGGATAATAGAGTTTGAGAAAAGATTCGACAAAGAGCTAGGTCAGATCTTATCCGAGCTAAAGTATAGTTTCTTAGACTGCTTTCGGTCAATTCTCTTTACTCTATACCAAGCAAAGGGGCAAACTAGAAAATGATTGATTGTTGATTATATGGTTGAAATGGCTATTTTAGAGTTAAATATAGTTACTTCTCCTATGCCATTTATCACTTGCAACTACAACTGCAACTATGGCATCATTTTGGGACTTGATTATGTTAAAATCAAATAAATGTTAGGTCTAGGAAGGGTAGATAAAAAGTAGGATTGATCCAAGGTTAGAAGAACCCAACCAGTTGCATCTTAAATTCCAAACATGAAATTCAGCGTGACAAACATAAAATTGAGCGTGGCAAATTGAAAATTGAGCGGGGCAAACTTGAAATTGAGCAAGCAAACATGAAATTCAACGGGGCAAACTGAAAATTCAGCGGGGCAAACATGAAATTAAGCGGGGCAAACTTGAATTTCAGCGAGGCAAACATGAAGTTGAGTGGGGTAAACATGAAATTAAGTGGGCAAGCTTGAATTTCAGCGGGACAAACATGAAATTGAGCGGGGCAAACTGGAAATTGAGCGGGGCAAACATGAAATTCAGTGGGGCAAATATAAAATTCAGCGGGGCAAACATGAAATTAAGCGGGGTAAACTTCATGGGTCTCACTGAGCTACACAGTGTAACAATGGGTATATGAGAGGAATGATAGCTTTACAAAAGCAGAAAAAATATAGTTTATTTTTCCATAACATCTTACCTAGAAACTTTCACGAACCGATCTCACCGCATCTATTTCCCATTCTCGAATAGTCGGTTCTAATTTCATTATTACTGATGTCTGCAAAAGAACAAAGAGTATTGTTAAATATAAAAGTACCTGTTAGAATTAAGCAAAGTAAATGCCAGAGAAATACATTCACTTACAACTTTATTTTCGAGAATAGCATGTATTTTGTTGTACCTCTAACCCTTTCAACCTCGATATTGATCGAAGCGTGGAATTTGATGAGGAACATACGACACACTCTTACAGGGCAGGTAGTATCTCTATTGCTCATACCTGTTAGAATGAAATTGCACCGGGTTAAAAATTCATAATTGAATATAGAGGATAAACATATAAAAAATAAAAGGTGTTTTTACTTGTAGAAGAAGGAGGCAGCCACATACAGTGTACCGAGGGACACTTGATGCGGCAACGTCAGATTTTATTCCTTGTGACATTGTATGATACCCCAACCTACCCCAAGGATAGCTATAGAAATCATCTAGCGAGTTCACCAAGTGAATATAATCCATATTGCACACGGTTTTTGGTTCGGTTCCCCTGAGAAAGAACTCTACAACCAGGAGTATGGCAACCTTCACAACATCCTCATGCTTATTGCTATCAACTAATCTATCAAAAACGTCTATTAGGTCCTTCTTTAATACTAGATATTACTTAAAGTATTTGTCTCTTAATGTACTCGTAGTGCCATAAATTTTCGGTACAGTAAGATCTCCAGTCTTAAGGCCCGTAATGAAGGCGAAGTTCATCTTGGTAAACTACACTCGCCTCCCTCTGATCTCAAATACTAGATCACCTTTATATCATTGAAAAAGAAAGCGAAATAGAGCCCCTGAAAATCTAAAGGATGTAGCATATAATAGAAATGAAAAAGGGGATTGGCTAAACAAATTTAGCCGACTATCGTGCTTTTCCAATCCACCCTTCACCTTCTCAAACCACCATTTCAGTATACACCTAGAGGTTGGGTTGGGGATTACAGCAAAATATTCATCACCTGCAAAGATGAAAATGAAAAACATATCAAACATAAAATTCACAACATAAACATACTGTACAAAATCAGAAATAAATGAAAATAATGTAGCATTTCAAATTCATATGAAATAAAGATAGAAATTGAGCAAGGAAATACCAGAAATTTTGCAATACAAACTATCAAAATAAGCGAGGCAAACATGAAATTGAGCAGGGCAAACTAGATATTCAGCGGGGGACACTAGAAAAACAGCGGGCCAAACTACAAAATTAAGTGGCAATTACATGAAATTGAGCGGAGCAAACATGAAATTGAGTGGGGCAAACTAGAAATTCAGCGGGGGAAACATTAAATTGAGTGGGGCAAACTAGAAATTCAGGGGGGCAAACTAAAAATTCAGCGGGTCAAACTTGAATTTCAGCGAGGGAAACTTGAATTTGAGCAGGACAAACTTGAAATTTAGAGGGGCAAACATGAAAATGAGCGGGGCAAACATGAAATTCAGCGGGGGAAACTAGAAATTCAGCTGGGCAAACTATGAATTCAACTGGGCAAACTAAAAAATTAGCGGGACAACCTGAAAAATCAGCGGGGGAAACATGAAATTGAGCAGGGCAAACTAAAAATTCAACGAGGGAAACATTAAATTCAGCGGGGCAAACTAGAAATTCAGCGGGGGAAACATGAAATCGAGCGAGGCAAACTAGAAATTCAGCAGGGAAAACATTAAATTGAGCGGGGGAAACGTGAAATTCAGCGAAGCAAACTAGAAAATCAGCGAGGTAAACATGAAATTGAGCGAGGGAAACGTGAAATTCAGCGGAGCAAACTAGAAAATCAGCGGTACAAACTTAACAGATAATTTCATGTATGGAGCCCAAAAAACTAAACATATCCAATGTTCAAATGGACCACACCACATGAAAATTTTGAATTGAACTTCTCATATTGATAATTTCTTAGGGGCCACAGAAGTTTTGGATCAAGCTTATAATTGTGTTTTTTATTAATCCATGTCTATATGATCTTATGAATAGGTTTGATAACAAGCAAACATCACTGTTGGGCTCACTATGGTTTCAACAGTTGAAATCATTATGCCCACTGTTTCCCGCGGTATGATCCACTTGATCTCTTGATATGCTTCAGTTTGGGGCTAAACCGCTAAGATTAGATGGAAGAACGGATGGACGCCGTGAATATACTACATACATTCAATGTGGGCCCATATGACTTTACTTAGTACAATGGGAGCGGACTGACTAACTTAGTACGCAATCCGATTACGCTTGCTATGATGTTTTATTTGTAATACATCATGTTCATCGGATTATGTATACACCAAAACCCCATATGTGGGAGGGAATCTAGATATTGAGGGAGGGAACCTAGATATTGAATAGGGCAAACATGAAATTCAATGGGGGAAACAAAAAATTCAGCAGGAAAAACTAAACAATGAGTGGGGCAAACACGAAATTCAGCGGTCAAACTAAAAAATCAGCGGGGCAACCTGGAAAATCAGTAGGGGAAATATGAAATTGAGCGGGGCAAACTAGAAATTCAGTGGGGGAAACATAAAATTGAGCGGGGCAAACTAGAATTTCAGCGGGAAAAACATTAAATTGAGCGGGGCAAACTAGAAAATAAGTGGGGCAAACTTGAATTTCAACGATGGAAACTTGAATTTGAGAGGGGCAAACTTCAAATTCGGCGGAGCAAACTTGAATTTGAGCAGAGCAAACAAGACATTGAGCAAGGGGAACTTCAATTTTGAGTGGGGCAAACTACAAAATCAGCGGGGCAAACTAAGAAATCAGCAGGGCAAACATGAAATTGAGCGGAGGAAACATGAAATTTAGCGGGAGAAACTTGAATTTGAGCGGGGCAAACTACAAAATCGGCAGGGCAAACTAGGAAATCAGTAAGACAAACATGAAATTAAGCGAGGGAAACATGAAATTCAACGAGGCAAACTAAAAAATCATTAGCCCACTGTGTTCGGTGCTCTGTGAGCCCCATCATGATGTATGTGTTTCATCCAAGCCGTCCATCTATTTTTATAGATCATTTTATGATATTATACAAAAAATGAGGTATATCCTGATCTCAATTGGACCACATTACACGAAACAGTGTTTCATGAACATCGACCATTAAAAACTTTTTGGGGGTCATAAAAGTATTGGATCAAGATGATCTTTTTTTTTAGACTTCATCTGGGTCTTTATGACTTAATAAACAAATTGGATTTCAGATAAATAGTATAGTGGGCCTCAGGAGGATTTAAATGATGGATATCCAATCACTATTGTTTTCCCGTAGTGTGGTACATCTAAGATTTATATCCCTCTTATTTTTACGATGAAGCCCTAAAATAATCTTTACAAATGGATGAACGGAATGGATGAAACACATACATCATGGTGGGGCCCCAGAGCACCGACCACCAGCCACGGGGCTGGTGTCAGGGGGAGTAGCCAATCCGTTTCCTATACTACATACATTCAATGTGGGCCCAACTAAGTTTAAAATATACCTGTGGTGAGTGATTTCTTCCCTGGACCGACCATTTTCGGAAGAAGACAAAATGCTGATAAGGGGGGCCCACAAAATGAGTTTTTTTCGTCTTTCTCGTGGAACCAGAGCATGGAAAGGGGGGTGAAAGCAGCAGTGGAAAAGGAAATGAAAATCAAACAGTTAAAAGGAAGAGGAAAAGTGGACAACAATGAAAAGGAGGGGTATTTCATCCTGAAATTCGGTCTCCGCATGTGGAGGTCTAAGTTGCAAAACATAGCTTGTGGTTTTTCATAAAAACAGCTGGATAAAAGGTGAGGTCCACAGTCCTAAATTTCTGATCAGAATATGAATAAGCAGAGTCAGGCTAACGCAATTTCCCATATAACATTGTGCGAGCTTTCTTTCAACGTTTTTATTTTTCCACTGATGTATCGCTAAGTAAGAAAATCGAGCCGTAAAAGAGGCGGACCATATCATGATGTAGATATACGTGGAGACAAAATTGAGACGATTCACTAATCTAGTTACATGAAGTCAAGCCATCATTTTGGCCACTGATTTCAAAGGTGCAGGCGTATGGAAGAATGGAACTTTCCGTATTTTCACTTCAAGTGATATTTACTGTGATAGATGTTACACAAAAGGAATAGGTTAGGCATGAAAGAAATATTCATGTGTGCACACTGGTACATATAAGATGCAAATAATAAGGGATGTTATGAAATGCCATCCTTATTTTGCTTAATTAGATATTTTTTATAAAAAAATCCTTCGATGTCACCACCAACATTTTGAAGGTTTTTATTATTATTATTATTATTTAGTTTTTTTAAATTTTTTACCACTTTTCATTAAATCCAAATAATGGTATTAGCTTATCACCAAAAATGACTAAAATATTCCTAATACACGGTCATATATATATAAACTGAAGGATTGGTCCCAAATCGATGCACATAATCTTTAAGTAGTGCATTACCTTGTCTACGTACCTTTAAATGATCTAGATAACTCTTTATGTACTTTTGAATGATTCAAATAGTTGTTCATCTACTTTTGAATGGTTCATATCACTAACAACATAGTGTTGAATGATCTAGATCATCATCCCATCTTGAAATGGTGGGCATCAGTATGCATCTAATTTTGAATTGTTCATATTGTTGTCCACATTTACTACTTGCTAGGGGTAAATTTATTATTTTTGTTTACATTTACTACTTACCATGGGTAATTTTATCATTTTTAGAAATAAGCTAACTTCTTCATAAGTGATAAAAATAAATATATCCATAACATGTAGGTTGTGTCGTTTTGCACCATAGATTTGGAGGATTTGAGGGGATTTCAAATCCCTTAATATGTTTGGCACTATAATGGGTGTTTCAAATTGAAGCGATTTCAAATCCCATTAAAGAAGGGGTTTGAAATCCAAAGTGAAGCTAGGATTAAATCTAAAATCCTTCAAAGAGTCAAATGTCTAACATGTGTGTCACTAGGCTACTAACTTATTGGGCACATAGCCCACTTATGATATTACAAAGCATTCAAATTATCAACTACATGGCTAAAATTTCTCTAATAAGATGATTTGTGTTGTTCAAACATTGACCACATTGAATCAACAGTTAAAAATCATTGGTTACTCATTGGGATATGATCCTATGCTTGGCCCATACAAAACTTGAAATTTCACCATTTTCGGCCAAAGTATATTTATCAAATAATTTATTACAACAACTGTGTCAAACATTTACATATGTGCACTAGTCAAGGATATTAAAGTTGATTTAGTAATTATTCAAACCCCTCTAAAAGAACTACTTTTAGATTAGAGTGGATTTTGAATCCAGGGTATTTCAAATCCATGGAATTTTGGGTATTTCAAATCCGCTCGGTCGAATTAATCCAAATACCGAGTGCATTTCGTATATCATCTCCGAAAGGAAATGCCGGTGACCCGATGTTGGAAGCTGTGTGGGCCCAAAGAGATGCCCGTGGAAAATCCACTCCGTCCATCAGTTTTTCAAGAACAAAATAGGACAAAAATGCAAAACCAATTAGATCCAAAACTCTTGTGGGGCGGCCACACCACATGAAACAGAGTGCCACAGAAGTTTTTTACCTTGATGATATTTGTTCCCACAGTTTATCGGAGTGGCAATAACCGTATGAACGTTATAGATGGTATATAAACATAACGGTCTGCTCCAGGAAGTTTGCAACGGTCCACGTTTTTGTTCTCACTTTCTAATTTGGTGTGGCTCACCTAAGTTTTGGATCTTCCTGATTTTTAGATTCCTGTCCTACTGTGGTCTTGCAAAACTGATGGACACTCCGGATTTGTCACGTGCATCTCCTTGGACCCCACACAGGCAACCCGCGTCCATCCTCATCTCTCCATCATCTTGACTTTCCTCCGCGGCTGCTTATAAGGAAGTGACTCGCACTTTCTTCTCCTGCAAACTGGAGCTGCGACGCGCAAAAGCAAGCGAGCTGTTGTCGGTTATAAAACAGGTGGCCGTCATCCAAAACTTATATATATCCCAACATCCCCTACGAAATCAAAAACACCCAGAAGCCTTGCATATCTTCGTGTAGCTTCTCCCTTTCCATCTCTTCTTCTCTGCATATAAGAGATTGTAGTGAAATTCAAAATCCAATTCTAAGAATTCCCATTTCGGTTTCATTTATTTCTATCACATACCAATGAAGAAACAAGCTTCTTCTTCATCTTCCCAATCTCACCAGCTACAGAAAGACTCAGACGAAAAACCCAGCTCATCTCCTAAATCCGCTCTAGTGGGGTTGTGCCAGAGACTGTCGCCGAAGAAGACCGAGAAGCGGGCCCTCTCGGTCATACCCGATGCACCCACGTGCGGAAAATTCGAACGTGTCTTCCGCTACTTCGACGAAAATGGAGACGGGAAGATCTCAGCGGCGGAATTACAGAGCCGCATAAGGACCATCGGGGAGGAGCTATCGGTGGAGGAGTCAGAGGCGATGGTGGAGTCCATCGACTCAGACGGAGATGGGATGTTGAGTTTTGAGGACTTTGTTAGATTGATTGAAGTTCATGGGGAAGAAGAGGAGATGAGTGATCTTAGAGAGGCATTTGGGATGTATGATGAAGGGTCCGGATGTATTACGCCCAAGAGTCTAAAGAGGATGCTCAGTCGATTGGGAGATTCAAAGACGATCGATGAATGTAAGGCCATGATCTGTCGGTTCGATCTCAACGGCGATGGAGTGCTTTGCTTTGAAGAATGTATACATTTATTCATTTTAAATTTATCTAAAGGCCTATTTATTTCACCAATTACCATGGTGATTCAGCGAAATGTGGGATGACTACAATATACTTGTGTTATGGGACGATCCGAGACGATTACAATCAGAAGGATCAACTATCCGCCATTCCGAGCGGAGTCCGAGCCTCGTCATAGTAACAGGAAGGTGGATTTAGATGGATGAAATCCTCAATCCTTGATCACCTTCCGTCCGAGAACCATCAGAGGAAATATTCGAGTTATGCGACCGGCCCCGAGCAGGCGTCCATCATGAAAGGACCAGCGGCATCGCCTACGCACCGAATAAGAACTCGGCTCGGACTGATATGACCAATCATCAGCTCGGATTAGTATCGTCACCCTCTGTGACCGAGCCGAATTGTTTCCGAGAATAAAGGTCCCGCGCGTTAAGGGAGAAAGCGCCATGTATAGATATGCGCTATTATCTCGTGCGCGAGATACACGTCGCGGGACATGATCTCCCGGTCGGCCGGTATCTTCACGATATGCGAACCCCCCGATCGTGCTTGAAGATTATCGGACGCGAGACCAGAACGATGAAAAGGTATAAATATTACATCACTCCACAAGAACAGTGCGCAACATCCGAGACTCTCCTCCATCTTTCAAACATAGACCCAGTTACATTTGTCTGACTTAGGCATCGGAGGGTCCCCCGGCTTAGCCGGGGTCTCCATTGCTTCTGTTGTCTTTGCAGGATTCCTAGTTGGACGCCTGCTCGAAGTACGGAGGAGGGTTAACCAGATTTTGACCTCAACATTTTTGGCGCCGTCTGTGGGAATCTGATACAAAAAGTCAGTTTCCTATTCTAAATAGCGATGGCTAGAGGGAAGAAGAAAGCTGTGGCGGTGGAACCGGAGCAGACCCGCTCCTCATCATTACTTCATGCGGAGTCTGCTCCGGGCCCTTCTCAACGTTCTCGCAATCGTTCCAACAAATACCGCGCTTTACAAGGCGAGGTGCAGGCCTTGCGCGATGAGTTGCAGCGAATGAGGCGAGGAACGTGAACAACAACAACAACAACCTGAGCGGAGGAGTCGGTACCAGAAGAAGTTGGACCAACCGTTCGGGCCCATTCGGTGACAAGAAGCCGAGGCGCGGCCATCTCCGCAACCTTCTAACCGAGCACCAATGTCGGCTCAAAACCTTCCCAGAGTTCCCACCGGGAATGTGACGGCTAGAGTCTCGACGGATGTCCCGGCCGCCTCGGCTTTGGCTCCGTGCCGACCTTCGTCACACCACAGGAAAGGAGAAGGAAAGGAGGATCCACGGCGGAGAACACTCGGGAAGAAGTGGCGGAAAATAGAGATCCACAGGCACGATTTGCGGACTGAATAATCAAGTCTGATGCTACGAAACAGGCGGCGGCCATCATCAATCCCGTGCCGTTCAAGCCATGATGGAAGAAACCAAGCCTCCGTTCACCGCGAGAAATCATGAGCAGTGATGCCTCGGAGATTCGGATTCCTTTGTCATACAATACTCGGGTCCGGCGACCCATCGGAACATGTGGAAGCTTATCGATCGTGGATGCGGTCTGGTCGCGGCGATGCAATGATGTGCGAGAGGATTCTCTATCACTCTGGTGGATCCGCTCGGAGTTGGTATCGTCGGCTCAAGCTGGATCCATAAGTTCATTCGAAGAGTTGTCTCGGTCATTCCTTACCCGGTTTATAAGCGGTAAGAGAAGCCGAAAACCCAATACCCACACCTTGCCATCAAACAAGGGCCAAAAGAATCCTTAAAGGATTACATTGCCCGATTCAACGAGGAGCGTTACGGGTGGAAGACTACGACGACAAGATGGCACTCGCCGCAGTATGCAGCGGCTTGAGGGAAGGAAGGTTTGCCTTCTCTATAGGGAAGAACCCGGCAAAGACGTTAGCCGAGCTCATTACTAGAGCCCAAAAATACGTCCATGCCGAGGAGTTCTCTGCTACCCGCAAGAGTATTCAAGTAACCGAGCAGAATGAGAAAGGGAAGAGGCCAAGGAACGAGGAGCCCCAAGCTCCAAAGAAAAATTCGGATGATCATTCTTCTCGGGGTCGTCGCCGACCGAGACGAGAAAGCCGGAAGGGAGATTCCGTTCCTACACACCTCTCAACACTACGGCCGAGCGGATCTTATTGGATATCAGGGCGAAAAACTCCTCAGCGGCCGGTCAGTATGAGAGCGGACCCGAACTCCGCGACAAGCGCAAGTATTGTCGTTTTCATCGGGATCATGGCCACAATCTGGTGAATGTGTAGATCTCAAGGATGAAATTGAATCCCTTATTAGGAAGGGGCATTTACGTCGGTACACCAAACAAAGAAAAGGCTGCTCGGAAAGAAGAGCGAGTACGAGAACGCTCCAAAAATCCAGAAGAACAACATGTGGAGATTCGCACCATCTTCGGAGGTACATCGGGCGGAGGAGACTCAAACGAGCCAAAAGCTCATTCTCGAAGGAGTCCGAGAACACTACGTCAACCTTCTGCGAGCGGCCTAACAAAGAACCACGGGTCGGTCCACGTAGCCTCACCTTCACGGAAGAGGACGCTCGAGGAATCCAACACCCACATGATGACGCCTTGGTAGTCACTATGACCATAGCTAATCATAAGGTGTACGGGATTCTCGTTGATCTGGGAAGCTCGGCCGACGTGATTTATTCTGAAGCCTTCGAGAGGATGGGGATTCCACGGTCTCGTCTCGGACTGTGAAGACCCCTTACACGGATTTGCTTGGAGAAAAAGTAATCTCCGACGGGGCTATTTCCCTCCGGTGGCTGCGGGAGAAGGGCGACATCAAGTCACCACGATGGTGGACTTCCTTGTCGTCAACGTACCATCGGTGCATAACGTGATCATGGGCGAGCCCTCCCTCGATGCAATGCGGGCGGTCGTGTCTACTTATCACCTAATGATGAAATTTCTGTGAAGGCGGAGCAGGGTTACCTCAGGCGATCAACGCGAGGCTCGGAGATGTTATGCTATTGCGGTTCGAAAAGGGTGCAGCAAAGCAAGCACTCCTTGTCGATGTCTTGGACCCGCGCGGACCCTCAGAAATAAGCCAATTGAAGAGTTGGAGAAGGTACCACTCGACGAGGCGATCCTAGCAAGACGGTTCGGCTCGGAACATCACTCACGCACGAGCAACATTCAGAGGCATGCTTTCTGCGACGACACGGGGACATATTCGCTGGTCGCACGCGGATATGCCGAGGATCTCTCCGGATGTCTTGGTCCATCGGTTGAACGTGGACCGGAGCACAAGCTGTGAAACAAAAGAGGAGACCGTTTGATGCCGAGCGGTGTGAGGCCATTGCGGATGAAGTCTCGGTGCGATGGACGCCAGGCTTCATAGAAGAAGTGCATTACCGGAATGGATCGCAAATGTGGTCTTTGGTTAAAAGGCAAATGGCAAATGGAGAGTCTGCGTGGACTATTCGGACCTGAATAAAGCATGTCCAGAAAGATAGTTTCCGTTGCCTCGGATCGATCAACTAGTAGACGGTCTGCGGGGCACGAGCCCCTTTCCTTCTGGATGCCTACTCTGGTTATAACCGGATCGCGATGCATCCCCGGATAGGCGAAGACTACCTTTGTCACCGACGAGAGGCTCTCTTTATTCTGCGGGTCATGCCATTTGGCACGAAAAGCGCTTGGGGCCACGTATCGGAGGTTAGTCAACCGGATGTTCGCAAGACGGTCGGGCGTACGATGGAAGTTTATGTCGATGATATGTTGGTGAAAAGTGTTAAGGCATCCGATCACTTAGCAAACCTCGGAGAAACCTTTGAAGTCCTCAGAGAATATCAAATGGCCCAACCCGGCAAAGTGCGTTTTCGGGGTCGGCTCGGGAAGGTTTCTCGGATTCCAAGTCGACGGAGGGGTATTGAGGCTAACCCCGATAAGATTAAAGCACTCCTCGACATGAGTTCGCCCCGGTGTCGAGGAAATACAATGCCTTCTTGGACGAGTAGCAGCGCTCAGACGCTTCATATCCCGAGCCACTGATAAATGCCTCCCCTTCTTTCAGCAATTGAAGGGTCATAAGAAGGCCCAGTGGACGCTTGAATGTGAGCAAGCTTTCCAGCAGCTGAAACAATACCTGGGCTCACCACCTCTACTATCAAAACCGGAGGAAGGCGAATCATTGTTTTTATATCTCGCGGTCTCAGCTTCAGCTGTCAGCTCGGCTCTGATCAGGGAAGTGGGGAACAAACAACACCGGTATATTACGTGAGCAAAGCCATGGTGCCGGCAGAAACAAGATACCCCTCTGGAGAAGCTTGCACTCAGCTTGGTTGTTTCGGCTCGGAGGTTGCGTCCATATTTCCAAGCCCATTCGATCATCGTACTAACCGACTCCCCCTCCGACAGATTCTCCAAAGGCCAGAGGTCTCGGGTCGGTTGACCAAGTGGGCTATTGAGCTTGGGGAGTTTGACATCACGTTCCGACCGAGGACTGCGAAGAAAGGACAAGCAGTGGCCGATTTCATCGCCGAATTCACCGTTCTAAGCGATGAGCCCATCAACAAAGAGGTTGAGATGACACGCATGACCTCCCGGGAGCAGTTCACGGGTCATCCCGAAGCCGGATGGGTCCTCTACGTGGACGGATCATCTAACTCTAAACGAGCGGGCCGGGATCGTCTGATCGCTCCCGACTCTACAATCATCAATATGCCATTCGACTCGGCTTCAAGCTTCCAACAACGAAGCGAGTACGAGGCATTGTTAGCCGGGCTCGGATTGGCCGCTAGCCTCGGAGTTCAATCTCTGCAGTCCGTCGACTCTCGGTGGTCGTAAATCACATCTCCGCCGATTATGAAGCCAAAGAGAAGCGAGAATGATTGCTTATCTGGACGAGGCCAAAAAGCGTCGAGAAGTTTTGGGCTAACTGTACGGTTCACCAAATTCGAGGGCGGAAAATGCAGGGGATGCCTTGGCAAAGTTGGCATCGGCCGCGAAGGAAAGATTCCACGGATTGTTCGGTAGAGTTCGTTGAACATCCCGGCATCGATCGAATAGAAGAGAAAACGGTTAATCCGGTGGATGATAGCCGAAATGGATGGATCCAATTTCTAGCTACCTCGAATCGGGGAGCTTCCTCGGACAGACAAGAGGCCGGACGTCTCGGGGTTCGAGCGGCAAGATACGTCATTACGAATGGAACTCGTATAAGAAGGGGTATTCACGGCCATACCTCGGTGCCTCAGGCCAGGAAGCGAGAATATGTTATCAGAAATTCATGAAGGGATCTGCGGAAACCACTGCGCGGCCGAGCCACGGCTTTGAAGATCCTTCGACAAGGATATTTACGGCCGACTCTCGAAAGAAGATGCCAAGAGCTATGTTAGAAAATGTGACAAATGTCAACGCTTTGCGGCCGTGCCTAGGCAGTAGGCGGAAAGAGATGACTCCCATGAGCGGTCCGTGGCCTTTCGCTCGGTGGGAATCGACATCATCGGCCCTCTGTAGGCCGGGAAAAGGACAAGTCAAGTTTGCCATCGTTCTTGTCGACTACTTCACAAAGTGGGCCGAGGCCGAACCCGTTGCAAAAATTACCGAGCAGAAAATAATTGACTTCGTGCGGAAGAACATCGTCTGTGGATTCGGAGTGCCAAATACAATCGTCTCGGACAACGGCGGCGGTTTGACAATGACAAATTCGGGGGTATGTGTAGGAAGCTCGGAATCACGAATGCTTACGCCTCGCCTCGGCATCCACGGTCAATGGGCAAGTCGAGGCGATGGTAAACAAAGTCATCAAGCACCACCTCAAAAAAAATTTGGAAAAAGCAAGGGCAGGCGGCGGAAGAACTTCCATTCGTCCTGCGGGCGTACGGAACCACGGCTCGGTCTTCTACCGGAGAAACTCCGTTCTCTCTTTCTTATGGGTCGGAGGCGATGGTGCTGTTGAAATCGGCCTCCCTACGGCTCGGTGAGTAATTACAATGAAGATCGAATACAGAGCAAATCACCGCCAATTTAGATCTCCTGGAAGAGATTCGAGAAGTTTCGAAACTCCGTGCATTGCCAGAGCATCAACAAGTAGCCGGGTTCTACAATTCTAAAGTGAAGGTCGAGACGATTCAGACCGGGGGATCTAGTTCTTCGACGAGTCTTCCGAACACGGCCGGCCGGGCTCCGGAGCACTCGGTCCCAGCCCAGGAAGGACCATCTTAGGGTGGTCCGATCAACTAAACCGGGATCTTACCATTTGGAGGATCTCGAAAGCCGTCAACTCCCCCATCCATGGAGCAGAGCATCTAAAAATTTACTATCCGTGATGAAGCACTCCGAAGCGACTTGTTAACCTTTAAGGTCAATCAATAAATGTACGCCTCCAAGCGACAAGCCTTTAAGGCTATGAATAAAAATACGTCCGATCGGTTTATTCTTGTCATCGAGAAGAATAGATTCTACAAGATCGTCCCCTCCCAACGAGGAGAGGAAAATCACGAGGCGTCCGATTTCCCATTAAGGAAGTCGGACCAATTTCTACAAGGCATCCCCCTTAATCGGGAGGGCAAAGCCAATGGGTAACCGACCCCCAATAAGGGAGTCGGACCCATCTACTCGGAAGGGCCATCGCTGAAAGCAAAGCAAGTTGATCCTTTTAAGGATCAAAGGCCCAAATCACACCCTAACGAATCAAGGACTCGGCTCGACCACACAACTTGGTAGAACAAGGACAATCAATAAAGAGGTAATCCAAAATCGGCTCTTTCATTAAATGTCATAAGAAGTACAAAAATAATAATACAAAGGAGCGGAGTCTTGAGGGGGCGGAGGAGCTTGAGGAGCAGGGGCTTGATCTGGTCAATCGCCTCGGCGACAATATCGGCGGGGTCCTCGGGCGGGAGGGGATCGAGGTCGAGGTCGGGTACGACACGAACCTCGACAAGACACTCGTCAAAGCCGCGGTCGTAAAACTTGGCGGCCTCAATGTCCCTCTCCTTCGAGGTCTTGTAGGACTCTAATGCGCGACAGCTGCCGCCGCGAGAGGCCTCGGCCTCGACCTTCGAGTTTCCGGGGGCGCGGCAACGGCGCCTCTGCTTTCTTCGGCTTCGGCCTTGATCTTCTCCCGGTCCTCACTCAATCGGGCAATCTCACCGGCCGGGGTATCGGCACGGACTTTGGGTGACCCGGCTCGGCCACGGCCGCGTCATGGCGTGCCTCGAGGTCCTTCGCGACCCTCGGAGGCGGAGCGATTCGGACCTGCGCCTTCAGGCGATGCCACGGTCGCTCGCTCCCGGTGAAGGATAGAAGCATTGTCCGTAAGACTCCCGCTTCATCCCCGAGCATCTCCGTCTCCGTCTGGAGGGTCCCCACCTTGCTCCTGAGGGTTTCGACCTCGGCGTCGATTTTCCGACGCTCTCGGACCCTCTCCCAACATAGAAGGATCCTCGGAAAGGACTGGTCAAAAGCAAGGAAATGAGGAAGGAATAATAATGCAAAAATAGCGCAAGTCTCTTAAAGAAGCGGGAAGTACACAGTAGAAGACTCGACCAAATCTTCCAGCGGTCGTCCGGCTTATCGAGGAGGCGCGAAATGGATTCCTCCGTAACGTGCTTCGCCGCCCGGTCTGTCAAACAAGACATGTGATAACCCGGCTCGAACCTCCCTCTGCTCGTGCTTGACTTGAGCCGAGCTTGTCGCCTCCTCGGCTCCCGTCAGACTACCGGTGAGGGTTGGGCCTCACCCTCAACGTCGTGTGCGGCCTCCCCCTCATTACCGGTTGGGTAATCATGGCGTCGACCATCCGAACGGCTTCCTCCCTCTCGGAGGATGACGGAGACGACTATCAACGGAGGTTCGAACCTCGCTCCTTCATTAGGGGAGCGCGACGGATAGAGGAGGGGTTGTCCACTGTTGCCGGAGCGAGGAACAAGGCGGGGTCACGTAGAGGCGCGACCATATCAACAGCGGCCAGGGGCCCCGTGGCTGCGCCGGTGGTATTGGAATGGGGACACAATTGCGGATGCGGCTGCGCCGTAGTATTGGAATTGGGGACACAATCGCGGTGCGAGATGGTCCCTCAACCAAGGGTACCGAGGTAGGAAATGGGCTGTATCCCGGGCCGAGATGTTTGGAATAGAGGGAGGAAGTGCCACCGTCAGAGTCACGACCCCGGAGGCGGAGACACGGAGGGCGAACTCCTTGTGTGACCTTCTTCCTCCGAACTACCTTCGCCGGGGCTCGGTCCTCGGCATCTCCTCGGCGGCAGTGCGCGGCTTTCCTCCTCCCAGGGAACCGGACGCCTCGGCCATGCTGTCTTAGAAGAATGGTTAGGATAACGCTACCTCGGACCTATAAAACCAAATTGACTAAAGGATACTCAACGCGAGCGAAGTGGGGTGCGGTCTCGTCTTCAAAGCCCCGGCCGGTAAAGGTTAGCGGCCGTGATCGAGATCGACCAACGGCGATGTTCCTCCGAATACGTTCTCGCCTTGGCAATCTGGTTCTTACAGTGCGAGGTAACGAAGGGAACACCCCTTGTGAAACACTGCAAAGACAATTGTTCTTTTAAGTAAAGCGAAGTAAGAGGCAATGCGCAAAAGAGATCTCGACCCGGCACGCATAGTGAAGCGAGCGGGAACCCGAGCCGATGAAGCCCCGACCTCCGTGCTGCGCCTCCCACTCGCTGCGGCCCCGAACCACTTGTTCTTCCGGTCCTTATTCGAGGACGGAAGACCCAAGACGAGCCACGACCCCTTACTGCCTGCGGTCGCGAAGTAATACCGGGGATCGTTGCCTTCATGCTTTACCAAGTACGGGCTCATCGGTTCGGCGGGTGTCAACGCCGAGTTCCCCACTTGGTGCCAGATGATGTAAGCGGAGATTAGTACCCTCCAAGCATTGGGCGTAAAGCGCCCGTGCGAGCCCTAGGTAAGCGATTAAAGCTCGGATGAAGGGGTGCATCGGGAGGCAGTCGCATAATAAGCCACACAAAAATATGGCTATCTCCCCGGCCGCGGGATTGCGGCGGCGTCGGTAGGCTCGGGGCTCGATCCGAACGGAGCGAGGTATGTCGGTCCGTGCGGATCCATTCCATTTGAGACTCCATTATTATGGAGCCCCACGGAACCGATTCCGACGACCGTCCACCGGGAGGCATCTCGGCACATCGACTCTGCGGCTCGGGTGCTCGTCTTGCCCCTTTCTGCCGGCCTTCTTACTAACTTGGCGGCGTGAGTTCTCGCCACCGTCCGTTTCGGGGCCGAGGATATAAAGGCACCGCCTCGAAAGAGCCCCGGGCCTCTCCTCCATTATCGAGACTCCCAGGTTCGGAGTCGTCATTGTAGCCTCTATTCATTTCCCTATCGGAAGACATCTCGGAAACAGGGATGTTTAAGATTAAACTCACCAGACAATAGCCGGAGATGGCTTCAGCAAGCGTGAGAACTATGACGGAGACTACTTCTGCCGGAAATCGCCTTCGCCGGAAATCGTCTTCTCCGTTAAAACAATCCAAACGCAAACAATGGCAGTCGGGCGAAGACCTGGATAGGCCTTTTATAGACGAAGAGACTCTTCATTAAATGAGCCGTAATAATGGCGGCGTCGGAATCATTCTTTGGCCGACTCAGAGTCAGACGTGGTAACATACCATTGGTTCAAAACATGGTAAAGGTAACAATATCTTCCTCGATTGTTGTGAGAGTTAATCCACACGGTACCCGAGCGCAGAAAAGAGCGCTCGATACGACGCCTCAAACACACTTGGCGGTCACTCACAAGTCGGTGACGATTCGGAATCCTAACCGTCGCCACGTGTCTACTCGCGGTTAGTCAGAAGCCGCTAAATCCCGAGTACACAATGTTTCACACGAGAACCATAAATGCATCAACGGGCGGAGGCAAAGGATCTTCTAAGTAATTACTCTCAGAGCTCATGAATGACCTCGAGAGAAGCGGGGGGCTTACGTTATGGGACGATCCGAGACGATTACAATCGAAGGATCAACTATCCGCCATTCGAGCGGAGTCAGAGCCTCGTCATAGTAACAGGAAGGTGGATTTAGATGGATGAAATCCTCAATCCTTGATCACCTTCCGTCAGAGAACCATCGGAGGAAATATTCGAGTTATGCGGCCGGCCCCGAAGCGGCGTCCATCATGAAAGGACCGGCGGCATCGCCTACGCACCGAATAAGAACTCGGCTCGGGCGATATGACCAATCATCGGCTCGGATTAGTATCGTCACCCTCTGTGGCCAGAGCCGAATGTTTCCGAGAATAAAGGTCCCGCGCGTTAAGGGGAGAAAGCGCCATGTATAGATATGCGCTATTATCTCGTCGCCTTGAGATACACACGTCGCGGGACATGATCTCAGTTCGGCCGGTATCTTCACGATATGCGAACCCCCGATCGTGCGAGATTATCGGACGCTTGAGGCCGAACGATGAAAAGGTATAAATATTACATCACTCCACAAGAGCAGTGCACGCAACATCGAGACTCTCCTCCATCTTTCAAACATAGACCCAGATTCTGTTGTCCTGACTTAGGCATCGGAGGGTCCCCCGGCTTAGCCAGGGTCTCCATTGCTTCTGTTGTCTTTGCAGGATTCCTAGTTGGACGCCTGCTCGAAGTACGGAGGAGGGTTAACCAGATTTTGACCTCAACAACTTGTATCTTGATAACGTGTCTATTTTACCGTCGATTTCCGTATTTGGTTTGGCCGCCGATGATGCAGGGGAGCAGCCGGTGGAAGGCGCTCCTCCTAGCCGAGCCCCTGCTCCGAGGCTCTTCCTGCAGCTCGGTCCCCTGGTGCTGACCTTCCTCCAACCAATTAGTCTTTACCCTTTAAATTTCCTAGTTAACTTCGGTGGATATTATAATGCCTAGGCTTTATTTTGGATATTTTTGATATTTTTGGATGATGATTTTTTGGATGCTTAAATCTGTTAACTGTTGAACGATGATATTTGGTTGATGAATGTAGATTAAGTAGCCTGTGTTTAATATGATTCGTCGAATCACGGGCCGATCTCTTCTATAAGAGTCTACCCACCGAAGGGTCCCATCTTTGCACATGAGAGACGGCCCTTTGTAGCGTTCTTTGATAAGTTGACCATTCTTGTCGAATGGTCGGCTCAGTCATAGGATCTTATTCCTTACGGAGGTCCCGTGTAGGTCGAGTAGCAAAGAACTGGGATAACTTGTAGGAAAAAGCATCTTTTATTGAAATTGTAGATTTCTGGTGACATGGGCCGACCCTTACATTGCTTCCTTCATGAGTAGTAAATCCTCAAATGCTCGGCATTCCATGGGCGCGGTAGGGAACATCCTTCCAAGCTCTCGAGTCGATAAGAACTAGGCTTCGCCGAGCTGACAACCCGGTAAGGACCTTCCCAATTAAGTCCTAAGGATCCTATTCTTGGTTCCGACGTGTTTTGTAATACATGACGCAAGACTAGGTCTCCCGGTCGGAAACACCTTACTTTGGTCCTGGAGTTGTAGAAGAGAGTGACCTGTTGGTGTCGAGCCACGATTCGTAGCCTGGCAGTATCTCTCAATTCTTCAATGAAGTAGAGGCTCATCGTCATTTGGTCGGAGTTCTGCCCATCATGATATGATTGCACTCGGGCAGTGGGGAGTCCTATCTCTACTGGAATGATTGGTTCAACACCATAGGAAAGAGAGAATGGTGTTTCCCCTGTTGCCATCCGAGCTGTAGTCCTATATGCCCACAACATAAATGGGAGCTCGTCGGTCCACATGCCTTTCGCCTTTTCCAACTTTGTCTTGAGGTGACCCTTTACGATTTTATTTATTGCCTCTACTTAGCTATTTGACTGAGGATGCCGAGGTGAAGAGTAGGCATTCCTGATGTCGAGCCTTTGACACATGCTCCTGGACTTATCATTATCGAACTGCTTCGCGTTGTCTGAGACAATGGTGTGCGGGATGCCGAATCGACAGATAATATTCTTCCTGATGAAGTCTGTTACCTTCTGTTCGGTAATCTTGGCGACGGGCTCTGCTTCGGCCTACTTGTTGAAGTAATCCACTGTCACGATCACGTACTTGGTCTATCCCTTACCTTGTGGCAGCGGGCCGATGATATTTATTCCCCATTGAGCGGACGACCATGTTCCACTCATAAAGGTCAGTTCTTCTGTCAGCTGTCTGGGGACAGTTGTGAATCTTTGACACTTATCATACTTCCGAGTAAAGTCTCTGGAGTCAGCTTGGATTGTTGGCCAGAAGTATCCCTGGCAAATGATCTTCTGTGCTAAGCTCTGCCCCCGGAGTCATTTCCGCATATTCCTTCGTGAATTTTCCTAATCATATACTCTGCTTCATCTGGTCGCAGACACCATAGATATGGTTGGAAAAATCCCTTCTTGTATAGGATTTCTCCGATGATAACATATCGTGTCGATCTAATCCTTAGGCGTCGGGCTTGCAATCTATCCTCGGGAACCTTGTCATTCCTGAGGAACTCGACTATCGGGTTCATCCAACTCGAGATAGTCTACATGGGCTGGACGATCTCTAGGGCGTGGTTGTCGATACTCGACTTGCCCAAGAACTCCACTAGGACGAATCTTGGGATTCTCCCTTCGGTCACTGAAGCCAGCTTGGCAAATGCGTCGGCCCATGAATTCTCGGCCCTTGGTATCTGGCTGATGTTGCATTCCTAGAACTTCCCTATCTGCTTCCGAGCTTCACTTAGGTAAGCTATCATTCTGGCTTCTTTCGCTTCATACTCCGAAGTCACCTAATTCATAACGAGCTGGGAGTCGCATTAACATTCAGGGCTTGGACCCCCATGGCGGCCGCTAATCTGAGCCCGGCCAACAACACTTCATACTCTGCTTCAATATTTGAGGCTCGGAATCTGAGCCTTATAGCGTATTAGACTATCGTCACGTCAGGAGCGACTAAAACAATCCCTGCTCCCCCTCGCTTCGAGTTCTATAAACCGTCTGCGAACAACGTCCATTTATCCTCTATCCTGGTCTCCCCCGCAAGCTGAGGAATGGAAGGAACCGCAAGGTCTTCTATCGAGTCAGTAGGTGCATCCGAACCTGACGACCTGTCTTCACTATTCTAAGCAGTGAATTCCGCTATAAAGTCCTGGCCTTTGATAGTTGTCCTCGGTCGATATTCGATATCAAATTCGCCGAGCTCAACTGCCCACTTAATCAACCATTCAGATACCTCAGGCTTCTATAATACCTATCGAAGGGGTTGATCTGTGAGGACAATTATGGAGTGTGCTTAGAAATACGGGCGTAGCTGCTGAGCCGAGACGATCAGAGCTAGGGCGAGTTTCTCCATATCTAGATATCTTGTTTCCACTGGGATTAACGTCTTGCTAACATAATAGACTGGATACTATTTTTCTTCTGACTCTCTGACGAGCGCTAAGCTGACGGCTGAGGAAGACACAACTAAATAGAGGAATAACAGTTCTCCTTTCTCAAGTTTAGACAGCAGCGGGGGTGATCCCAAATACTCCTTCAGTTGCTGAAAAGCTTGCTCGCATTCGAGAGTCCACACTGCTTTATTACTACCCTTCAACTGCTGAAAGAAGGGGAGGCACTTGTCCGTAGCTCTGGAGATAAAACAGTTGAGCGCGGCTACCCTTCCCGTGAGGCATTAGATCTCCTTCAAATTCCGAGGTGAGCTCATATCCAGGAGAGCCCTTATCTTTTCCAGATTAGCCTCGATCCCTCTCTAGCTGACTTGGAAGCCGAGGAATTTATCCGAACCCACACCGAATGCGCATTTGGTAGGATTCAGTCTCATCTAATACTTTCAAAGGATGGAGAAAACCTCAGCCAAATCCGAGATGTGGTCAGCTGATCTAACACTTTTCACCAGCATGTCATCGACATAAACTTCCATGGTCCTACCGATTTGCTGAGCGAACATCTTATTCACCAGTCGTTGATAGGTTGCTCCTACATTCTTTAACCCGAATAGCATGACCTGATAGCAATAGATTTTTTTGTTTGTGACGAACATTGTCTTCTGTTTGTTCGAGGAATGCATGGCTATCTGGTTATAGCCGGAGTAAGCGTCCATGAATGTTAAGAGCTCGTGCCCGGCTGTGTTGTCGATCAGTTGGTCGATCCTCGAGAGGGGGAAGCTGTCATTGGGATAGGCCTTATTGAGGTCGGAGTAATCTGTGCAGACTCGCCACTTTTCGTTGGCCTTTTTAACGAGCACAACGTTGGTGATCCAGTCGAGGTAGTGGACCTCTTTATCAAACCGATGTTGAGGAGTTTTGCAACCTCCTCGGCAATCGCCATGTATCTTTCGGGCTCAAAGGCCCTCCTCTTCTACTTGACTGGCTTATACTCTGGACCCACGAACATAACTTCGGGGGCTATGTCTGGCATGTCCTGATGGTACCATGCGAAAGACATCTTTATGTTGTCACAGAAAATTTAGCATTTCATTCTGCTGCTTGGCATTCAACGCAGACCTGAGCTGAACCGTTCTGGTCAGATCACCGTCGTCGAGTGAGAAGGTCAAGAGGTCCTCCACAGGGGAACTCTCCATCGAGGTATCTTCTCTGGGGTCGAGCAATCCAATTATGAAGGCTTGCTTTACTGAGCCTTTTCTGACTGTTATGGAATAGCAGCGCCGAGCCTCTCACTGATTGCCTCTGACATAGCTGACTCCCCCAATAGCAGGGAACTTCATCATAAGGTGGTACTGGACACTACCGCCCTTATAGCATTAAGAGACGGACGTCCAATAATAACGTTGTGCATTGATGGTGTATTTATCACCGAGAAATCCACCAAGAATGTGACCTGATTTTGTCCTTCCCTTGTTGTGACCGGGAGAGAGATCGCCCCCTTCGAGATAACCTTATCGCCTGCGAAGCCATGCAATGGGGTTCAGACAGGTCTGAGGCATGACCTGTCGATACCCATCTTGTCAAATGTCTTGGAGTACAAGATGTCGACCGAGCTTCCGGTGTCGACCAGGATCCGATATACTTTTCGATTAGCTATAGTCATCGCGACCACTAGCGCATTGTTGTGGGGGTGTTGAATCCCTCTCGCGTCATCTTCTGTGAAGGTTATAGTGCGCGGCCTCAACCGAGGCTCCTTGCTCAGCTTGTCAGTAAGATAGACGTAATGCTTGGGGTCAGTGCTGTGAGCATGGGCTTTCCAAGCTTAGTTCGAGTCCCCGCCTCCAGATGCCCCCCCATATATCATTTGGATCTCGACGACATCGTCCGCTGCTCGAGTCAACGATCCGTCCTTTTAAGGTTGTTTCTCTTCCTTCACATACTGTCGTAGATGTCCTTTGTGAATGAGGGCTTCGATTTCTTCATTCAAGTTAACATAATCATCGATGTTATTCCTATGATCGTGATGAAAGCAACAATACTTGCGTTTATCTCACTAACCTGCATTGGTCTTCATGCAGCTCGACCAATGTAGCAGCCTTTTGTCTCGAATCTTCAACAGGATCTACTCTCGAGAAGTGTTAAGGGGGGTATATGAGCTGAATCGACTCTCGGGTTTTCTATTCGGCCTTTGACTGCAAGACAAATCCTCATCTGATCTCTTTCTACTCGTTCTAGGTAAGATGGGGCGTCCTTACGCTTCTTGTCCTTAGATGGGTGCTCCGAGCTTTGGGCATTTTTCCTCGAGCTGAAGAATTCTTCGGCGTTAATATATTTCTGAGCTCGACTTATGAATTCACTCAAAGTGGTCGGGGGATTCTTCCCTACTGAGAAGAGGAACCTCCCGTCCTCGAGCCCACTGATCATCACAGTCAAAGCCATCTTATCGGAGTAATCGTTGACTTGCAACACCTCGTCGTTGAAGCGAGAAATGTAGTCTTTCAATGACTCTCCGTTCTTTTACTTGAGGATGAGCAGGTGAGTCGACAGCTTCCGACTCTTCTTCTCGACAATAAATTGCGTCAAGAAGGCTCTACTGAGCTCAGCGAACGTACTGATCGACCTCAGCTTGAGTTGCTGGTACCAGCTTATCGCAGTCCCCGTGTGGGTTATGGAGAATGCTCTGCACATCGTCTCCTCCGATGCTGACTGAATCTGCATTCATGAACGATAAGATTCCAGGTGTTCCGTCGGATCTCCAAAACCTGAGTATTGAATGATGGGGGGGCATCTTGAACCTCGGAGGCATTGTTGCGCTCATGATTTCATTAGTAAATGGAGGCTTGATCTCCTCCATCATACTTCTACTACAATTGGAGTCTGCGTCTGGCGATCCCACTGCATGCTCTTAATCTGGTTCTAGAGTTCATCAAGCTGGGCTTCTCATGGATCCCTATTCTTGGCGACAGTTTCAGGAGGAGCTTCAGCCTCGGACGTCCTACCCCTTCTCCTCCTTTCTAATTCATGGCGGAGGTCAGTTGGAGCTAAGGCTGAGGTCTCAGACACATAAGTTGGGATCCGAGTTGTTGCATTTCGGGATGCTCCTGCTTGCGAACCCACTAGGATAGGTTGCTCTGTTGCAATTGGAGCGTCTTCCCCCTTGATCGGGGAACGGTTGTTGTCTCATCGCCTATCACTGCTTCATTTGGTTGATCTCATTGACCAATGCCTACACTTGGTTCTACAAAGCCCGATACTTGCCCCATCGGCTCTGAGTCCGTTGAGATAGTCCTGTTGGGGCTGATTCAGCATGGAGTACCGAGGATGAGTGTTGTTATCCAGCGGGCTCGGGTTCCGCTGCTGGTGCTGGAAGTGCTCTCCTTTTTCCCTTAGCCATTTCTGGAAAAGTTACAAAGACTTTTTGTCTTGGTTTCTCTCAGACGACACTAAAATGTTGATGCAAAAATCTAATTCACCCTCATAGAACTCTGAGCACTCACGTTGAGCCCTATAAGCCTACACAGGAGAAGGATAAAGGAGACCCTGGATAGAGCAGGGGACCCTCCAATGCCAAAGTTAGGCTAGGAATCTAGGTCTAAGTAGTGTAGAGTAGGCTTAGGGTATAAGATGTTGCGTACCTGTTCCCGTAGATATGTCTCTTATTTATACCTTTCAATTGGAGCGGACGTGCTCGTCATTCTTGGCACGATCTTAGCCTTTGGCCATGAATGAAGAACGTGTAGATATGGGCAGTAATATGGTTATTCCAAGATCGTGTGTTACTGGGGATGATTTGCAGGTCACGTCTCTATACAGACTGGCTGGTCAACTCTTGTAAGGCCCACCCTCACAGCACATGATATTGTCCGCTTTGCCGAAGCTCACGGCTTTAAAACGCGTCATATCTGTTAAGGAGGAACCCAATATATAACCATCACAACTCCAGACAACTCTTCCGATGTGGGACAAGTTATGCTACAGTCAACTACAACAGTAGCTCACCCAGCACAGTAGCTTGCCAGCTACACAGTCGCCCACATGAAGCAGTGACCGGGGCGTCACAACTCTTGTACTTAGATTCCTTCCACTCGACTCGGTGAGCGACATCGGTGCTACGCTTCGGGATTGAGTCCAAGCTTACTTCAATTAGATGAGGTTAAGTCGAGCTTAGCATCACCTCATCGGAACTCACTACTCAAAGTGTACTACAAGTTGCCTCGGGACATGCTCTAGATTTTCCCATAACAAATATACCTCTAACCTTTAAATAATCATATAATGAAATGAGTTATATATACATAATGTACAAATTATGACTCGAAACTTAAGTTTAATGGAGCACACTTTGTACTTGAAATTCGGAGGTTAACCGGATTAGAACGTTAATCATGTGTAACTTATTCGGACAAAGCACTGATATTAAAATCAGCCTATCAAAACTCGAATAGATCACCTCACTTCCTGATCTTAAAAGGTTTTAAAAGTATTTTTGCATTGTCCTGGCCCATCGTATTTTTCCAGGGCAGATCATTCGTATGTGTTATCCGATGAGTGAAGTGGATTTACACATCCAACATGGTGAACCCCACAAAGCTTGTGCACAAAACGAACATGGATGGGGCACAGACGGGCTCTCTAGAGCCATTATAATGTATGGATTTTATCTACACCAGCCATCTAATTTACCATATCATTTTAGGTACAGGCCCATAAATAAAGCAATTCCATAGATCAAATGGGCCACACATTGGGGATTAAACATCTACCATCCAAAACTTTTTGGAGGCCACAGAAGTTTTGGATCATACTGATATTTGTGTTTTCCCTTCATCCAAGTCTATGTCTATGATGACAATTAACAATCCTGGTATTCCGTGGGAATGTTTCAATAGCGGGTGTCATTATCACTGCTACTTCTTGTGGTGTGGTCCACTTGAGCCATGAATCTGCCTTACTTTTTAAATTATTCTCTAAAATAATACAGAAATATGGATGAACAGTGTGGATAAGCCCCATACATCACAGTTACCACTTTAGCCCCTCTCCGTTCCTAGCCGGGGTAGCTCCCAATCCGTGTCCGCGTCAAACAGGTGTTGCAAACGATTCTCGGCCTTGAATTCTAAAGCTGTCAATACAAACGGTTAGTCGTAGGATATTACCCGCACGTGAGTCATGTGCACTAGAGCAAATATAATTTTGCAGTCCTTCAATTTCTAATTTCTAGTACTGCTTAGTCATCGAACCATATTTCCATGGGATGCGGATTAGGTACTGACAAGGTCAGTAGCGGTTTCGCTACTGAAGTGACGTCACCAAGCTCAGTGGACCCACCATGATGCGTGTGTTGTATCCATACCGTCCAACCATTTGTAGAGATCATTTTATGGCATGAGAAAAAGAATGAGATAGATCTAAAGTTCAAGTGGTCCCACCATAGATAACCGTAGGATCAATCACACCCACCCTTGAAACGTTTATAGGCCCACCATGATGTATTTTCTGGATCCAACCTATTCATGAGTTAACATAGGGATATATAAAATGAAAACAAAAATATAAGCTTGAACGGAAACTTCTGTAGCCCCTGAGAAGTTTTGAACGGTGGATGTCACTGTCCCTACTGTTTTTGATGGTGGGGTCCACTTGAACTTTAGATCTATCTCATTCTTGTTTCCCTACCATAAAACGATCTCTCCATGTGGATGGACAGTATGGATATAACGCATGCATTAGGGTGGGGTGCACAGAGTTTGGTGACGTCACTTTAGTAGCGATTTGGCTACTGAATATTTAATCCGCGCCCATGTCCATGATACCTCATCTTGCGGCGATACATCATCGTATACGTGGCTGCAGCACAACACGTCTTTCACGGCAGTTTGACCGTTATTTACCAGTTTTCGTGTCTAAAGGTTCTAACGCACGGCGAGGTACTTACGTTACTAGCGTGCGGAGCAATCGCTAGGATATTTCCACACAGTAGACAATCATACGCTGACAGAGTATAGCAACTCCCATTCATGCTTGTAAATTTTATAAGCTTGTACATAAGTAGGCCTCAAATCAAACCGTAAAAAAAAAATAATAATAATAAAATAAAATAAAATAAATAAATCCGAAGATAGGTGTTGATCCAAAAATCACACTAAAAGAGAAATCATAACTGTCGGATTGGCCTCCATTAAATGAATTATTAAAATTAAAGTGATGAATGTATGGTACAGAAAAGCCTGATATTATGTCCAGGACTGGTCTAAAGCGTGTCCACCATTGATATATTGGATTTTGGTACATGCGTTCTCCGTAAGAACTGAGTGCATGCGTACGTGAGCAGCTTCATGCTCGGGAGCGTACATCAAACGGGGAGCTCATTAGGTGAGACCCTGGCCTCCCCCGAGACGGTGCGGCAGGGGCCCTTCTTGATGTATGTATTCTATTTCTATATCCACACCGTCCATCTGTTTCCCATAACATTTTGTCATGATCCCAAAAATGAAGATCCGAATCTCAAGTGTACCATACCATGGAAAACAGTGGACTATGAATGAGGTACAAAAGTTTTGGGTCAAGCATATATTTGTTTTTCCCTTTTGTGCATGCTTAAGTGATTTCCCTTCATACAGGATTATGTGGGCTTATAACAGATTAGATAGATGGTAAGTAAACACTAAGGAAACATTATGGTGTGTCCTAGGAAGTTTTTCCGGGTATAAGACAATCACCACTGTTTCCTACAGTACGGTCTACCTGAGATTTGTATCTTCTTCGTTTATGGGATCATGATATAAAATGATATATGCGAATAGATGCACATTGTGAATATAGAATAGATACATTAAGGTGGGGCCCACAATAACCCACGGTGAGGGGCCCACTGTCTTTGGTGAGGCCGGGGTCTCACCTAATTGGCAACATTTGAATCAATGTCACTACTGGACAGGAGGGAATCTGTTTGTTACAATTTAATTGAGCCACATCATCACACACTGCATTTAATATGCTAATACAGACAAGGTTGGTGGTAACATGGACCAATCAAGATGCAGTGAAAAAGAATTTTCGTACCTGGACCCATTGAGTCACACAGGGGAGTGTGAGTATGAATGCCAATAAGGTGAGGCTGGGAAACACCAACTTGGAGAAGGCCGTGACTATGGGCCACTATGATATATGTGTTGTATATCCACCATTCATTTTTCTTTATCATTTGTAGATCATGGATCTGAAAATGAAGCGGACCTATTCTCAAGTGGATTACAACACGGAGAATAGTAGTGATTGAATGCCTACCATTACAAAAGTTTTGAATGAAGCTGATATTTATGTTTTTCCTAGGTGATGACCGCAAATAACATAGAAAGTAGTGGTGATTGAATGACCACCAATATTTTATTTTTTTTGCAAACTGATATGCGTGTTTTCCCATCCTCCCGGACAGTATAACTTTATTAGCAGGTTAGATGGTGAATAAATATCATGGTGGGCATTAGGAAGTTCTTAGTGGTGGGCGTTCAATTACAACTATTTCCTGTAGTGTAGTTCACCTGATATTTGGATTTGCTCCACATTTGGGCACATGCATGCCCTGAAATGATACAAAAAAACAGATGGACTGTGAATATAAAACACATACCTCAAGGCAGGCCCCACACTCACTGCCTTACCGAATCGTTAGTATCCACTGATGCGGATAGACTGATTCATGCTGATGAGATCCAAAGATCAGTCAGATTCAAAATGGGGATGATCAACATTAAACCTGTCGAAATCGATGCATTCCATCGGGATGAAAGGATGAAAATAAATACTACATGATTTTACGCAGATATGGTGTGGCTCACCTAACTCTTTGGGAGGACTAAATCTTAAGATTCATAGTGAACATATTCCAGCAGCATGCTTGATGAACGGAGTGGATCCGATCCATGTTGCTCTCATTCCAGGCCCACTCAGTGCAAGTCACGTCCTCCATACGAGAATATGACCAGGCGGGGTCAGGCTAGCCCAGTTTCACACACAAGGTTGTGCGCGCTAACTTTCAACATTTTTATTTTCCACTGATGCATCACTTCAGCGAAAAACCCGAGCAGTGAAAGAGTCAGGTTATGCCATGTAGATTACGTGGGGGGGAATATTGAGCCAATTCACTAATCGGTGGGCCCACACTTACCTAGAGTCAAACCATCATTTGTCCACTAATTTCAAAGCAACAGGCCTCAGGAAGAATGGATCATTATGGATTTTCACTTCAAGTGATATTTACAGTGCGGTCCACATATTGAAAGTACTAGATGTTATACAAAAGTAGGTTGGGAGGAAAGAAATCGTTATTTGTGTGCACGCGGCATGTAGATGGTGAAAATAATAATATCGGTATGTTATGAAATGCCATCTTCTTCTTCTTCTTCTTCTTCTTCTTCTTCTTTTTCTTAATTAGACATAACTGCCAGGAAAAATATAGATGTAACCACCAGTACATTTTGCTGCTTTTGGTTAAAGTCCAAATAATGGTATTTACTAAAAATGACTAAAATATCCCCCATTCATGTTCATATATTCGCACATGCTGATGGAAGGATTGATCCAAACTGATGCACTTCATCTTGAAGCAATCCATGACCCTATCCACCTATTTTTAAATGGTTAGATAACTATTTTGAAGGGTTTAGATCTGTCCGTTTTCTATTAAATGCAGCTTGAACCATAAACATCCGACTGTTTAATGATCTAAATCACATCTACTATCCGGAAATGGTGAGCATCACCGTCCACATAATTTCAAAGGGTTAAGACTGTTTTTCACATTTATTACTTAGTAGGGTATTTTTATCATTTAAAAAAATAGGCTAACTATTAAGGAAATGTAGGAGGTGATATCTTAAGAAAGATCCTTTTGGGTAGTTCTATCTGATTAACCCAAAAACCAGGTGCATTTCATAATCGGCAACTCATCTTGAAAGCCTTTGCAGCAGTGTAGTTGCGAGACTATAATAAAATTGGAGTCTAAAAATCAGGCAAATCCAAACTCATGTAAGCCATACGACATGAAACGAAGCCCACCATTGGAAACTTTGTGCGGACCGGGGTAAAGATTCGATAACATTGAGCTATCCGCTGGCATCAACATTGAAACGTTGATTTGTACTCTCGACGGTGACAAGGCACACAAATACGGTTGTGGATTGCATGGTGACCCTCTCTCCACCTACCTCTGGTGGAAGGACTTTGTGGAGCCCACCGTGGTGTATATGTTTTATCCATACCATATACTAGTTTTTACAGCTCATTTTAGACCATGAGTCCAAAATTAATGAAACATATCCAAAGCTCAAGTGATAACACCATGTGCAACGATTAGGATTAAACCCTTACCGTTAAAAACTTTTTAGGACTATAAAAGATTTGGATCAAGATAATATTTGTGTTTTCCCTTCGTCCATGTTTGTGTAACCTTACGAAGAGATTGGATGAAAAATAAACAATTCTGTGGGCTCTAGGAAGGTTACAAACGGTTGACACCATTATCCTTACTGTTTCCTTTGTGCTTTGGATATGTTTTAATTTTGCGTGCATCACCTTAAGATGAGCTGGCAAAAAGGATGGTCAGCATGGATAAAATACCAACATTATGGTGGGTCCCATAGAGTCCATCCACCATGAATTGGTACATAGGTGATCACTAGCACAATTTGCGTCCCACGAATAGAAACGATCTATTAATTGGATTCTTAGGATAGTCCAATTGAAATAGTTTTCCATTAATGACCCATCAATGGTGAAGACAGGAGTGGATCGTGCTATTTTGTATGGGCAGTGGATCGCTGTAGAGAGAATTGGTAAAACTTTGATGCTCCGTCAGCGTGTAATGGATGATACTCGTGCACTCATGAATTTCTCAAAAATTTTCATACGCTATATATAATTGAATTGTAATAAACTTTCCAAATTATGGCATCAGTTTAAATGTATGATGGAAAAATAAAATTCAAACAAAAAAAATAAATCCTTACCTGATTAGCTGACCATCGGATTGGTGAACATTTGTTGGACGGTCGAAAATAAAAATATCCAACGGTCCTGCTCCAACAAACAGGCGGCTACTAGACAGAATTTAGCATTTGTTCAAACAATGTGATTTTGGTAAGATAACTCTACGAGTTGATAGTCATTTCTATAATTTCAGCTATTTAATTTGAGTTAATAATGCCACGTGTATTCTGTGTGAGTGCCTGGTATGTCGCACGTGGCAGAGTGTCAAATCAGTCGCCGTTGAAAATCTAGACGGTTACCGAACCTGTGGGCCGTTCTTTTATTGCTCATCCTCTCTGCTGCCTACTTTCCCCTTCCCAGCCTCCAAAATTCTGGAGTTACCGTTACAAAATCTCAGGGGCGGAACGAACGCGGCTGAAACTACATGAATCTATAAATAGCATCCACGGCCAGATTTACATAACATCAACCAATCTTCCATAAATATTTTAGAGATATATTTCCAAGCTTATCTGCCGCCAAAATATCAATATTTAATTTCCATAAATACCCTTTCCAGTCTCATTTGTTTTCCAATGAAGCAGGAAGCATGCTCTGCTCCTTCAAAACCCAGTTCGTCTCCTAACAAGGCCGAAAACTGCACCCTCTCCATTACTTCCAACAGGAGATTGGAGCATATTTTAAGCAACTTTAATGAGAATGGAGATGGAAAGATATCGCCTGCAGAGTTACGGAGTTGCATGAGAAGTGTCGGGGAGGAGCTGTCGCTCGAGGAGGCAGCGGCCGTGGTCAAGTCGATCGACTCGGACAGTGATGGGTTGTTGAGTTTGAGGATTTTCTCAGATGGATTGATAGTTGCGATGAAGAAGAGAAGAGGAAGGATCTTAAGGAGGCATTTGAGATGTATGAGATGGAAGGGTCGGGACGCATTACACCCAAGAGTTTGAAGAGGATGCTCAGTCGACTAGGCCAGACGAAGACGATCGATGAATGTGTGGACATGATCTGTCGGTTTGATCTGGATGGTGATGGAGTGCTTAACTTCGAAGAATTCAGGCTCATGATGGTTTGATTTCGCAGCATTCAATACCTGTGGTTTTGTTGTATCTAAGTTGTAACTACACCTTGTTGGATTATACATGTTCTTCTACCTGTATTTAAACCTAACAATTTAGCTATAATTTTCACCCGTTGTATTCGTATATGTGAGTATAGTATATAGTGGCAAGAAAGAAAGTAATTATGAAATCTCCATGAGCCGTAAAGCCCCAGTTGATCTGCACAAATTTCGTACTGGGTCTGTGAGGTGTGGGCTGGGCCTACTGAAAAGTCCAGATAGCTTGATTGGACTGAGCACTTGATCATTTCACCCATGAGAGAAATTTCCCCGAATGCATTTTGGTAGATTTATGTACAAGTTGCTTTTTACCTCACCAAATGGGGGTGGGATCAGATGAATTCATTAAGTGGGACCCATCGTGCGGGTCACTCAGAATTCATCATTTTAGCTTTGTCAAAATGTCATCTCATGATGTAGACGCCATGAGATAATTCATCAGTTTTTCTTACTATGGTCTCGTGCCCATGTACGTGCCCTGCCTATTGAGCAGGTGAGCTTATTTCTAGCCCAAGATTTTGGAAACATTAAGTAAATTCCCTTTTCAATCGGGTTGGTGCAAATCTGATAGGCATCCACCTTCCTTCAATGGGAGTGGAATTTGTCGACTTAATATGCTGTGAATTCTGTTTGGAACGCAAGTTACTTTATATAAGTTACTTATGCCTTAAGTAGATTAGTTTGTTTTATACTTTTTCAATAGATGCATATATTTGATAAATAATATATTTATTAGTCGTTCTAATAGATGCTTATATTTGATAAATAATATATTTATTAGTCATTGTCCATCATGTGAGACCCAACTTTAATATCCACTGTCCATCCCATGGTCCCACCGTTAATATCCGATGCCTATCCTGTGGAGCCCACCATTGTGTGGACTGTCTATCATGTGGGTCCCACCTTCGATGTGGGTCATCCATCATGTGAGCCTACCGTAGATGTGGGTCATTCATCTTCGGCACCTTTAGTGTGGACCGTCTATTATATGGTGCCCACCCTGATATGTGTCATCCATCACGTGGGGCCCACCATCAATATAATTTGTCTATCATGTGGGGCCCACCTTCAATATCCACCACCCATCACATGGAGCCCATATTTGATGTCCGTTGAGTGGGCCCACTTTTAATGGATGGCTTGGATGTGGGTCATTCATCATTAGGGGTCAACCTTTGATGCCCACCTTTATCTGGTCATCCATCATGTGGGGCCAACTTTCAATATACACCACCATCATGTGGGGCCCACCTTTGATGTGGATGGTCCATCTTGTGGGCCCCACCTTCAATGTGGGTCCTCCATCATGCAGGCCCACCTTGGATTGAGCCATTCATCATTCAGGGCTAACCTTTAATGTGGACCATCCATTATATGGGTCACACCTTCAACGCCCACCTTTCATGTGGACGGTCTACCGTGTGGGCCCCACCTTCAATGTGGATTGTACATCATGCAAGGTTCACCTTGGTTGTTGGCCATTCATTATTAGGGTCCGACCTTTGATGTGGACCATCTATCATTTAAGCACAGGTTAATATGGGTCATCTATCATGTGGGGACCACCTTTGATATGGACCATCCATCATATGGGCTCCGCCTGCAACCTGGATTATCCATGGCGAAAGGGAGAAATAATAGTAGAAAAGTAAATACTTAAAAAGTAAGAATAAAAAATTTGTAAGGATAAATAACTTTCATTAGATAAGTTATTTTTACAACTATGCTTACCAAATTTGCTTAAGTTTAAAAAGTTACTTCTTAAATGGTATACATATGAATGAGCCCTTAGTTGCCACCATTGAATTTGGAATCGCCCACAACCTACCAATAATAAATCAGAGAAAGGTGAGGATGATATGTAGTCACGATGACTCTTATGCCCTTTCCATACGGTAGATGCAATGACTAATGACGGGAAGAAAGGGTGGCAATCTCACGAGAATGAGCTAACTCTAAAAGCCTATCCTTAATTAGGCTGCTGGAAGAGTGGAACGTATCGTTGATTAGCGTGCGCACTCAGAGTTAAATTGAGGTTCCTGCTATTAAAATTTTGCTGGTTTTTTTTATCGGTGAAGCGTTTTTATCGGTGAATATATTGGTTGCCTTTGAACAGAGACAACGACGTAGGTTACTTCAATTAGACATTGGGTGGGACCATTTTCATTCTGGTTCTCACATCCCATGGGTCTTCCCTCAGCCTTATTAGTGACAGTGCACAGGCACTTGATTAAAGTGAAGTTGGGCCGTTTGCTTGGATTATGGTAATAATCGGGTTTCCCTAAAAACTCTAGCATCCCGTTGGTGCTGGGATCCGATTATCACTGCTTCGGTTTCTAAAGTCAAGGAGATGAAAGGTCGCAAATGGTTAAACTCCCTTCCCTGACTAATGCGCTAACGTGGTAGATTAAATCAAGATTATTTGTGAATTTTAGTTAGTCAACTATATAGGTTATACTTTTCTGGATCGGCCTTTCGGCTAAGATCAAGTGTAGTATCTGTTTTTTTCGGGTTCGTGTCTGACACGTGGGGTTGGCCCACATGATATTAAATTAATTAATTTTTCCTGTGGATGGGCCCACACATTACGTTGCAGGAAAAAAATAAAAAATAAAAGTCAACCACGTGAGAATCTCACCCCCTTTAAAATTACAATTTTAATTTCTAATTGGGATGGATAGACACCAGGCATGAGGAATCTCCTAAAACGCCAAGCTTTGTGGGACCTACCGTGATGTTTGTGTTATGTCTACTCTGCCGTCAGTTTTATCAGGTGGGAATATTCAAAACTTAGGCAGCCCCTACCAAAAGAAACAGTGGGATGGTAACGCCCGTTGCTTATTCATACCTTCTTAGGTTACGTTCCATCCAACCTGTTAATAAGGTAATTTCCACTGAAAAAAAAAAAAAAAGTTTAATAATAATAAATAATGATCTTGATTCAAAACTCTTGCAGCAGCCCCTGGTAAGTTTTGATGGGTGTTCAGTCTCCACAGCTTCTTGTGATGTGGATCACTTAAGTTTTGGATTTCTACCATCTTTTGACTCATGTAAATGAATTTAAGAAACATATGCGGGTGGATATGACACAAATATTGCAATGGGGCCACATATAATGGGTTACTAGGATTCCTGTCACCCTGACTGAAAGGCAATTTACCTCTCTTAAATTGTATTTCAAGTCATTTACTCTACCATCCAAACAATATAACTTTTCAAATATTACGTAGGTTATATAATACTTAACTAAATTGCAATTCAAGGATTACGCAAATTAACTAATAAAGCATAAATAGGGTCTATTATGGAAAGGTCTGAGCCGACTCCATATTCCTAGGCAGAGATTATGACGGACGTCCCACGGACTTGCCTCACTTACCAAAAAAGGTCCGAGCCGATCTTATGCTCCGAGGTGGAGGTTGAGGCGGGTATTCCTCGGGCCGAACTCACCTTATCTACTGAAAAGGTCCGAGCCGACCCCATGCTCCAAGGCGAAGACTGAGGTCGACGCTCCTTAGGCTGAACTTAGAAACTGCGATAAGAGGACGTGGGCGATAATGCCGCTCATAGATACACACGATGCGCATATCGTGTTACATGATCCTCGGATTGCGTACAGTATCTCCATGATCTTAAAATCCCCCTGATTAAGGGAGTCATGTCGTGATTAGTGAATGCGGATCATCATACAGTCAGGTATAAATACACGAAGACGCCATTACTATAGGTACGCAATATCTTGCGCTCTCCTTCTACCTCACAATTTAAGACTCAGATTCTCTTGACCTAACTTAGGCATCGGAGGGTCCCCCGGCTTAGCCAGGGTCTCCCTTGCTCACCCTTTGTGCAGGGCTAGGGTCTATCCGAGGAGCGAAAAGCGATCTAGATTTTGACCTCAATATTTTTTGGCGCCGTCTGTGGTAAATTGATACAAAAGGTCAGGTTCCTATTCTTGAGTATAATGGCGAGAGGGAAGAAGAAAACAGTGGCTGCAGAACCAGAACAAAACGAACAAACTCGTTCCTCATCACTACTCCATGCGGAATTGGCCCCAGGGCCTTCCCAGTGTTCGCGCAACCAGGCAAGCAAGTATCGAGCCATGCAGGGCGAAATACAAGCCCTGCGCAATGAAGTGAACAGGATGAAATAGCAACAGGAGCCGCAGTTACTGACTCAAGAAGATCCCATCCCCGAATCAGTCGGCCCGATCGTGGAAGCCCATTCCGTGCCAAGGAGTGTGAGGCCCGAGGCACCCCAGCATCCGTAGGTGCCCATATCGAGTCAACATCCTCTTCTGACCCAAATCTGTCCCTCGGCTCAGAACATAGCAACACGAGCTCCGACTAATGCCTCGATTACTTCAGCCCTGCCACCAACGGATCTCCATCATCGGTTGGAACGAAGGTGGGGGAGGAGAAGCCCAGAAAGAGAGAACACCCAAGAGATTGTGGCAGAAAATAAAGATTCATGGGAGAAGCAGTTCGAGGAGCTCAACAGTAAGTTCTTAGCTCTGGAGAAAAAACAGCAACCAACGTCAGTTCCCACTACTGTCCAAGTAATGATGGAAGAGACCGAACCTCCCTTCACCTCGGAGATCATGAACGAGGTGATGCCTCAGAGGTTCCGAATACCTCCCGTCATTTAATATTCTGGATCTGGGGACCCATCCGAGCACGTAGAAGCCTACCACTCATAGATGCAGATCCAGACGGCGACGGATGCAATGATGTGCAGAGGGTTCTCGATTACACTAACGGGATCTGCTCGGAGTTGGTACCGGCAACTCAAACCAAACTCCATCAGCTCTTTCGCAGAGTTGAGCCGACTATTCCTAACCCAGTTCATCAGCGGTAAGAGAAGTCGAAAGTTCAACACTCACCTGCTTACTATCAAGCAGGGGCCGAAGGAGTCGCTGAAGGATTACATCGCTCGCTTCAACAAGGAAGCGTTACTAGTGGAAGACTATGATGACAAAATGGCCCTCGCTGCTATGTTCAGTGGCTTGAAAGAATGCAAATTTACCTTCTCTATCGGGAAAAATCCACCAAAGACGCTCGCTGAACTTGTAGCCAGAGCTCAGAAGTATACCAACACGGAAGAGTTCACCAATGCCCGTAAAAGTATCCAAGTGACCGAGCCGAATGGTAAGGGGAAGAGGCCCAGGAATGAGAAATCTCACACGTCTAACAGAGGGACCGATGAACGCACCTCTCACGATCGTCGCTCAAGCAGGAGACCAGAGGGAAAATTCTTCTCCTACACCCCCCTTAATACATCCGCCAAACAGATCCTACTGGACATCCGAGAAAAAAAGTTATTGAATTGGCCTGTCTGCATGAGAGCCGATCCGGACCATCGAGACAAATACAAGTACTGCCGCTTCCATCGTGACCACGGCCATAACACGGATGATTATGTTGACCTTAAGGATGAGATTGAAGTTCTCATTCGGAAAGGGCATCTGCATCGATACACAAAAGAAGGAAAAGCCCCTCGGAGAGAGGAAAAGGAGCGGAAGCAGCAAAATAACGCCGCAGAGGAGCCCGCCGAAATCCTCACTATCTTCGGGGGTTCGTCCGGCGGGGGAGATTCGAATAGGGCACGAAAGGCTCACTCCCGAAAGTCCGAGCCAGAACACTACGCCCATTTGGCCGAACGGCCCAGTAAGAAACTTCGAGTCAGTCCGTGTACTCTGACTTTCACGGAAGAAGATGCGCGCGGGATTCAGCACCAGCACGATGACGCCTTAGTAGTCACCATGACTATAGCGAATCGCAAAGTATATCGTATCTTAGTTGACACCGGGAGTTCGGCTGATGTACTCTACTCTGAGGCTTTTGAAAGAATGGGGATTCCGCAATCTTATCTCAAACCTGTACAGACCCCTTTGCACGGCTTTGTTGGAGAAAGGGTGATTTCCGAAGGAGCTATTTCCCTCTCAGTAACTGCGAGAGAAGGACGGCATCAAGTTATACTTATGGTAGACTTCTTGGTTGTCAATGTGTCATCTGTACACAACGTTATTCTGGGCAGACCTTCTCTCAATACAATGAGAGCGGTCATTTCTACCTACCACCTAATGATGAAATTCCCCACCGAAGGTGGGATAGGCTACCTCCGAGGCAACCAGCGAGAAGCTCGGAGATGTTATACGGTGGCGGTAAAAAAGGGGTCAGTTAAGCAGGCGCTTTTCATCAACGTCTTAGACCCCAGGGGGCCTGTGGAGTGCTCATCCGTGGAAGACCTAGAGAAAGTGCCGCTTGATGAAGCCGATCCGAGCAGAACTGTTCAGCTCGGGACGTCACTGAATCCTGAACAACGACACGAACTCCTAGCATTCCTGCGACAGCACAGAGACGTCTTTGCATGGTCTCTCCAAGATATGCCCAGAATTTCCCTGGAAGTCATGGTCCATAGGTTAAACGTGGATTCAGATCATAAACCCATCAAGCAGAAAAGAAGGTCGTTAAATGTCGAGCGGTATGTGGCAATAGCTGACGAGGTCTCCGTCCTACTAAACGCAGGATTCATAGAAGAAGTGCATTATCCCGATTGGATTGCAAATGTAGTCCTCGTAAAGAAAGCCAACGGGAAATAGCGAGTCTGCATAGATTACTCAGATCTGAACAAAGTTTGCCCAAAAAATAGTTTTCCACTGCCTCGGATCGATCAACTGGTGGACAGCACAGCGGGGCACGAGTTGCTCTCTTTCCTAGATGCCTATTCCGGATATAATCAGATCGCGATGCATCCCCCAGATAGGCAGAAGACTACCTTTGTCACGGACAAGGGGCTCTACTGTTATCGGGTCATACCATTTGGCCTGAAAAACGCTGGGGCTACGTATCAAAGGCTAGTAAACCAGATGTTCTCCCAGCAGATCGAATACACAATGGAAGTATATATCAATGACATGCTAGTAAAGAGTATCAAAGCTGCCGATCATCTGACGAATCTTGGAGAAACGTTTGCTGTCCTCCGAGAATACCAGATGAAGCTGAATCCAATAAAGTGCGTTTTCGGAGTCGGCTCGGGAAAATTCATTGGCTTCCAAGTCAGTCAGAGGGGTATTAAGGAGAATCCAGATAAAATCAAGGCGCTCATCGACATGAGTTCGCCTCGAACCGTCAAGGATATACAATGCCTTACGGGTCGAGTCGCATCGATCGGACGTTTCATTTCCAGAGCGACGGATAAGTGTCTTCCCTTCTTCCAGCAATTGAAAGGTCATAAGAAGGCGGAATGGACGCCGGAGTGCAAGCAAGCCTTCCAGCAGCTGAAACAATACTTGGGTGCACCCCCTCTGCTGTCCAAACCTGAAGAAGGCAAGCCCCTATTCATTGACCTTACAGTCTCAGCCTCGGCCGTCAGCTCGGCTCTGATTAGGGAAGTTAGAGGCAAGCAACACCCTGTTTATTACGTGAGCAAAGCTTTGGTGCCAGCAGAAACAAGATACTCACCCCTGGAAAGATTAGCACTTAGCCTCGTTATTTCAGCTCGGATGTTACGCCCATACTTCCAAGCTCACTCGGTAATAATGATAACCGATTCCCCTCTCAGGCAAGTTCTCCAGAGGCCCGAGGTGTCAAGACGAGTAACTAAATGGGCTATCGAGCTCGGTGAGTTTGATATTCAGTTTCGTCTGAGGACAACAATCAAAGGACAGGCCGTAGCCGACTTCATCACCGAATTCACTCCGAGCCCCGAAAAAATCAGCGCCAAAGCCGAAGCAAGTTTACCCGCTCCTCCGAGCAACCAAAAAGCAATATCAGATCCAGGATGGGTTCTCTATGTGGACGGGTCATCCAATACCAAAGGGGTCGGGGCCTGGATGGTCTTAACTGCACCCGACTCCACAACCGTTCAATACGCAATCAGAATGGGATTCAGAGCCTCAAGCAATGAGGCGGAATATGAAGCTTTGTTAGCCGGACTCAGACTGGTAGCAAGTTTGGGCGTCCAGTCCCTCCGGGTCCGATGCGACTCTCAGCTAGTAGTAAATCACATCTCTGCCGAGTACGAAGCTAAGGAAACAAGGATGATGGCCTATCTTGATGAGGCGAGGAAGTTGATTAAGAAATTTCGGAACTGCACGATCCATCAAATCCCAAGGGTAAAAAATTCATCTCGCCTCAGCTGCGGAGGGGAAGATCCCGCGAATGATCCTCGTCGAATTTCTGGAACAACCAAGCATCAGCAAGAAAGAGAAAGAAGTCAACCCAGTTCGAGCGAGTCCGAGTTGGATGGATCCCATCCTTAATTATCTCGTGACAAGAGAGGTTCCCTCGAACAGGCTGGAAGCCAGGCGGCTTAGAGTCAGAGCAGCTCGATACATCATCCTAAATGGTATCTTGTACAAGAATGGATATTCCCAGCCCTACCTCAGGTGTCTCCGAGTCGAAGAGGCGGAATACATAATGCGAGAAATTCACGAAGGAATCTGCGGAAACCATTCCTAAAATGCGGTCGGGCTTTATTACCAAGATACTCGACAAAGGTACTTCTGGCCAACTATCAATAAGGATTCCAAAGATTACGTCTGAAAATGCGATAAATGCCAGCGATTTGCGGTCGTGCCGAGACAACCAGCAGAAGAAATGACCCCTATGAGCGGCCCTTGGTCATTTGCTCAATGGGGAATCGACATTATCGGTCCTCTACCCACAGGTAAAGGACAAGTCAAATTCGTCATTGTTGATGTGGATTACTTCACCAAATGGGCTGAGGCCGAACCGGTCGCCAAAATAACAGAGCAGAAGGTAATCGACTTCGTCTGAAAAAACATCATCTGTCGATTCAGGATTCCACGAACCATCATATCAGACAATGGCCGACAGTTCGATAATGATAAATTTTGAAACATGTGCCGAGGACTCGGAATCATGAATGCATACTCTTCTCCCCGACATCCCCAGTCGAATGGACAAGTAGAGGCAGTCAACAAGGTCATCAAACATCATCTCAAGACAAAACTGGAAAAGGCAAAAAGAAGTTGGGCAGAAGAACTTCCATTTGTCCTCTGGGCCTATAGGACCACAGCTCAATCCTCAACAAGAGAAAACCCATTCTTACTCTCCTATGGTTCGGAGGCAATGGTGCCAATAGAGATTAATCTTCCTACGGCCCAAGTCGAGAGTTTTCAGGAAAAATAGAATTCCGAGCAGATCGCCGCAAACTTAGATTTGCTTGAAGAAACTAGAGATACCTCGATGCTCAAAGTCGTCGCTCGGCATCAACAAGTGGCGCGGTTCTACAATTCGAAAGTCAAGGCTAAGCGATTCCGACCAGGGGACTTAGTCCTTCGTCAAGTGTTCCAGAATACCGCCAATTCAGAGGTTGGTACACTCAGACCAAATTGGGAAGGGCCTTATCGGGTCGTTCGATCAACCAAACCTGGCTCCTACCACCTAGAAAACCTCGAAGGTCGCCAGCTCCCCCATCCCTGGAATGCCGAACATTTGAAAGTTTATTATCCTTGACGGGCTGGCCTTTAAGGCTTTCAATGAATGTATGCCTCCGAGCAACAAGCCCTTAAGGCTCTTAATAAAATTCGCATCTTCTCATTTACATGAACGGATTCTCAACTAAAGAAAAGTTGCCTCTCATATACAAGGGCGGATTTAACGGATTAATTCCTTGAAAAAAGGGTCAACACGTTATCCCACATTTAACACGGTATCCCCTAAACTAGGGAAAAAGCCTAAGCACCAAGTCGACTCCCTTAACATAAGGGTCGGCTCGCGAATTAACAGATGAAACAGGAGTCACCGATCTAGTCTCGCCGATTGTGAGATGAGCCGACCCCCTAGGGGCCCAAACTCAATAAACGAGCCTTAATAGTTCAAGACTGAGATGATATTAGGAAACGCTAGCATGAGATCAGCTCAGATTACATTGTAAGCAAGATTAACCGCTCGTCTTGATATCCAAGAGATTTGCAATCAACATTAAAAAAGAATTCAGCTACAGATTAACATATGAAAAATTATCATCCACACCTTCATCAAAAGATCAAGAGAGCAACCAAAGAGAAGAATTCCGACCAGTTTAAGTTTTAATTAAGCTCAAAAAAAAGGGAGTAAAAGAAAATCTGAACTACGCGGGCGGCGAGGGAGCTTGAGCATTAGGGGCAAAATCCGGGCGGACCTCATCTGCAGGCGGCTCTTCAACTTCTTCAAGGAGTATTGAGTCGAGGTTAAGGTCCGGGTATAAACCCAGGACCGCCTCAATGCAACCATCATATCCACGGCCATAGAACTTGGCGGCCTCAGCATCCCTCTCCTTTGAGACTTTGAAGGCCTCCACCGCTTCAACCACCGCCTTAGCCAAAGAGGCTGCATCCTCGACTCGTTGAGCTTCCTTCGCCTGAGCATTGGCTCGGGCCTGCTCCTCCGCCGCCTCGGTCTTGGCTCGATCAAAGGCTTCCCCCAGTCGAGTGTTCTCTTGGGCCAGCGAGTCCTCATGGGCCCTAGCCAGGGACAGCTCGGCAGATGCAGCGTCACTTCAAGCCGTTAAGTCCTCTACAGCCCCTTGCAACCGCCGCTCCCTAGCTTCGAGGTCGGCAACAGTCTCCTATAGCCGACGCTCCTTGACTTTCCCTTCTTCAACCCGCTGAAGTAGCTCGCCTTGCGAAAGTCGGAGGGAGGTATTCTCCTCCTGTAAGACCCCCATTTGAGTTTTGAGGACTTCTAGCTCGGCTTCTCTTTTTTTCGCCTCTCGCGCGCTCCGCCGAGCTGATAAAAGCTTTAGGACAGACTGTACAAAAATAAATGAATCAAACGTTTGAAAATCACAAGTGCAGGGAGAACAACAAAAGGCGGTGAAGATACCATATAGAAGACAGAAGCCAAGTCATTCAGGAAGGAGTTGTCCGACTTGTCAAGGAGGTTAGCTATACTCTCCTCAGGGGGGTAATTATGGCGTCAGCCATCCGAACGGCTTCCTCCCACTCTGAGGATGAAGGGATAACTATGCAAGGAGCCGATGGACGGACCTACCCAACGAGGGGAACGATTACAGGCGGAATGGAAGGAGCTATGGTCGCGGGAGCTGAACTGACGACCGCTAAGAGATGGTCCTCAGCACACACTGTCGAGGGAGTTATCGGAGAGGGAGACGGGGCTGCAGTAACCACAGCCACAGCCGCAAGGACAATCACGACTACGGTTGTAACTGGAGTCAGAACTGCAGCACCCAGACTCGAGGGACCTTCTTCACGAGGGGTTATTCGCCTCCTCCGAACAGTTGTTTTCATCTGAACCACGGGCTTCAATAACTCTTCTGCTGTCAGGGCCACCCTCCTCTTCTGAAAACCCAATGCCTCAACCATACCTACAAAAGCGACGCGTTAATGGCCTAACTTATGAGTCTCATTCCGCCGTAATGAACGAAAGGAATACTCACTGAAAGAAGTCGGGAGGGGCGAGGATGTGCACAGCCCGAACCGGTGAAGGTTGGTGGCAATGATCAGATCCGACCAGGAATGGAGCTCCCCGGATCTAGCCTTTGCCTTGGCAATTCGGTTCTTCTGATCCGAATCAAGGATGGGCGGACCTCTAGCGAATTCTGCCAAAAATGGGAATAAAAAAAAAGTTCAGTCCGACTGATGTAATAGAAGAGGACATTAAAAAAAAAGTTAATTGGTCCGACCTGGTTTTGAAAAATGAGTGGGTACACGGGCAGTCAAAGTCCCAACTTCGGAGACAGGTGTCTCCCATTTACTCGCTGCCCAGAACCATTTATTTTTCTAGCCTTTGTTGGAGGAAGGAAGATTCAGAACCAGTCCCGACCCCTCACTGCCTCAGGTCGTAAAATAATATCATGGCTCATTGCCATCATGCTTGACTAAGTACAAACTCATCAGCTCCCATGGGGTCAGCTCTGGGTTCCCTACTTGCCACCAAATGATGAAAGCAGAAATAAGAACCCTCCAAGCGTTGGGGGTAAACTGCCCAGGAGTCAGGCCTAGGTGAGCCATCATGGTTCGGATGAAGGGATGCAGGGGAAGTCAGACTCCACATTGTAATGTGCAAAGAAAAATGGCGACTTCTCCCTCAGCAGGCGTGTTGGCGGCTTCGAGTGGCCCAGGGGCCCTTATCCGGACGGAGGCAGGAATTTGAAACTCCGTGCATATCCACTCTATTTGATTGTCCGATAGCACGGAACCTCCGGGGACTACCTCCGAAACCCTCCCACTTGTCGACATCTTAGTAACCCCGGTGGATGCAATCCGGGGGGCCCGAGCAGATTTCTTCCTGCCAGCCCCGTGAGCCCGGGCCCCCGTCTCCTTTTACCATCGAGGCGGAGGATACAAGGGTACTGTTTCCAAGGGGCCCTCAAAGTCCCCTCTCCCGTTGTCGGAACTCTCTGGCTCGGAGTCATCACCGTAACCTCACACGGTCTCCAGGTCGGACGACATCTTAAGCAAGAAGTAGAAAATGAAAAGAAAGGCAAGAAGACTCACCGAAAGGTCACTGGAAATCACTTCTGCCAGAAATGTTTAATCCTTCGGAATCCCCCAATTAAAAATTACTGAACGGCCGGAATCGTCTTCGCCGGAAATCGCCTCTTCCAATGTCAGCTCGAACACAACATATGAGAATGAAGTGAAGAAATCTCCGGAGGACTTTATAGACCGCGACAAGCCCCTGCATTAATGACCAGCAATGATGGTAACAGCCGAATCGCCGCAAAACGGCTTCAGGACTGACGTGGCCACACACCATTGGCTCGTACACTATCGGACCGTACGTATCTGACATCAAACAGCGCACTTCGGATAAACGAAACGACGCCTAAACAAGGAAAAATGTCATCCGACGCATTACTCCAAGTATACGCGGCAACATGTCATAGGTGGGCAGTGATTTGAGATCCAAACCATCACCACGCGTCCACTGTGCAGGAACTCGTGGGCGGGAAACCCCACAGGCGTAAGAATTTGAAACACAAGAATTATAACGCGCTCGGAAGAGCCGCTAGACAAAGCGACTGATCTCCCGAATAATTACTCTCCGAGCCCTTAGCAGACCTCGAAAAGTAGGGGGCTTCTGTTATGGAAAGGTCTGAGCCGACTCCATACTCCAAGGCAGAGATTAAGACGGACGTCCCTTGGACTTGCCTCACTTACCAAAAAAGGTCTGAGCCGATCTTATGCTTCAAGGCAGAGGTTGAGGCGGGTATTCCTCAGGCCGAACTCACCTTATCTACTGAAAAGGTCCAAGCTGACCCCATGCTCCAAGGCGAAGACTGAGGTCGACGCTCCTTGGGCTGAACTTAGAAACTGCGATAAGAGGACGTGGACGATAATGCCACTCATAGATATGCACGATGCGCATATCGTGTTACGTGATCCTTGGATTGCGTACAGTATCTCCATGATCTTAAAATCTCCCTGATTAAGGGAGTCATGCAGTGATTAGTGAATGCGGATTATCATACAGTCAGGTATAAATACACGAAGACATCATTACTACAGGTACGCAATATCTTGCGCTCTCCTCCTACCTCACAATTTAAGACTCAGATTCCCTTGACCTAACTTAGGCATCGGAGGGTCTCCCTTGCTCACCCTTTGTGCAAGGCCAAGGTCTATCCGAGGAGCGGAAAGCGATCCAAATTTTGACCTCAACAGGGTCTATTGTTCTTGAGGCCAGAACTGCCACAGTTTTGTAGGTTAAGCTCAACTTGAAAAGCCTCAATTGACTGTTTTATCCCTAGTGTTTGGTTGAGATTAAACCATGTGGGCACGGAGCTTCTTCTTTTTTTTTTTCTCAAGAAGTTTATAAAAGGTTAGAGAAAAGTGAGATCCCAAATGTATTATAATCACATTTCCTGAAACTCAATTCAACGTATGTTATAATTTAACAAACTTCTAGTACTTGAGTCATGTTTCGATGAACAAAATCATTTGTATGATTGAATTTATTATGAGGGGGAGGAAGTACTACAAAAAAGTTCTTAGATTCAAACTATTTCACACCTTAGACCATGTTACTATTTTACTTACAGGCCGGTTATCCCTATAAGGTCAGCGCCAAGGTTGAGGCCTATTTAACTTAATTAGGGCCAGGGTTAGGCTAGGGCTAAGGCTTAGGGGGCTAGGGCTGAGCCGATGTAGCACAGGTTTTTAGAGCTTTTGTCACACCTTGAAAATGAAGCCCGACCTCCTTACTCTGCTCTTGGGGTGAGGTATGATTTGGAGAAGGATTTTTTATATGGCTGCTAGTATTATGATATCAATGAGATGAGAAAGAAACTCAAAAATTTTATTACATTGTGTATCATTTACAAATACAGTGAATGTATAAATTCTGAATGCAAAAATACATCACAGAATCCAAGATTATGAAACATCAGAGTGCATAATGTAAAGTACATGCTAAGCTACTCATGTTACCACCCCCAGATCCACAGCTCAAGTGGTAGACTGAGCGAAAGACACCTCGTTTCAACACTGAAGTCTTGGTATAGATTCCCTAGTGGGGGTGGCTAACAGTGAAGTGTGAACCGTCAGTGAGTGTACTAACAAGCTAACATTTAAATTTTTAAAAAAATTTTAAAAAAAAATTAAAAAAAAAAAACCTACTCATGTTACCTATTTTATCCTGAAAAAAAAAATGAGAAGAAATGCATGAGCTTAAAAGCCCAATGAGCACATCTTTCATGTGTGCAGTGTTTTTATGTTATACTATACAACTTACCAATATGGAAGTGTGCAATGATACTCATATAGAATGTGACATGATGCAATGCAATAAATGGCAATGTAAACATATATACCATGCCTTCAAGGTAAAATATCCAACGTAGCCCTCTAAATATCCAACACATATAGGTACAATTATCATATAGAATCATCAGGACTAGTACTTAAATCAACCATGGTATACGACATCGCATAGTACTCGACCTCGACGGGGGAGGTTCAAATCAACCATGGCCCTTGGGTCAAGTCCACACAACCCAATGGTAGCGGACTCTATTGCACTTCACCTTACTAGGGGTTCAACCTAAACCCATTTCACACATTTACCCATGTCAAGCTAGTCGGAACTCTTTCCACCTGACCTCAACAGCGGGGCTTAAATAAAACATGGTCATCGTAACGCCCCATATTTTTACCAACCTGGAGTTAGATGTCCTTAGGCAAGGGGTTGATCCTAACCACTAATTAACCTCTCAAACCTCAAATCCTTTAGAAATTAGACAAGTTTAACTAAGTGTTAAACTAGATTAGCTGTGAAATCCGTTTGAATCACTTTAAATACGATTTGTAAGACTTAAAACTTGTAGAATCATTGATGCTAGGTTACCCTGAAATTTAGGATCAATCTCATTACCCAGTTGCTCTCGGGAGTACATTGAAACTCCGTATCGGATCTGGACCGCACATCGAAAGTCCGATTACTACGAAATTATATAATCAAGACCGCCTTGCTGGGCTTGACAACCACCTCAGCATTCAAGTCCAAATACTGTCCCGAAGTAATTCGCTTGAGCCCGGAGTGAAGTGTGAGAAAATGTGATTTCCTTTAGAAATTAATTCGAATCTAAGATTGTCATTTGCGGGCCAAATATAAGCAATCAGACTGTCAGAATCTGACCCAAATACACCCTCAGATCAGGAGAAATTTCATACACAGGTCAATGTACTTGTGGCCCTGATCGAGTTTCGGTGACTGTTGAACTGAAACTGGTCTGCCACGTGTGATCTGGGAACCCAACTGGAACGAAACCTTAACTCGACCTAGATCCAAGGTCAGTGAGCTTAAGTCCGACCTTTGGCTCAAAGGGGGGCTCCGAAAATGCTCCGTTGAGTCGAAACAGACTGGTTTTAGACATCACCTAAGTATACCTTGGCCCTGGGGCCATTCCCATCAGTTTTGGGCCTATATAAGGGCCTTAAGCCCTCACTCTCTCATCTCATACGAATTTGGGAAATCATAGGAGAGAGAAGAAAGAAAAGAGAGAGAGAAAGAGAGAGAGAGAGAAGTGGGGATTCTTCCTGGGATTCTTCCCTACTAATCCACCTACTGAAACACCACTCCCGTATAGTTCTTCCGGTGTTTTCAACGCCGTATTTGGGTAAGAAATCTTAACCCTAACATGTTTTAGAGATTCAAGAGATTCAAATAGAACAGTTGATAGAATAGCTAACTTATTCCCTGTTATAGGTTGTTTTAGTGTCGTCGACAAATGCTCAGTGTTTAAACTGATTTCGTTGCGCTTCTACGGCGTAAGGTGCGGACTATAGACGCTTAGGTTATGGTTTTCAATGCTTTCAATGTTAGATAATGATAGATTCATGATTTGGATGCTATTACATATGTACAAAGTGTTGGCTGTTTTGTTTTTCAGTTATACGTTAATTATGTTGAATATACTGTATTTCATGTATTTATAGAAAATACCATATATGTATAAAATTTGAAATTGTGTTGGTCATGATTAACTGCTTTATATGTATGCTAGACTTACTAGTATTAACTTCTGGGTGAACGGATTTGCCCTAAGGCATGTTATAGCAACATACGTTGTGTATGTTATATTGTGTAGCCTATGTGTTTGTGAAAATGACTGAATGAGTATAGAATTCACATTCGTGCTCGCCATGACCAACAGTCATAGATATATGATGGTTGTATAGGCGATAACCCTTAGCGAAAAGATTTGTCCTAAATCACGCCACGGCTAATGCACGTATAGATGTCTAAGTGTGTAGCCCACGTGTTTGTGGAAATGATTGAATGAGTATGGAACCCTGATTCATGCATGTCATGATTATCCGTTGTGGGTATATGCGTGTGGTATACGGGGCAACTCCCTAGTCAAAAGATTTGGCCTACTACCTGTATGATCAACATACGTCATGTACGTTGATGTACGTGTAGTCTAAATGTTTGTTAAAATGATTGAATGAGTAAGTGGTTAGTAAATTAAAATTTATATAGGTGTTGAGGTATGATTCCCAACTCCCTTAACTATGTGTATGATTTCCTCCATGTAACATATATTATAGCGTCTGTTTTATCTATGGAATACGTATGTGTAGATTTATGTTTAAGTTGTAGTCCATAAAATACAGAAACAAATCCGTGACGGGTGATGGGGGAGCGGTGTAACGATTCCATGCAACAGCCCTGGCAGCCCTAAAGCAGACATTATTGGACCTTTGATTATATGATTTGCAATCTTGATTCATAACTGCTTTAACTATCTTCTAGAATATTTTGTTGTAATTGAATATGATTGGGGCTATTGTATAGTCCAAGCAATCGGTAACAGGCCTTGATGTTGTGGCTGAGGTCATTTCGCCACAAAAGACACGTTCGATGAATCCGAGTCGTACAATGGTTGTTGACAGTGGTACCTTATTGGTTACTTCAGCATACGCTCGAACCAGTCAAACTTGTCTAATAAACCGATGGGCCTATTGTGTGTTCACCATGTTTAGACGCTACTGCTTGAACCTAAGGTACCAACCTTACCAGTGAAACCCCGTTAACCTTAGTACCTCGATCCGCTAAGACTCATGAGCCGGACATGGTGGTATGGGACACTGTGGTCGAGCTATCGGCCTACGCTGGGGCGACGAGCCTCCCCGTAGTGACCAGTGAGCAACCAGACTCGTGAGCCGAATACGGTGGTATGGGACACTGTATTCGAGCTGTCGGCCTACACTGATCAGAAGACGCGTTGTGCGTGAGCCTCGTGTGGGCCATTGCCAAACAAAACCACCGTTGCGCACTCTGATACATGTTGGTTGGACAATATCTGAAAGGGTGTTGCGATTGCATCAGCCCCGGATGACGCGTTGGTGTAGTGACCTCGAGCATACTCTGAACCTGCGTTGAGGCGACGAGCCTCTCCGTAGTAACTAGAGTATAACTAAGCCTGCATTGATAAGGCGACGAGCCCTTTGCAGTGACCTAGAACCGTATCATTATATGAGATTTACTAGGACTGACGACCCTAGAATGGATCCTTGTTTGGGAAGTGATATAAGGGAGGTACCTTAGTTTTCCAATCATGTTGTATAAAAATGACTAATAAAGAACTTGGTAATCACGTTCATGCACCGCATACGTGTGCGTTTGGCATTGATGGTCAAGCACCAAGGGAGTGTTGCATGCCGCGAACGTAAGAAGGAGTCGCTGAGGGAGCGCGGGCAAGGGCATGCATCATACATACATACCATTCTTGCATTAACAAGAGTACTTAGGAATGTGTGATTTCCTGCTTTATCATTACTGCTTGATTGAATTGATAACATATTAACCTCTGTTTTATTGTTCCACTGAGTTAGCTACTCACTCCCACGTTACAGGACGGTGTTATACACACCAACCAGACTCTGTTGTAGTTTCAGATGATGGTGATGCTCGTGAAGCAGAGCCTGACTTTTATGATGGTGAGGAGAAGTTCTCCTACATGCAATGATCTGGCGGGTCTATGTGGACCTGAAGTTGTGTACCGGGGCCACAGGGATATGGATAGTTGAAAATTACACTTTATCATTTGGTAAATTTTGAAATTTTACATGTAATTATTGACATGGCAATGCATACATGCTTTGGAGACTTGTACTGGTTTAGAAGGTTCTATATACTCATCTTGCATATCACAACTGTTCTTAAATTATGTTTGCGGTTTTGGCTTAATCTCATTCATATTTCATGCACTAATACAAACAACATACAAACATCACTTCATTTGTTGCATAAGTGATGCGTTGGAACTCGGGAGTTGAGTTTCTACTCGACCCCATTGGCCATTGTATGAAATTTCTCCTGATCCAAGGGAGTATTTGAGTTTCTACTCAAACTTGTCTAATAACCCGATTGGCCATTGTATGTTCACCATGTTTGGACGCTACTGCTTGAACCTAAGGTACCGAACTTACCAGTGAAACCCCGTTAACCTTGGTACCTCGATCCGCTATGACTCATGAGCCGGACATGGTGGTATGGGACACCGTTGTCGAGCTGTCGGCCTACGTTGGGGCGACGAGCCTCCCCGTAGTAACCAGTGAGCAACTTAGACTTGTGAGCCGAATATAGTGGTATGGACACTGTATTCGAGCTGTCAGCCTACACTGATCAGAAGATGCGTTGCGTGAGCCTCGTGTGGGCCATTGCCAAACAAAACCACCGCTGCGCACTCTGATACCTGTTGGTTGGACAATATCTGAAGGGGTGTTGCAATCAGGGCGTTACAGTCATGTATCCACTTGGACGGAAGATGAAACACCTTACGGTGCTAAGAAGGTTTAGAAAATTTCACCTATGGGGCCTAGTGTATTAATTCCCAGTAATAAATAACATTTTCAGTGTTCGTAAACCACAAATATAATTGTGGTGTTCAAGCTATCATAATCCACATTCATCACATAGTGGCATGTATAATAAACCACCCATAATCCACATGCATATTGTTGCATAATTCACACCAAACAATGAAATGCACACGTCGTGGTATGTGTGCATGTACAATGTGCCCAATCAACTAAGGCTACCATCACATGTACAATGTGCCCAATCAACTAAGGCTACCATCATTCACATACCATCCATTACAAATCGTAGCCCCTCAATTTTCATAAAACCGATCATATATAATCATGGCACATAAGTCCATATACAATCCACATCACAATAATTATGGTTTCTCCGCTCAGGTATATTCCACATCACAAATATCATACACCCATGGGGCTTAATTAGTTTATTAATCCCAAGTGAAAATAACATTTCCAGTGTCCCTAAACCATATACATCTGTGGTATCCGTGCTACAGTAATCCATTTTCATCACTTACCGAACTTAATGTATTGATCCCTAGTGTAATCACATTCATATAATCATGAAGCCATGCATATACTCTCCCATATGCTCCATACATACATGGCATATATCAAATCAACCATAATGCATATGTATACATGCTTAATGTATCAAAATGCCACTGTGAAATGTACATGTACTTAGGTAACCCTACTACAAACAAACAAAGTATACAAAATTATACAAGTCTGTGCTTTATACTTAGCACATAATTACATCCAGTAATAACATGATTCAATTGTCATTATACCCAATCTAATCCACATATTCCAACCTATTCAAGCAGGTAAAGCATCAAATATCATATAATATGACATGGCATTATGTCACACAATTAAGAGAACATGTTCTTAATACATTATTATACGTGTTCTTAATACATTATTATACGTTTAAGTGGTCGTAATGCCACACCTCATCACATAGTTGGATTGCCATAATTTACCTCGTCAATGACATAAATAACCATAATATAGTGCATCCATCACCATCACTTAGCATATAAACAAACACCCATTACATGATTCATAACATGTATATTATTAACAATTACAATAAAGGCCCCGCGAAATATGCATGCATGCTGGCTAGGTAGAGTGTGAATGACTTCAGTGTGGAAGTATCCCAGCAATTGCTTACACGCGAGTAACAAAAGGTGCCTTGCCGGGCGCTGGCATTTTATACCAAAAGACTGGCAAATACGATCGGCCGAGGATTTCCGGTGAAAGGCTCTCGCACAAAGTTCCTGTGCTGTTACGGTAGGTGGTTCTCACCATGATGTTTGTGAGAAAAGACCATATGTTTTTTCAGATCATTTTAAGGACAAGAGACCAAAAATCATATGAATCAAGGACTCAAGGCGTCCATACGAGAGGAAACAGTGGAGATTTGGTGACCACCATTGAAAATTTTATATGGCCACAAAAGTTTCATATCAGGCTAAGTTTTTGTGTTTTCACATCATCACAATGAAAATGACCTTATTAACGGTTTTGATGGCACCTAAACATCAAGGTGGAATCCAGGAATATTTATATGTTAGGAAACTCTTTCCCTAGTTTTTCCTTTTATGTCCGAGTTTTAAATCCATCTAATTTTTGGTCTCTTGTTCTAAAATGATTTGAAAAAACAAATGAATGGGGGTGAATTTCTCAAAAACATCTAGCATCCCAATTCCCATAGCAGAAACTACTTGCCATAGGCATTAAATCCGCATCCTGCACAATCAAACAATCATGAAGGACGTAGGCTGCCGCCCTACTTACAATGTATTGTCCACGCATGGCCCGATGATGACATACTAGTTACTAGAAATTGAAGGACTAAAAAATGTATTTGCTCTGGTGGACACGACTCGCGTGTGGGTAATATCCTACCAGTAATCAGTTTGTATTGCCATTCTCATAGCTTAGGTTTCCAGGATAAAATTGTTTGCAACACCTTTTTGCCTGTACCTAGCTAGGAATGGACAAGAGGCCCTGTGATGGATGGGTTTCATCTACATCATCCATCCATTTTGCTATATTATTTCAGGTGCAAGCTTAAAGATGAGGCAATTCCAAGGCTCAAGTGGACCACACTCAGTATTAAATACTAAACATTGAAAACCTTTTAAGGGCCACATGAGTTTTAAATAAGTTGATATTTTTATTTTCTGACCTTATGAGTAGTTTTTTTTTTTTTTGAACATACGCGCACACACCACCACACACTCACGCCGTAGTGGGATTTCACCACCTATGGTTACTTGAACCCTCAACCAGGTGTTGAAACTCCCGAGAGTCTACCAGTACTGGAGTAAGAGCAAGGACCCAAATGAGTAGGTTTAATTACAACTAACCATGATGTTGTGCCCTAGGAATGTTTTAACTGTGTGTGTCATTAGCACCATTACTTAATGTTGTGTGGTCCACTTGAGCTTTGGATTTGCCTCACGTTTGGAATTGTTCCCTAAAATGATAAGGAAAAATGGATAGACGGCATGGATAAGACCCATGCATCACAGTGGCATCCTGGGCCCTTGTACGTTGTTAGCTGTGAACCGGCTATTGGAGCGAATACAATTTTGCAGTCCTTCAATTTCTAGGAAGCGGATTGGCTGGTGTACCACACACCACCGGCTGTTGTGTTGACGTCACCAGGTTATGTAGGTGGTTGTAAGGCTTGATTCGAAAAATAAGATAGATTGAAAGATCAAGGGGACTACGCTGCAAAAAGTAGTGGGAATTGGATGTCTACATTTGAAATCCGAATATGTCTACATTTGAAATCCATTCGGATCACAAAAGTTATGAATCAATATGATATTTATTTACCATTTCATCTATATGTCTGTGTGAACTTATGAGCAGATTAGATGGAAAGCAAATGGTTTTTTATTTTTATTTTTTTTTTATTTTTTTTGTTTACACACGTGCACACACCCCACACACTCATGCCATAGTGGGATTTCACCACCTATGGATACCCGAACCCTTGACCGGGTGTTGAAACTCCTGAGAGTCTACCACCCAAACAAGAGTAAGGATCCGGAAAATAAATGTTATGGTAGACCCTACAAATGTTTTAATGGTGAGAATCATTGTCTCCACTTCTATTTGTGATGTGATCCACTTGAGCTTTGAATATGACTTATTTTTAGACTAATCCTCTAAAATAATCTGTCCAAATAGTTGAACAACGTGGATATGATAAATATATAATTGTGTGCCTATCTAACTTTGATTTCCTTTGAACCGATCTTACAACACGGAGCTCGAGGAGCATCAACACTTGTCTTCATAGGACATGTACCCACATGAGCTAGGTCGGTCGTGTATCGTACACCAGCTTTACCAATTGGAATTCATTAAAGGCCCATTTGGCCAATTGCATTAGGTGGGATTAAGGTGGATGGAATTGTAAAAGTATGTGCAAGGTATTGTCCCTGGATTGGGTGTATCCCATATTTTTTAATACCATATTTGAAATGTATGCAATTAAAAGTAAATCTCAGGATTTTCTTTCAAATTACACTTAGAAATTCTTCATCATGGGATTTGAAAATCTTATCTCACACTTTCCAACACAAGAATCATTTTTCAAGCCTATAAAATTAATTTTAATCCCGTCCCACACTCCTTCCAAACATGTCATTCCCAATCCCGAGGTGGGATTAGCAATGCAATCTCATTTAATACAACTTAATACCACTAGCCAAATAGGCCCTAACCTTCTTGGTCATCATCCCACGAGACTTGTCTACGACCCGGAACTAGAGACGAGGGTGTAAACATGACGGCAGGGCATACCTCAATGCAAGCATTGTATATTCACTCGGTCCATCGAATATTTCATTGTGTGGTCCCAAAATGAAAAATTATGCAAATTCTGGTGGACCACACTATAAGAAACAGTGTTTATTGACTACGGTCTACTCTAGGAAGTTTTTCAATGGTGGGTGTTCAATAACCACTGTTGCCTGTAGTGTGGTCCACCTGAACTTTGTATCTTCTTTATTTTTTAAGGATCACACTCTAAAATAAGCTGAAAAAACAGATACATGATATAGATATTCAATGAATGCATTAAGGTGGTCCCTACAATCAGGGTCCCACCCACATGGTTGGCTCCGGGGTCGCATCCAAGTCAAGCTTGTCATCTTCGGGCTCTATGTAATGGATACACCGTATATGTGGCGGCAGCTCAACACGTCTTTCACGGCCGTTTGACCGTACCAGTCTTTTGGCAAGGTACATCTCGTTACTCGCGTGGGGGCAAGGCAATGCTAGGATATTTCAACGCAGAAGACGTTCATATTCACATAAAGTGCAACCCATATTCATGCATGCATATTTTATAAGCTTTGTATAAGTGAGCCTTAAATCAACCCGTCAAAATATCCGAATTAACATTGGTCCTGATCCAAAAATCACACTAAAAGAATAATCATAACCGTCAGATTGATGTCCATTTAATGGATTATTAAAATAAAGTAATCAATGGTCCTTATATAACAAAGAAACCTCATATAATGTCCAGAACTTTTCTAAAGCGTGTCCACCATTTGAGAATATCAGGTTTTGGTGAGTTCTCCGTGGGCCTTGAGTGCATGCGTACGTGGCAGCTTCATGCTCCATAAGCATATATTAAATGGGGAGCAGATTGGGTGAGGCTCCGCATATACAGATGTGGGTGGGACCCTGAATGGGGGCCATCAGAATGTTTATTTACCATCCTTCCTGTTGATAAGGTAACAAAGATCTGGATGAAGGGACCACACAAATATCAGCTTGATCTAAAACTTTTGAAGCCCATAAGAAGTTTTTAATAATGTCATTATCATTGTTTCCTATATTATCGTCTACCTAAGATTCGGATCTACTTTATTTTTTGCATCATGCCTTAAAATAAGCTTTCAATACAGATAAATGGCGTAGATATAGTCAAATACATACATCACGGTGGGCCCTACAGTCAAGGGTATCAGGTTGGTGGATACGGGTTCCCACCGAATCCGCTCCCTATTAAAAGACTTTTTTTGTTCGGTAGACAAATGAATGAACAACTCTTCTTTCCGGGTTATTGCAGCGAAAAGCACGCCCAGGACGCGTGCAGTCACACGGGTTCGCGAATATGAATGCGGAGAAGATGACGTTGGGGAAGCACGACTTCGACCAGGCCATGACCGTAGGGTTCACTTGATGCATTCGTTGTATATGTCGCCGATTGCTTTTCTGTCTCATTTTAGTCATGGATCTAAAAATGAAGCTGATCCATATCTTAGGTGGACTAGCACAGGAACTGATTGTAGCACAGAAAATAGTAGTGATTGAATGCTTACCATTGTCCGTTACTGTTATCGTTTTTCCTCATTGTTGAGAAAAATATTGATTAAAAAATATTTTTTTTTTTTAAATTATATTTGTATGTATATGAAATTTTTTGCTTGAAAAACTTAAATTTTTTGGTGTTTTGGGAATAGTCACGTATCAGAAATAAGTGAATAAAATAAAGTGTTTATACATGGAGTGTAGAGTACATTATTATTTGCTTAATAGATCCGTAAAGTACCGTGACTTGCGAGTTCCAGTGCGTAGCAGCACTGGAACACCTACGCGCACAATTTCAGTCATGGGCTTGGTGTAAGGGCATGGGCATGTGAGGCAGTGTGGCCGTAGAGGCGCTAGTGTCGTACTTTGTACTTGTGAGGCAGAAACTGTTGCATGCGGCTAACCCAACGGTCATAAAACGGCTAGCCAGTGAGTCTAAATAGCTAGCATGCAACAGTTGATTGTCCCACATGCATAACGTCAGAAACAGCCAATAACGGCTGGTTAGCTTAGTTTTTCAACAACAGCCATAAAACGGTCATATGAAATTATGCCTCTAACCAAAACGACAAGTAGCCCTGACCTATATAAACAGTGCTTGGGTGGTTCATTAAACCATAACCAACAACTCAAATCACTCTCACATACAACCCAACAAGAAGAGTAAATATAAGCTAGCTAGGTTCAATATGAACCTTAGATAACAATCCTCAAAAATAGACCAAAGTAGTGGTCTAAACTAGCAACAATTTTTATTTTTTTTAATTTTCTCTCTGATTTGGGATTTTATTTTATTTATCTATCGAAAGAAATTTCTATATACAGAATTCCATTTGTGGTTCTTTGTATTTGTTGAACATGGAACCACATACAAGCTCGTCATATCCTAGAAGTTATTTGCCTGCAACCTATCAGCATTCCCAATCGCTTTGAGAAGAAATGAATAATGCTTTAAGGACAGTGTGATCACATGTGCTTTAGTATGTCCTTAACTTTTTAATTTCTTTATTATTTTACAGAATTTATAAATCTGTAATTTACGATAACACTTATGAGAACCAATCAGAATGGGTTATGTACAACCTGTACAGATCCACGTAGTATATTCAAAGATTTGCAGAGATGTACGAAGAAGATTTCTTGGTAATACAGCCAGAACGCATCAAAAAGTGCAATGTCATTATTCAACCAGCCAATGAAAGAAAAATTGTGTATGAATTACATAACAGATGGCAGAAGAAGAAACATAAAAAACTTAGTGGTGAACGGTTATGGTAATCGTCAGAATGTAAGAAATATCTATATGGTTAGATTAAGGCTATAAATAGTAAATGAAATCAATATAAAAAAATTTGTGTCACATGAACACAATCAAACTAAACATTATCTTTCAATTATCATTTCGATTACCCGTCAATTTACATTTTATAGTGTAATCTTTTACTTTCTTTATCAAGCAAATTACATTTTCTAGTGTAATCCTTTACTTTCAGCATGTTATTTACATTCCATAGTGCAATCCGTAGTGTTAATCAAGTAGCTAGTAATTTTAGTTGTAATTTGAATCTATGCCTACACGCTAGATTCAGTTCTTCACTCAGAAATGTGATTTGCAACTATCCCTCGTAACCGACTGTAAGAATCACTTTCTCATTTTATTTTGTATGTATTGAAAAGTCCTTTTGTTCGAAAGGCAAAAGTGCAACCCATCATCAAAGGATGAACCCCACCCTCTAAACATCGTTTGATCCTATCTACACATTGAGTGAGTGGCTAAATACGCAACCGATCTCCTTGGATCTCGGTAATACACTATGTGTCTGCCTATCTTAGTGCTTGGAGTTATAGTTGTTCAGTTTGAATTTAGCTACAATTTCAATTCTAACACGCCTACACACGTACAATCGAAAATTGATCACCAACAACTATTAAAATAGCTATTTTATGGATCAAGATGATATTTATATATTCCCTTCATCCAGATCTATGTGACCATGTAATGGGTTGGTTGACAAATAAATATTATGGTGGGCCCTATGAATTTTTTAATGTTGGCCATTTAATCACCATCGTTGGTGTGGTCTACCTGTGATTTGGATCTACTTCACTTTTGGTTACATGCCATAAAATGATTGGAAAAAGTGGATGGACAGTGTGAATATAAAACACATACATCATGATGGCTCCACAGTCATTGCCTTACCTAATCCATAGTATCCTCTAAGGAGGATGGACGACTTCATGTTGATGAGATCACCCCAGCCATCAAGTGTGCTATTATGGGAAGATACAAGCTCCCGAAGATTCGAGGGCCAACATCATACTAACCTGATCAAACGTGAACTTTCGACGTGATACACAAGGATTCACTCTGTAGTCATAGCAGCACATCTACCCCGAGGTGCAGGAAAAGTCGAGTCCCTCATCAATCCAGGTCAGTACTCAGCTCGGACTAGAGATACGAACGAAAGAGAACATCCGGTAAGGCGCGAGCGGACCTCTGGAATATAACCCTAAGTTGGTCGAGCCGAGCTATCGTCCTCATCCTCATCCTCATCTTCATCCGAAAAAGGTTGGCCGAGCTGGGCTCGTCCTCGTCCTCATCTTCATCTAAAGAAGGTCATCTGAGCCAAGGCCTCGTCCTCATCCTCATCTTCATCAGAAGAAGGTTATCCGAGCCGAGGGCTCGTCCTCATCCTCATCTTCATCTCCGTCCGAAAAAAGATGACTCGAGCCAAGGCCGGGGCGGAAGGTGGGTACATCATGCGCCAAACTAAACTAGGAAACTACCTTAAAAGGACGTAACCGACTGTCTCACCCACGGATACGCGCAATATGTTACACAATCTCCGGATTACGGGTCATATCTCTACGATCATAGTATCCCGTTGATTGAGCGAATCGCGCCAAGATTAACAGGCCCAAACCGTCCAATAATCAGGTATAAATACAATGAGACCTCATTGCTACAAGTACACAACATCTTACACTTTTCCTCTACCTTTCAACTTAGACCCAGATTCCCTTGTCCTGACTTAGGCATCGGAGGGTCCCCCGGCTTAGCCAGGGTCTCCTTTGCTAATCTTTTGTGCAGGACCAGAGTCCCCCAGAGGCACGCAGCACGGAGTGGAAGATGATTCAGATTTTGTCATCAACATGTGCCATGTTGTGTTTTGCCAAGTACCAAAAAAGATTGATCAAATTCAGAACGCAGGTGGGATACACCACAGAAAACTGTTGAAGTGGAGATGAAATTGTAGAAATTGTGTGTGGGATCAACCGGCTATGCATATATACCATCCAATCGATTCATCTAATGTGTTCCATCACAATGAAGGGACAAAAATCATGACAGGAACACTACTTGATTTTACACAGTAAATTATGGTGTGACTCATCTAAGTCTTTGGTTGAACTAAATCTCAATCTCCATGGTGAAAAACTGTGGCGAATCTGATGCATGTTCACGAGAATATGAATAAGCAGAGTCAGGCTAACGCAATTTCCCATATATCATTGTGCGTGCTTTCTTTCAACGTTTTTATTTTTCCACTGATGTATCGCTAAGTAAGAAAATTGAGCCGTAAAAGAGGCGGACCATATCATGATGTAGATTACGTGGAGACAAAATTGAGGCGATTCACTAATCTAGTTACATAAAGTCAAGCCATCATTTTGGCCACTGATTTCAAAGGTGCAGGCGTATGGAAGAATGGAACTTTCCGTATTTTCACTTCATGTGATATTTACAGTGATAGATGTTACACAAAAGGAATAGGTTAGGCATGAAAGAAATATTTATGTGTGCACACTGGTACATATAAGATGCAAATAATAAGGGATGTTATGAAATGCCATCCTTATTTTGCTTAATTAGATATTAAAAAAAAAAAAAATCCTTAGATGTCACCACCAACATTTTGTAGGTTTTTTTTTTTTTTTTTTTTTTTAAATACCACTTTTCATTAAATCCAAATAATGGTATTAGCTTATTACCAAAAATGACTAAAATATTCCTAATACACGGTCTCATATATATATATATATATATATATATATATATATATATATATATATATATAGAGAGAGAGAGAGAGAGAACGCTCACTGTGACCGGTTCGTGACGTAGTGCATCGAACTTTTTTGATGATCCATCATACATGATGAATCTCAGAATCTGAACCGTTCATGTGAAGCAACACCTAGTGAAACCCCCCAGGACCAAGTTTTACTTTTATCTAAAACTTTTATCCATACCGTCCATAGCAAAGAGAAATTCAAATCAAGGAAAGAAGTCATTTTACATTTTTCACGGTCCACCAAAGTTTCGGATCAAAGTAAAAATTTATACTATAGGGTTTTATGAGGTTCGCTTCACATGAACGGTTCAGATTATGAGATTCATCACGTATGATGGGTCATCAAAAAGTTCGAATGCATACTACGTACGAACCGGCAGCTCAGTGAGCGTTTTCCTATATATATATATATATATATATATATATATATATATATATATATATATATATATATATATATATATATATATATATATATATATGGTTGGATGTCGGTGCACCCTTCCTAACCTTCATACATTGATTGGTTGGTAATTAGTTTAATTACATTTGTTTGCTATGTCTCCTGGCATGGTTTGGTGATGGAATCCATTCTAATTCATATACCTTTCATCTTTTCAAAACTACATCAAAGGAAGTTCAGGTTGATTTTCATGAATCAAGTACAGTTCTCCCTGATCTCTACAAGTGGATTCTCTAAATCCCTAGTTTCCCTTCTCTGATTTTTCCTAAGTTTAGATTGATATTTCATCATTATTCTTCAAATTACAATCGATTTAGATTTCATCTCATTCTAGTTCTATTTCTACATTAGTTTCAGATAACGTACAAGTATCATCCTTGGGATTCGACCTCCAGTCTTACCGAGTTTATTACTACATCACAACCCTATACTTGGGGAGTGAACAAGTTTTATATATATATATATATATATATATATATATATATATATATATATATATATATATATATATATATAACGGAAAGATTGGTCCCAAATCGATGCACATAATCTTGAAGTGGTGCATTACCTTGTCTACATACTTTTAAATGATCTAGATAACTCTTTATGTACTTTTGAATGGTTCAAATAGTTATCCATCTGTTTTTGAATGGTTCATATCACTAACAACATAGTGTTGAATGATCTAGATCGTCATCCACCATCTTGAAATGGTGGGCATCAGTGTCCATCTAATTCTAATTGTTCATATTGATGTCCACATTTACTACTTGCTAGGGGTAAATGTACATTTACTGCTTACCATGGGTAATTTAATCATTTTTAGAAATAAGTGATCAAAATAAATACATCCTTAACACGTAGGCTGTGTCGTTTGGCACCATAGATTTGGGGGATTTGAGGGTATTTCAAATCCCTTAATATGTTTGGCCCCATATAACAGGTGTTTCAAATTGAAACGATTTCAAATCCGGGAGTTTGAAATCCAAAGTGGAAGCTAGGATTACATCTAAAATCTCTCCAAGAGTCACGTCTAACATGTGTGTCACTAGGCTACTAATCTAATGGGCACATGGCCCACTTATGATATTCCAAAGCAATTAGATTATCAACTGCCACGCTAAAATTACTCTAATAAGATGATTTGTGTTGTTCAAACATAGCCGATCAAAATCAAGAAAGTAGATCACGAAACTCAACCGGTCACTCCACCGGAGAAGGGTAGTTGAGAAGGTAATCCAGGAGTTCCGTCTTCAACGATGTTTGCTCTGAAACTGGTTCATACTGGAAGAATGGATGGCGCAGGAGTCTCTCTTCTGAGACTTGGACTGATGAACTCTGTAATCTATACTCTCCAACCTTCCTCGATACCCTCAATAGTTAAAAGTCATTGGTTACTCATTTGGGATATGATCCTATGCTTGGCCCATCCAAAACTTGAAATTTCACCATTTTCGACCAAAGCATTTTTTTTCAACTAATTTATTACAACAACTATGTCAAACATTTACATATGTACACTAATTAAGGATAATAAAGTTGATTTAGTAATTATTCAAACCCCTCTAAATAAATTATGCAGAACTTCTTTTAGATTATACGGTATTTCAAATCCGCTCGGTCCAATTAATCCATAAACCGAGTGCATTTCGTATATCATCTCCGAAAGGAAATGCCGGTGACCTGATGTTGGAAGCTGTGTGGGCCCAAAGAGATGCCCGTGGAAAATCCACTCCGTCCATCAGTTTTTCAAGACCAAAATAGAACAGGAATGCAAAAACAATTAGATCAAAACTGTTGTAGAGCGGCCACACCACATGAAACAGAGTGCCACAGAAGTTTTTTACCACGATGATATTCGTTCCCACAGTTTATCTGAGTGGCAATAACCGTATGAACGTTATGGATGGTATATAAACATAACGGTCTGCTCCAGGAAGTTTGCAACGGTCCACGTTTTTGTTCTCACTTTCTAATTTGGTGTGGCCCACCTAAGTTTTGGATCTTCCTGATTTTTAGATTCCTATCCTACTGTAGTCTTGCAAAACTGATGGACACTCCGGATTTGTCACGTGCATCTCCTTGGACCCCACACAGGCAACCCGCGTCCATCCTCATCTCTCCATCATCTTGACTTTCCTCCGCGGCTGCTTTTAAGAAAGTGACTCGCACTTTCTTCTCCTGCAATCTGGAGCTGCGACGCGCAAAAGCAAGCGAGCTGTTGTCGGTTATAAAACAGGTGGCCGTCATCCAAAACTTATATATATCCCAACATCCCCTACGAAATCAAAAACACCCAGAAGCCTTGCATATCTTCGTGTAGCTTCTCCCTTTCCATCTCTTCTTCTCTATATATAAGAGATTGTAGTGAAATTTAAAATCCAATTCTAAGAATTCCCATTTCGGTTTCATTTATTTCTATCGCATACCAATGAAGAAACAAGCTTCTTCTTCATCTTCCCAATCTCACCAGCTACAGAAAGACTCCGACGAAAAACCCAGCTCATCTCCTAAATCCGCTCTAGTAGGGTTGTGCCAGAGACTGTCGCCGAAGAAGACCGAGAAGCGGGCCCTCTCGGTCATACCCGATGCACCCACGTGCAGAAAATTCGAACGTGTCTTCCGCTACTTCGACGAAAATGGAGACGGGAAGATCTCAGCTGCGGAATTACAGAGCTGCATGAGGACCATCGGGGAGGAGCTATCGGTGGAGGAGTCAGAGGCGATGGTGGAGTCCATCGACTCAGACGGAGATGGGATGTTGAGTTTTGAGGACTTTGTTAGATTGATTGAAGTTCATGGGGAAGAAGAGGAGATGAGTGATCTTAGAGAGGCATTTGGGATGTATGATGAAGGGTCCGGATGTATTACGCCCAAGAGTCTAAAGAGGATGCTCAGTCGATTGGGAGATTCAAAGACGATCGATGAATGTAAGGCCATGATCTGTCGGTTCGATCTCAACGGCGATGGAGTGCTTTGCTTTGAAGAATTCAGGGCCATGATGGTCTGATCTGTAGACGTGTGTTCGCTAGAATTTCTTTGTGTGTTTGAAAGGCTTAACCGTATTCATGTATATTTATTTACTGCGAATTCCATTGTATACATTTATTCATTTTAAATTTATCTAAAGGCCTATTTATTTCACCAATTACCATGGTGATTCAGCGAAATGTGGGATGACTACAATATACTTGTATCTTGATAACGTGTCTATTTTACCGTCGATTTCCGTATTTGGTTTGGCCGCCGATGATGCAGGGGAGCAGCCGGTGGAAGGCGCTCCTCCTAGCCGAGCCCCTGCTCCGAGGCTCTTCCTGCAGCTCGGTCCACTGGTGCTGACCTTCCTCCAACCGATTAGTCTTTACCCTTTAAATTTCCTAGTTAATTTCGGTGGATATTATAATGCCTAGGCTTTATTTTGGATATTTTTGATATTTTTGGATGATGATTTTTTGGATGCTTAAATCTGTTAACTATTGAACGATGATATTTGGTTGATGATTGTAGATTAAGTAGCCTGTGTTTAATATGATTCGTCGAATCACGGGCCGATCTCTTCTATAAGAGTCTACCCACCGAAGGGTCCCATCTTTGCACATGAGAGACGGCCCTTTGTAGCGTTCTTTGATAAGTTGACCATTCTTGTCGAATGGTCGGCTCAGTCATAGGATCTTATTCCTTACGGAGGTCCCGTGTAGGTCGAGTAGAAAAGAACTGGGATAACTTGTGGGAAAAAGCATCTTTTATTGAAATTGTAGATTTCTGGTGACATGGGCCGACCCTTACATTGCTTCCTTCACGAGTAGTAAATCCTCAAATGCTCGGCATTCCATGGGCACGGTAGGGAACATCCTTCCAAGCTCTCGAGTCGATAAGAACTAGGCTTCGCCGAGCTGACAACCCGGTAAAGACCTTCCCAATTAAGTCCTAAGGATCCTACTCTTGGTTCCGACGTGTTTTGGAATACATGACGCAAGACTAGGTCTCCCGGTCGGAAACACCTTACTTTGGTCCTGGAGTTGTAGAAGAAAGTGACCTGTTGGTGTCGAGCCGCGATTCGTAGCCTGGCAGTATCTCTCAATTCTTCAATGAAGTAGAGGCTCATCGTCATTTGGTCGGAGTTCTGCCCATCATGATATGATTGCACTCGGGCAGTGGGGAGTCCTATCTCTACTGGAATGATTGCTTCAACACCATAGGAAAGAGAGAATGGTGTTTCCCCTGTTGCCATCCAAGCTGTAGTCCTATATGCCCACAACACAAATGGGAGCTCGTCGGTCCACATGCCTTTCGCCTTTTCCAACTTTGTCTTGAGGTGACCCTTTACGATTTTATTTATTGCCTCTACTTGGCCATTTGACTGAGGATGCCGAGGTGAAGAGTAGGCATTCCTGATGTCGAGCCTTTGACACATACTCCTGGACTTATCATTATCGAACTACTTCGCGTTGTCTGAGACAATGGTGTGCGGGATGCCGAATCGACAGATAATATTCTTCCTGATGAAGTCTGTTACCTTCTGTTCGGTAATCTTGGCGACGGGCTCTGCTTCGGCCTACTTGGTGAAGTAATCCACTGTCACGATCACGTACTTGGTCTATCCCTTATCTTGTGGCAGCGGGCCGATGATATTGATTCCCCATTGAGCGGACGACCATGTTCCACTCATAAAGGTCAGTTCTTCTGTCAGCTGTCTGGGGACAGTTGTGAATCTTTGACACTTATCATACTTCCGAGTAAAGTCTCTGGAGTCAGCTTGGATTGTTGGCCAGAAGTATCCCTGGCAAATGATCTTCTGTGCTAAGCTCTGCCCCCGGAGTCATTTCCGCATATTCCTTCGTGAATTTTCCTAATCATATACTCTGCTTCATCTGGTCGCAGACACCTTAGATATGGTTGGGAAAATCTCTTCTTGTATAGGATTTCTCCGATGATAACATATCGTGCCGATCTAATCCTTAGGCGTCGGGCTTCCAATCTATCCTCGGGAACCTTGTCATTCCTGAGGAACTCGACTATCGGGTTCATCCAACTCGAGATAGTCTACATGGGCTGGACGACCTCTAGGGCGTGGTTGTCGATACTCGACTTGCCCAAGAACTCCACTAGGACGAATCTTGGGATTCTCCCTTCGGTCACTGGCCGCAGCAAGTGCGTTGGCCCATGAATTCTCAACCCTTGGTATCTGACTGATGTTGCATTCTTGGAACTTTCTTATCAGTTTCTGAGCTTCACTTAGGTAAGCTATCATTCTAGCTTCTTTTGCTTCATACTCTGAAGTCACCTAATTCATAACGAGCTGGGAGTCGCATTAACATTCAGGGCTTGGACCCCCATGGCGGCCGCTAATCTGAGCCCGGCCAACAACACTTCATACTCTGCTTCAATATTTGAGGCTCAGAATCTGAGCCTTATAGCGTATTAGACAATCGTCACGTCAGGAGCGACTAAAACAATCCCTGCTCCCCCTCGCTTCGAGTTCGATAAACCGTCTGCGAACAACGTCCATTTATCCTCTATCCTGGTCTCCCCTGCAGGCTGAGGAATGGAAGGAACCGCAGGGTCTTCTATCGAGTCAGTAGGTGCATCCGAACCTAACGACCTGTCTTCACTATTCTAAGCAGTGAATTTCGCTATAAAGTCCTGGCCTTTGATAGCTGTCCTCGGTCGATATTCGATATCAAATTCGCCGAGCTCAACTGCCCACTTAATCAACCATTCAGATACCTCAGGCTTCTATAATACCTATCGAAGGGGTTGATCTGTGAGGACAATTATGGAGTGTGCTTAGAAATACGGGCATAGCTGCCGAGCCGAGACGATCAGAGCTAGGGCGAGTTTCTCCATATCTAGATATCTTGTTTTCACTGGGATTAACGTCTTGCTAACATAATAGACTGGATACTATTTTTCTTCCGACTCTCTGACGAGCGCTGAGCTGACGACTGAGGAAGACACAGCTAAATAGAGGAATAACAGTTCTCCTTTCTCAAGTTTAGACAGCAACGGGGGTGATCCCAAATACTCCTTCAGTTGCTGAAAAGCTTGCTCGCATTCGAGAGTCCACACTGCTTTATTACTACCCTTCAACTGCTGAAAGAAGGGGAGGCACTTGTCCGTAGCTCTGGAGATAAAACAGTTGAGCGCGGCTACCCTTCCCGTGAGGCATTAGATCTCCTTCAAATTTCGAGGTGAGCTCATATCCAGGAGAGCCCTTATCTTTTCCAGATTAGCCTCGATCCCTCTCTGGCTGACTTGGAAGCCGAGAAATTTACCCGAACCCACACCGAATGCGCATTTGGTAGGATTCAGTCTCATCTAATACTTTCAAAGGATGGAGAAAACCTCAGCCAAATCCGAGATGTGGTCAGTTGATCTAACACTTTTCACCAGCATGTCGTCGACATAAACTTCCATGGTCCTACCGATTTGCTGAGCGAACATCTTATTCACCAGTCGTTGATAGGTTGCTCCTGCATTGTTTAACCCGAATGGCATGACCTGATAGCAATAGATTTTTTTGTTGTGACGAACATTGTCTTCTGTTTGTTCGAGGAATGCATGGCTATTTGGTTATAACCGGAGTAAGCGTCCATGAATGTTAAGAGCTCGTGCCCGGCTGTGTTGTCGATCAGCTGGTCGATCCTCGAGAGGGGGAAGCTGTCATTGGGATAGGCCTTATTGAGGTCGGAGTAATCTGCGCAGACTCGCCACTTTTCGTTGGCCTTTTTAACGAGCACAACGTTGGTGATCCAGTCGAGGTAGTGGACCTCTTTATCAAACCGGCGTTGAGGAGTTTTGCAACCTCCTCGGCAATCGCCATGTATCTTTCGGGCTCAAAGGCCCTCCTCTTCTACTTGACTGGCTTATACTCTGGACCCACATTCAATCTGTGGAACATAACTTCGGGGGCTATGTCTGGCATGTCCTGATGGTACCATGCGAAAGACATCTTTATGTTGTCACAGAAAATTCAGCATTTCATTCCGCTGCTTGGCATTCATCGCAGACCTGAGTTGAACCGTTCTGGTCAGATCAGCGTCGTCGAGCGAGAAGGTCAAGAGGTCCTCCACAGGGGAACTCTCCATCGAGGTATCTTCTCTGGGGTCGAGCAATCCAATTATGAAGGCTTGCTTTACTGAACCTTTTCTGACTGTTATGGAATAGCAGCGCCGAGCCTCTCACTGATTGCCTCTGACATAGCTGACTCCCTCGATAGCAGGGAACTTCATCATAAGGTGGTACTGGACACTACCGCTCTCATAGCATTAAGAGACGGACGTCCAATAATAACGTTGTGCATTGATGGTGTATTTACCACCGAGAAATCCACCAAGAATGTGACCTGATTTTGTCCTTCCCTTGTTGTGACCGGGAGAGAGATCGCCCCCTTCGAGATAACCTTATCGCCTGCGAAGCCGTGCAATGGGGTTCAGACAGGTTTGAGGCATGACCTGTCGATACCCATCTTGTCAAATGTCTTGGAGTACAAGATGTCGACCGAGCTTCCGGTGTCGACCAGGATCCGATATACTTTTCGATTAGCTATAGTCATCGCGACCACTAGCGCATTGTTGTGGGGGTGTTGAATCCCTCTCACGTCATCTTCTGTGAAGGTTATAGTGCACGGCCTCAACCGAGGCTCCTTGCTCAGCCTGTCAGCAAGATAGACGTAATGCTTGGGGTCAGTGCTGTGAGCATGGGCTTTCCAAGCTTAGTTCGAGTCCCCGCCTCCAGATGCCCCCCCATATATCATTCGGATCTCGACGACATCGTCCGCTGCTCGAGTCAACAATCCGTCCTTCTGAGGCTGTTTCTCTTCCTTCACATACTATCGTAGATGTCCTTTGTGAATGAGGGCTTCGATTTCTTCATTCAAGTCAACATAATCATCGATGTTATTCCTATGATCGCGATGAAAGCAACAATACTTGCGTTTATCTCACTAACCTGCATTGGTCTTTATGCAGCTCGACCAATGTAGCAGCCTTTTGTCTCGAATCTTCAACAGGATCTACTCTCGAGAAGTGTTAAGGGGGGTATATGAGCTGAATCGACTCTCGGGTTTTCTATTCGGCCTTTGACTGCAAGACAAATCCTCATCTGATCTCTTTCTACTCGTACTAGGTTAAGATGGGGCGTCCTTACGCTTCTTGTCCTTAGACGGGTGCTCCGAGCTTTGGGCATTTTTCCTCGAGCTGAAGAATTCTTCGGCATTAATATATTTCTGAGCTCGACTTATGAATTCACTCAAAGTGGTCGGGGGATTCTTCCCTACTGAGAAGAGGAACCTCCCGTCCTCGAGCCCACTGATCATCACAGTCAAAGCCATCTTATCAGAGTAATCGTTGACTTGCAACACCTCGTCGTTGAAGCAGAAATGTAGTCTTTCAATGACTCTCTGTTCTTTTACTTGAGGATGAGCAGGTGAGTCGATAGCTTCCGACTCTTCTTCTCGACAATAAATTGCGTCAAGAAGGCTCTACTGAGCTCAGCGAACGTACTGATCGACCTCAGCTTGAGTTGCTGGTACCAGCTTCTCGTAGTCCCCTTGTGGGTTATGGAGAATGCTCTACACATCGTCTCCTCCGATGCTGACTGAATCTGCATTCATGAACGATAAGATTCCAGGTGTTCCGTCGGATCTCCAAAACCTGAGTATTGAATGATGGGGGGGCATCTTGAACCTCGGAGGCATTGTTGCGCTCATGATTTCATTAGTAAATGGAGGCTTGATCTCCTCCATCATACTTCTACTACAATTGGAGTCTGCATCTGGCGATCCCGCTGCATGCTCTTAATCTGGTTCTAGAGTTCATCAAGCTGGGCTTCCCATGGATCCCTATTCTTGGCAACAGTCTCGAGAAGAGCTTCGGCCTCGGGCGTCCTACCTCTTCTCCTCCTCTCTAGTTCATGGCGGAGGTCGGTTGGAGCTAAGGCTGAGGTCTCAGACACATAAGTTGGGATCCGAGTTGTTGCATTTCGGGATGCTCCTGCTTGCGAACCCACTAGGATAGGTTGCTCTGTTGCGATTGGAGCGTCTTCCCCCTTGATCGGGGAACGGTTGTTGTCCCATCGCCTATCACTGCTTCATTTGGTTGATCTCATTGACCAGTGCCTACACTTGGTTCTGCAAAGCCTGATACTTGCCCCATCGGCTCTGAGTCCGTTGAGATAGTCCTGTTGGGGCTGATTCAGCATGGAGTACCGAGGATGAGTGTTGTTATCCAGCGGGCTCGGGTTCCGCTGTTGGTGCTGGAAGTGCTCTCCTTTTTCCCTTAGCCATTTCTGGAAAAGTTACAAAGACTTTTTGTCTTGGTTTCTCTCAGACGACACTAAAATGTTGATGCAAAAATCTAATTCACCCTCATAGAACTCTGAGCACTCACGTTGAGCCCTATACGCCTACACAGGAGAAGGACAAAGGAGACCCTGGATAGAGCAGGAGACCCTCCAATGCCAAAGTCAGGTTAGGAATCTAGGTCTAAGTAGTGTAGAGTAGGCTTAGGGTATAAGATGTTGCGTACCTGTTCCCGTAGATATGTCTCCTATTTATACCTTTCAATTGGAGCGGACGTGCTCGTCATTCTTGGCACGATCTTAGCCTTTAGCCATAAATGAAGAACGTGTAGATATGGGCAGTAATATGGTTAATCCAAGATCGTGTGTTAGTGGGGGTGATTTGCAGGTCACGTCTCTATATAGACTGGCTGGTCAACTCTTGTAAGGCCCACCCTCACAGCACATGATATTGTCCGCTTTGCCGAAGCTCACGGCTTTAAAACGCGTCATATCAGTTAAGGGAGGAACCCAACATATAACCATCACAACTCCAGACAACTCTTCCGATGTGGGACAAGTTATGCTACAGTCAACTGCAACAGTAGCTCACCCAGCACAGTAGCTTGCCGGCTACACAGTCGCCCACATGAAGCAGTGACCGGGGCGTCACAACTCTTGTACTTAGATTCCTTCCACTCGACTCGGTGAGCGACATCGGTGCTACGCTTCGGGATTGAGTCCAAGCTTACTTCAATTAGATGAGGTTAAGTCGAGCTTAGCATCACCTCATCGGACCTCACTACTCAAAGTGTACTACAAGTTGCCTCGGGACATGCTCTAGATTTTCCCATAACAAATATAACTCTAACCTTTAAATAATCATATAATGAAATGAGTTATATATACATAATGTACAAATTATGACTCGAAACTTAAGTTTAATGGAGCACACTTTGTACTTGAAATTCGGAGGTTAACCGGATTAGAGCGTTAATCATGTGTAACTTATTCGGACAAAGCACTGATATTAAAGTCAGCCTATCAAAACTCGAATAGATCACCTCACTTCCTGATCTTAAAAGGTTTTAAAAGTATTTTTGCATTGTCTTGGCCCATTGTATTTTTCCAGGGCAGATCATTCGTATGTGTTATCCGATGAGTGAAGTGGATTTACACATCCAACATGGTGAACCCCACAAAGCTTGTGCACATGGATGGGGCACAGACGGGCTCTCTAGAGCCATTATAATGTATGGATTTTATCTACACCAGCCATCTAATTTACCATATCATTTTAGGTACATGCCCAAAAATAAAGCAATTCCATAGATCAAATGGGCCACACATTGGGGATTAAACATCTACCATCCAAAACTTTTTGGAGGCCACAGAAGTTTTGGATCATACTGATATTTGTGTTTTCCCTTCATCCAGGTCTATGTTTCAATAGCGGGTGTCATTATCACTGCTACTTCTTGTGGTGTGGTCCACTTGAGCCATGAATCTGCCTTACTTTTTAAATTATTCTCTAAAATAATACAGAAATATGGATGAACAGTGTGGATAAGCCCCATACATCACAGTTACCACTTTAGCCCCTCTCCGTTCCTAGCCGGGGTAGCTCCCAATCCGTGTCCGCGTCAAACAGGTGTTGCAAACGATTCTCGGCCTTGAAATTTAAAGCTGTGAATACAAACTGTTAGTCGTAGGATATTACCCGCACGTGAGTCATGTGCGCTAGAGCAAATATAATTTTGCAGTCCTTCAATTTCTAATTTCTAGTACTGCTTAGTCATCGAACCATATGTACATGGGATGCGGATTAGGTACTGACAAGGTCAGTAGCCAAACTGCTACTGAAGTGACGTCACCAAGCTCTGTCGACCCACCATGATGCATGTGTTGTATCAATACCGTCCAACCATTTGTAGAGATCATTTTATGGCATGAGAAAAAGAATGAGATAGATCTAAGGTTCAAGTGGTCCCACCATAGAAAACCGTAGGATCAATCACACCCACCGTTGAAACGTTTATAGGCCCACCATGATGTATTTTCTGGATCCAACCTATTCATGAGTTAACATAGGGATATATAAAATGAAAACAAAAATATAAGCTTGAACGGAAACTTCTGTAGCCCCTAAGAAGTTTTGAACGGTGGATGTCACTGTCCCTACTGTTTTCGATGGTGGGGTCCACTTGAACTTTAGATCTATCTCATTCTTGTTTCCCTACCATAAAACAATCTCTCCATGTGGATGGACAGTATGGATATAACACATGCATTAGGGTGGGGTGCACAGAGTTTGGTGACGTCACTTTAGTAGCGATTTGGCTGCTGAATATTTAATCCGCGCCCATGTCCATGATACCATCCTCATCTGCGGCGGATTTCCTCTGAAAGACTTTCGCAGAAACTCCTCATGAAGATTGGGTCCTACTTAGTTGTTTGTGTAAAATCTAACCCCTCTATCCATTTTTTAAGCTCATTTTATAAAGTGGGGCCAAAATCGAGGAGGATCAAAGACTCAAATGAGCCACACGAGAGGAAACAGTGGAGATTTAGTGACCACTGTTGAAATATTTATATGTCGATAAAGGTTTTTAACTATAAAATTTTTTTGGTTTTTTCACTTTATATAAGTGAAAATGACCTTATAAACGGTTTAGATGGCATATAAACAGCAAGGTAGAGCCTAGGAAGGTTTCAACGGTAGGCATTCTTTTCGCCACTGTTCCCTTTCCTATGGCCCACTTGAGTTTTGGATCTTACTCATTTTTGGTAGAATGTCTTAAAATGAGGTCAAAAAATGGATGGACGGCTTTGATTTCTCACAGACATCGCACCAGCCCCACTTAGAATCCTTGCGCGAGAACTTCCTACGAAAGGCTTTCGCAGGAAATCCGCGTCCCCTGCAGCGATACATCATCGTATACGTGGCTGCAGCACAACACGTCTTTCACGGCAGTTTGACCGTTATTTACCAGTTTTCGTGTCTAAAGATTCTAACGCACGGCGAGGTACGTATGTTACTAGCGTGCGAGCAATCGCTAGGATATTTCCACACAGTAGACAATCATACGCTGACAGAGTATAGCAACTCCCATTCATGCTTGTAAATTTTATAAGCTTGTACATAAGTAGGCCTCAAATCAAACCGTAAAAAATAATAATAAAATAAAATAAAATAAATAAATAAATCCGAAGATAGGTGTTGATCCAAAAATCACACTAAAAGAGAAATCATAACTGTCGGATTGGCCTCCATTAAATGAATTATTAAAATTAAAGTGATGAATGTATGGTACAGAAAAGCCTGATATTATGCCCAGGACTTGTCTAAAGCGTGTCCACCATTGATATATTGGATTTTGGTACATGCGTTCTCCGTAAGAACTGAGTGCATGCGTACGTGAGCAGCTTCATGCTCAGGAGCGTATATCAAACGGGGAGCTCATTAGGTGAGACCCTGGCCTCCCCCGAGACGGTGCGGCAGGGGCCCTCCTTGATGTATGTATTCTATTTCTATATCCACACCGTCCATCTGTTTTCCCATAACATTTTGTCATGATCCCAAAAATGAAGATCCGAATCTCAAGTGTACCATACCATGGAAAACAGTGGACTATGAATGAGGTACAAAAGTTTTGGGTCAAGCATATATTTGTTTTTCCCTTTTGTGCATGCTTAAGTGATTTCCCTTCATACAGGATTATGTGGGCTTATAACAGATTAGATAGATGGTAAGTAAACACTAAGGAAACATTATGGTGTGTCCTAGGAAGTTTTTCCGGGTATAAGACAATCACCACTGTTTCCTACAGTACGGTCTACCTGAGATTTGTATCTTCTTCGTTTATGGGATCATGATATAAAATGATATATGCGAATAGATGCACATTGTGAATATAGAATAGATACATTAAGGTGGGGCCCACAATAACCCACGGTGAGGGGCCCACTGTCTTTGGTGAGGCCGGGGTCTCACCTAATTCGCAACATTTGAATCCAATGCTGCTGCGCTGGACAGGCAGGGGAATCCTGTTTGTTACAATTTAATTGAGCCACATCATCACACACTGCATTTAATATGCTAATACAGACAAGGTTGGTGGTAACATGGACCAATCAAGATGCAGTGAAACAGAATTTTCGTACCTGGACCCATTGAGTCACGCAGGGGAGTGTGAGTATGAATGCCAATAAGGTGAGGCTGGGAAACACCAACTTGGACAAGGCCGTGACTATGGGCCACTATGATATATGTGTTGTATATCCACCATTCATTTTTCTTGATCATTTGTAGATCATGGATCTGAAAATGAAGCGGACCTATTCTCAAGTGGATTACAACACGGAGAATAGTAGTGATTGAATGCCTACCATTACAAAAGTTTTGAATGAAGCTGATATTTATGTTTTTCCTAGGTGATGACCGCAAATAACATAGAAAGTAGTGGTGATTGAATGACCACCAATATTTTATTTTTTTTGCAAACTGATATGCGTGTTTTCCCATCCTCCGGGACAGTATGACTATATTAGCAGGTTAGATGGTGAATAAATATTATGGTGGGCATTAGGAAGTTCTTAGTGGTGGGCGTTCAATTACAACTATTTCCTGTGGTGTAGTTCACCTGATATTTGGATTTGCTCCACATTTGGGCACATGCATGCCCTGAAATGATACAAAAAAACAGATGGACTGTGAATATAAAACACATACCTCAAGGCAGGCCCCACACTCACTGCCTTACCGAATCGTTAGTATCCACTGATGTGGATAGACTGATTCATGCTGATGAGATCCAAAGATCAGTCAGATTCAAAATGGCGATGATCAACAATAAACCTGTCGAAATCGACGCATTCCATCGGGATGAAAGGATGAAAATAAATACTACATGATTTTACGCAGATATGGTGTGGCTCACCTAACTCTTTGGGAGGACTAAATCTTAAGACTCATAGTGAACATATTCCAGCAGCATGCTTGATGAACGGAGTGGATCCGATCCATGTTGCTCTCATTCCAGGCCCACTCAGTGCAAGTCACGTCCTCCATACGAGAATATGACCAGGCGGGGTCAGGCTAGCCCAGTTTCACACACAAGTTTGTGCGCGCTAACTTTCAACATTTTTATTTTCCACTGATGCATCACTTCAGCGAAAAACCTGAGCAGTGAAAGAGTCAGGTTATGCCATGTAGATTACGTGGGGAGAATATTGAGCCAATTCACTAATCGGTGGGCCCACACTTACCTAGAGTCAAACCATCATTTGTCCACTAATTTCAAAGCAACAGGCCTCAGGAAGAATGGATCATTATGGATTTTCACTTCAAGTGATATTTACAGTGCGGTCCACATATTGAAAGTACTAGATGTTATACAAAAGTAGGTTGGGAGGAAAGAAATCGTTATTTGTGTGCACGCGGCATGTAGATGGTGAAAATAATAATATCGGTATGTTATGAAATGCCATCATCTTCTTCTTCTTCTTCTTCTTCTTCTTCTTCTTAATTAGACATAACTGCCAAGAAAAATATAGATGTAACCACCAGTACATTTTGCTGCTTTTGGTTAAAGTCCAAATAATGGTATTTACTAAAAATGACTAAAATATCCCCCATTCATGTTCATATATTCGCACATGCTGATGGAAGGATTGATCCAAACTGATGCACTTCATCTTGAAGCAATCCATGACCCTATCCACCTATTTTAAAATGGTTAGATAACTCTTTTGAAGGGTTTAGATCTGTCCGTTTTCTATTAAATGCAGCTTGAACCATAAACATCCGACTGTTTAATGATCTAAATCACATCTACTATCCGGAAATGGTGAGCATCACCATCCACATAATTTCAAAGGGTTAAGACTGTTTTTCACATTTATTACTTAGTAGGGTATTTTTATCATTTAAAAAAATAGGCTAACTATTAAGGAAATGTAGGAGGTGATATCTTAAGAAAGATCCTTTTGGGTAGTTCTATTTGATTAACCCAAAAACCAGGTGCATTTCATAATCCGTAACTCATCTTGAAAGCCTTTGAAGCAGTGTAGTTGCGAGACTATAATAAAATTGGAGTCTAAAAATCAGGCAAATCCAAACTCATGTGAGCCATACGACATGAAACGAAGCCCACCATTGGAAACTTTGTGAGGACCGGGGTAAAGATTCGATAACATTGAGCTATCCGCTGGCATCAACATTGAAACGTTGATTTGCACTCTCGACGGTGATAAGGCACACAAATAGGGTTGTGGATTGCATGGTGACCCTCTCTCCACCTACCTCTGGTGGAAGGACTTTGTGGAGCCCACCGTGGTGTATATGTTTTATCCATACCATATACTAGTTTTTACAGCTCATTTTAGACCATGAGTCCAAAATTAATGAAACATATCCAAAGCTCAAGTGATAACACCATGTGCAACGATTAGGATTAAACCCTTACTGTTAAAAACTTTTTAGGACTATAAAAGATTTGGATCAAGATAATATTTGTGTTTTCCCTTCGTCCATGTTTGTGTAACCTTACGAAGAGATTGGATGAAAAATAAACATTTCTGTGGGCTCTAGGAAGGTTACAAACGGTTGACACCATTATCCTTACTGTTTCCTTTGTGCTTTGGATATGTTTTAATTTTGCGTGCATCACCTTAAGATGAGCTGGCAAAAAGGATGGTCAGCATGGATAAAATACCAACATTATGGTGGGTCCCACAAAGTCCTTCCACCATGAATCAATACATAGGTCCACTAGCACAATCCGTGTCCCACAAAAATAGTTTTCCATTAATGACCCATCAACGGTGAAGACAGGAGAAGCACGTGGCTCGGATCGTGCTATTTTGTATGAACAGTGGATCACTGTAGAGAAAATTGAAAAAACTTTGATACGCCGTCAGCATGTAATGGATAATACACGTGCACTTACAAATTTCTCAAAATTTTCATACGTTAGATATAATTGACTAGTAATAAACTTTCCCAATTATGGGCATCAGTTTAAATGTATGATAGAAAAATAAAATTCAACCAAAAAAACAACCTTGCTTGATTAGCTGACCATGGGATTATTTATTAGACCGTCAAAAATGAAAATATCTGATCAACTATACAGAATTTAGCATCTGTACCAACAATGTGATTTTGGTAAGATAACTAGAGAGCGATTTCTACAATTTCATCCATTTAATTTGAGTTAATACACGCCACGTGTACACTCTGTGTGGGACGCAGATTAGCTACTGAACCCGACGGTAGCGGTTGGCTACTGAAGTTACGTCACCATGTTCTTTGGGCCCCACCATGATGTATGTGTTGTATCCACACCATCCATCCACTTGGAGAGATCATTTTATGTCATGAGCCAAAGAATGAGGCAGATCCAAAGCTCAGGTGGACCCCACTACAGAAAATAGTGGGACAGTGATGCCCACCGTTGAAACTTCCGAAGGACCACCGTGATGTTTATTTGAGATCCAACCTGTTTATAAGTTAACATAGACATTTAATAAGGAAAAACATAAATATCAGCTTGATCGAAAAACTTCTGTGGCCCAAAGAATTTTTTAATGGTCGGTGTTCAATCCCCACTGTTTTCTGTGGTGGGGTCCACTTGAACATTGGATCTATCTCATTCCTTGGTTTATGCCCTAAAATGATCTCTCCAAATGGATGGACGGTGTGGATACAACACATACATCATGGTAGGGCCCACAGAACGTGGTGACGTCACTTCAGTAGCGAGACTCGCTACTGTTGAGTTCAGTAGCTAATCCGCGTCCCTTTGTATGAGTTCCTGCGTGGTGCGTATACCACACGCGGCAGAGTTTCAGATAAGTCCCCGTTGAAATTCTAGACGATTGCCGAACGTGTGGGGCGTGCCTTTCTTGCTCATCCTCTCTGGAAACTTTCCCTTCCCAGCCTCGAAAATTCTAGAGTCATCCATTACAAAATCAGCGTCGGAACGGACGCGGCTGAAACTATATGAATATATAAATAGCATCCAAGGCCAGATTTCCATAACATCAACCAATATTCTTCCATAAGTATTTTAGAGATATATTTCCAAGTTTATCTACCGCCAAAATATCAACATTTAATTTCCACAAATACCCTTTCCAATCTCATTTGTTTTCATCACACACCAATGAAGCAGGAAGCATGCTCTGCTCCTTCAAAATCCGGTTCGTCTCCTAACAAGGCCGAAAACCGCATCGTCTCTATTACTTCCAACAGGAAATTCGAACGTACTTTCCGCAACTTTGATGAGAATGGAGATGGGAAGATCTCACCCGCAGAGTTACGGTTTTGCATGAGAAGTGTCGGCAAGGAGCTGTCGCTTGAGGAGGCAGCGGCCGTGGTCGAGTCGATCGACTCGGACAGTGATGGGTTGTTGGGTTTTGAGGATTTCCTCAGATGGATTGATAATTGCGAAGAAGAAGAGAAGAGGAAGGATCTTAAGGAGGCATTTGAGATGTATGAGATGGAAGGGTCGGGACGCATTACACCCAAGAGCCTGAAGAGGACGCTCAGTCGACTAGGCCAGTCGAAGACGATCGATGAATGTATGGACATGATCTGTCGGTTTGATCTCGACGGCGATGGAGTGCTTAGCTTCGAAGAATTCAGACTCATGATGGTTTGATTTCCCGGCATTCAATACGTGCGGTTTTGTTGTATTATACATGTTCTTCTACCTGTATTTAAACCTAACTATACTGTACTTTAGCTACAATTTTCACCCGTTGTATTCGTATATGTGAGTATAGTGTATAGTGGCAAGAAAGTAATTATGAAATCTCCATGAGCCGTGAAGCCCCAGTTGATCTGCACAAATTTCGTATAGGGCCTGTGAGGTGTGGGCTGGGCCTACTGAAAAGTCCAGATCGCTTGATTGGACTGAGTACTTGATCATTTCACCCTTAAGAGAAATTTCCCCGAATGCAATTTGGTAGATTTATGTACAAGTTGCTTTTTACCTCACCAAATGGGGGTGAGATCAGATGAATTCATTAAGTGGGACCCACCGTGCGGGTCACTCAGAATTGATCATTTTAGCTTTGTCAAAATGTCATCTCATGATGTAGACGTCATGAGACGTAACATAAATATCATTCATCAGTTTTTCTTACTACGGTCTCATGCTCATGTGCCCTGCCTGATCTGCAGGTGAGCTTGTTTATGGCCCAAGATTTTGCAAACATACAGTAAATCCCCTTTTCAATCCACGTTTGTGCAAATCCGATACGCATCTAACTTCCTTCGATGCGGGTGGAATTTGTCGACTTAATATGTAGCCCGTTTGGAACACAAGTTACTTTATATAAGTTACTCATGCGTCAAGTATATTAACTTATTTCTACTTTTTCAACATATGCATATATTTATTAGCCAAAAAATATATCTTGTTTTCAATACTATATGCAAGTGTTTATCCCTCAAGTTGGTTCCTTCCACCTTTAATATTCATAGTCCATCATGTGGGCCCAACCTTTTGATGTGGACCATTCATTATGTTGGGCCCACCATCAATATTATTGTCCATCATGTGGGAGCCACCTTTAATATCCACTATCCATCCCGTGGTCCCACCGTTAATATTCAATGCCTATCATGTGGAGCCCACCTTTGGTTGGACTTTCTCTCATGTGAGTCCCACCTTTGCTGTGGGTCATTCATCATTGGCGCCTTTAGTGTGCCTTCAATATCCATAAATAGGCCGAGCTTGATTTTCCGGTCCTTGAGCCGGACATAATTTTTCCTGGTCCCCCATGGGAGAATAATATTTTAACGAGGCATATTTGCTGCTCTCGAGATTCAAACATAGGATCTTCCGCTCTAATACTATGTCAAACAACCATTTACTCCAAAAGCTTAAGCTGTCAGAGTATGGTGTATCAATGTATATCAAGGGATTCTATGACTTCAACATGTCGACAGTGAAAGGGAGAGAGAATAGTAGAAAACTAAATAGTTAAAAAGCAAGAACAAAAAATTTACAAGGATAAAGAACTTTCATTAGATAAGTTATTTTTACAATATGACACTTACCAAACTTGCTTAAGTTTAAATAGTGACTTATTAACTTAATATTAATTAAAAAGTTACTTATTAGGTGGTATATATATATGAATGAGTCCTTTGCCAAGTTGAATTTGGAATGGCCCATAACCCACCAATAGTAAGTCAAGAGAAAGGTGAGGATGAGATGCAGTCATGATGCCTCTTATGCCCTTTCCACACACTAGATGCAATGACTAATGACAAGTATAGGGTGGCAAATCTCATGAGAATGAGCTAACCATAAAAACTCATCCTCAATTATTATGCCACTGGAAGAGTGGAACGGATCATTGATGCATGCATGACAAGGCACAGCAGTTGATCAAAGTGAAGTTGAGGTGTAGGTAACGCAATTGATGTTCCTATTGGAATGGCTGAGATTCGTATTATTGAAATTGCCAGTGTTTTTTTCGGGGAGCATATTAATTGCCTTTGTTAGGGAAAAAATAGACAAGTCAACAAGTCGGCTTATGGAATGGACCAACTCTACTGAATTGGCTCAGGCCCATCGAGCGTCAAGCCCAGTGAAGCCTTTGTATCCGGAGAGCGTAACCTCCAAGGAGGATGATTCAACTATAAGGACACTCAAAGAGCCCGCCAACGAGCCCTTTTAATAGCCATGTATTACTGACCTAGCCCATAGGTCGGCAATAGGTCAATTATGGATCGACCATGTCTCAACCTACAGTAAATTATGAATCAATTATAGATCGACCATCAGTCGATTACGAATCGACTATAGATCGATCATAAGTCGATTACATATCGACTATATGTCGGGAGCCACATGACCACAAATCAACAACTCTCTCAATTGGCTTACAAGTAGCAAAGGCTAATTCGTTGATAAAGTCAAGGCCACCTTGGGTCCTGACCCTAGACCGACCTAGAAGATTCGAATAATTTTCTAACGTCCCAGAAGATCTCGCAAAATCTCTAGGGATAATACTGGACCCCGACATTCTCAGGAATCCCTCATCTCACGGAAATCCTGGATTACGACCAAGATATCTGGAAGGAATCCAACCAAAACGGAATTCTGGGTCTCCCATAAATAGAGGTACTTTCCACCATTCAAGGTACGTGTAGAGAAAAAACCTTATATTCGATTGATATCTCTTTCCGGAACATCTTATTCCTTACTTAAAGACCTCGATCCTGACTTAGGCATCAGAGAGTCCCCTGTATCAACCAGGGCTTCCTTTGTACCTCTTTACTGCTTCTACAGGTTCAGGGAAGTCCCGCATATTGGATCTTCCGAAAAATTGCATCAACAGCTTTGAACAGAGACAACGACATAGGTTACTTCAATTAGACATTGGGTGGGACAATTTTCATTCTAGTTCTCAAATCCCACCGGTCTTCCCTCAGCCTTATTAGTGTGTGTGCTTTTCATGCACACGTGACAGTGCACAAGCACTTGATCAAAGTGGAGTTGGGCCAGTTGCCCGGACTATGATAATAATTGGGTTTCCCTAAACCTCTAGCATCCAGTTGGTGCTGGGATCCACTCATCACTACTTCGGTTTCTATAGTTAAGAAGATGGATGGTCGCGAATGGTTAAACTCCCTTCCCTGACTAATGCACTAACGTGGTAGATTAAATCAAGATCATTTGTGGATTTTAGTCAGTCAACCAGGTTATACTTTTCTCAATTGGCTAAGATAAGGGGTCGTTTGGCACCATGGATTGGAGGGGATTGGAGGGGGTTTCAAATCCCCTTGGTTGTTTGGCAGCATAAAGTAACTAGGGGTTTCAATTCCGGGGGTTTCTAATCCCCTCTTTGAGGGGGTTTGCAATCCACGATGAGAGCTTGGATTACACTTAAAATCATTTCAATAGTTGCAAGTGTAACATGTGTGTCACTGTACACTATCATTTTATTGGGCACATGGCCCACTAATGATGATCAGCACCATCCAAACATTGTCCATGTAAATCAGTACGGTTCAAACATTGTCCATATTAATCAATGATAAATCGTTGGTTAGTCACTCAGACATGATCTTGTGCTTGCGGTCCATCTGAGACTTGGAATTTCATCATTTTCAAGCAAAGTATATATTTCAGCAGGCTTATCACAACCATAGTGTCAAAAATTATATATCTCACTAATTAGGGATATTAAAGTTGATTTAGTAATTAAATTTAAACCCCTGTAGATATACCATATATAGGTATTTTTGAATTAAAGTTTATTCACCCTCCACGTGCCAAACACACCGGGAGGATTGTCAATCCCAGGGATTTCTAATCCTGGGGGTTTCAATCCAGGGGGTTCCAAATCCAGGCTCCCAAACAGGCCCGTAGTATCTGTTTTTATGGGGTTCGTGTCTGACACGTGGGTTGGCCCACATGATATTAAATTAATTTTTTTTTCATGGATGGGCCTACACATGACGTTGCAGGAAAAAATAAAAATTAGAAGTCAACCACGTGAGAATCTCACCCACCCTTTAAAATTACAATTTTAATTTCTAATTGGGATGGATAGACACCATGCATGAGAAATCTTCTAAAACGCCAAACTTTGTGGGACCCTACCACGATGTTTGTGTTATGTCTACTCTGCCGTCAGTTTTATCAGGTAGGAATATTCAAAACTTACGATGGCCCCTACCAGGAGAAACAGTGGGATGGAAACGTCCATTGCCTATTGATACTTTCTTGGGTTATGTTCCATCCAACCTGTTCACAAGGTAATTCCCACCTTTAAAAAAAAAAAAAAAAAATTAAAATGAGCCTGATTCAAAACTCTCTCAGCTGCCCAGGTTTCAATGGTTGTTCAATCTCTACTCCTTCTTGTGATGTGGCTTACTTGTGTTTTGAATTTCTCCCATCTTTTGGCTCATGTGAATAAGTTGAAGAAACATGCGCTGATTAGATATGACACAAATATTGCCGTGGAGCCACATAAAATGGGTTACTAGGATTCTTGTCACCCTCAGTTAAAGGCAATTATGTTGGATGGCCATAATTTACCTCGTCAATCACATAAATAACCACAGTATATGGCATCCATTACCATCACTTAGGGCCTGTTTGATTTTTCAAATATTGTGTAAATGCTTAGTAAATAAGTAATAATTACTTAACTAGGTAATTACAACATCACTTCCCATGGCTGATGTTGACACCTTTTTCAATATTAAATTGGAGGACCAATGCCAAACACATGTGGGGCTCACCTGATGGGTTTTTTGACCCGTCGTCGACCGGTCGTGAGCCCTGCTCGACCGGTCGAAGGCTGGTTTCGACCAGTCAAAGGAGTCGAGTCGTGGCACGACTCGAAGTCCAGCGACTGTGGACTATTTTTCTCCAGGGTGCTCAACCAGTCGAATGAGGTGCTCGACCGGTCAAAGGTGGCTCTCGACCGGTCGTGAACTCGGTTCGACCAATCGAGGTTACGCGGATTCGTTCCGCGATTTTGCGCGGATTTCGTGTCGCAAGTCCTTTCGCAACTGAGATGCGGAAAGGAGTTTCCCAAAACTATAAAAGAGGTTGCCTAGGGTTTTCTAGACATAACAAGATGGTTTCCTAAAGCTTTACAAGGGATTTTCTAAAGGGTTTAGGGCTATCAAAGGTGAGAGAGAGAGGAAGCTTATAGAAGGGAGATTATGCTCATGGAGTTATCTACTGTGCAACCTATATCTCAGCGCTTCTATGTCCTCGTAATCGGTGAGATGTCTCCATTTTTCTTTTGTTTCTCTCATTGTTTATCCACTCCTGCGTGAGTGAAGAAGGTTGTAACGTTGATCTGAACGAGGTCCCGTGATTTTTACCTCTTTGAGGGTTTTTCACTTAAAAATCTCTTGTGTGGTGTGTGATTGATGCATTGATTATTTTCATTGCTTTATTATCCATAATTCTGGTTTGTTCTGGAGGGCTAGATCCTAAGGTTTTGTGCAAGGCCCCTAACAAAGTGGTATCAGAGCTAAGTTCATTGAACGGGTAGGATCGGTTTTGAATTATGGAAGGTGGCTCATCAAGGATGATCAGCCTCAATGGTTCTAACTGGACCATATGGAAGGCTAAGAGGGAGGACTTGCTTTATTGCAAGGACCTATATTCTCCAATTTTAGGCATATCAGCAAAATCCAAGGATATGACTGATGATGATTGGAAGAAGATGGACCGAAAGGTAGTAGGGTTTGTTAGACAATGGTTGTATGATTCAGTGTTCCACCATGTGTCTACAGAAACCTCAGTCGCTAGCCTATGGCTGAAATTACAAGGGTTGTATGAGAGGAAGACAACCGATAATAAAATTTTTCTGATAAGGCGACTTGTGAATCTCAAGTTCAAGGATGGTGGTTCTGTGGCCGAGCACATGAATGAGGTCAACAATATAGTGAAGCAACTCACCTCTATGAAGATGGTCCTGAATGATGAACTGCAGGCTTTCTATTGCTTAGTTCATTGCCTGACAGTTGGGAGACATTGGTGATGTCTTTAAGTAATTCCGCACAAGACGAAAAATATCCATGGAACAGGTAACTAGTTGTCTCTTCAATGAAGAGACAAGGAGGAAGTCTCAGGGGTCTACTCAACAAGAGGCCCTTGTGACACAGGAACGGAGGAGAGGAAAGAATAGGAAATGGGGAAAGGCCCGAGATATATCAAGAGGCAAGTCGAGTAACAGAAAAGATGTTGATTGCTGGAATTGTGGCAAAAAGGGCCACTACAAGCATAAATGTCATGGTAAGAAAAATGACAAAAAAGGAAAAGGGAAGGAAGATGAATCAGATTCCACTGCGGTCGCTTCAGATGGCGACGTTGTAGTTATTCTTTCTGCAGATCATGATCTATGTCTCACGGCTACAAGTCAGGACACCGATTGGGTGATAGACTCGAGAGCTTCTTTTTATGTGACTCCACGCAGGGACTCCTTCACAAGCTACAAGTCAGGTGACTATGGGACTGTGAAGATGGAAAATTCTGGCGTATCAAAAATCATGGGAGTCGGTGATATTTGTGTGAAAACTAATGTGGGCTGCACATTGGTTCTCAGGGATGTGAGGCATATCTCAGACCTTCATCTCAACTTGATGTCGACGGGAATGTTCGATGATGATGGCTATGAAAGCCGGTTTGCTGGTGGGCGATGGAAGCTTATCAAGGGTTCGTTGATCGTGGCCAGAGGAAAGAAGTGTTGCACCCTTTACAAGGCAAGTGTCAGTATGTGCAAGGGTGGGTTGAACGCAGCGAAAGATTCAGCTATTGACATGTGGCACAGGCGTCTAGGCCACATGAGTGAAAAAGGGCTTCAGGTACTAGCAAAGAAGCGGCTTCTTCCAGACTTGACAGGTACACCTCTCAAAACCTGTCTTGATTGTTTATCAGGGAAACAACATAGAGTTTCATTTGTTAAATCTGCTTCTCATGTTAATAAAGTGCATGCATTAGATTTGGTTTATTCTGATGTTTGTGGTCCTATGAGGACAAAAACCTTGGGTGGGGCATTGTATTTTGTTACTTTTATAGATGATGCATCTAGGAGGGTTTGGGTTTATGCTTTGAAATCCAAGGACGAGGTCTTTGGTGTGTTTAACTTATTTCATGCTATGGTTGAGAGGGAGAGAAAGGTAGACCATTGAAGTGCATCCGCACTGACAATGATAGTGAATACATTGGCGACTTTCATGAGTACAGTAAGTCCCTGGGTATACGGCATGAACAGACGGTTCCCAAGACCCCCCAGCATAATGGTGTAGCTAAGCAAATGAATTGCACCATTTTTGAGAGAATCAGATGCATGTTATCCCATGCGAAATTGTCCAAGACGTTCTGGGGAGAAGCAATGCACACGGCAGTGTATTTGATAAATAGGTCTCCATCAGCCCTGTTGAATGGAGAAGTACCTGAGAAGGTGTGGATTGGACATGATCCATCGTACAATCATCTCAGGGTGTTTGGATGCAGGGCATTTGTTCACGTACCAAAGGACGAGAGGTCCAAGCTCGATATGAAGATCAGGTAGTGTGTGTTCTTAGGGTACGGTGATAAAAAATTTGATTACAGATTGTGGGATCCGACCGAGAGGAAGCTCGTCAGGAGCAGAGATGTGGTTTTCTTTAAAGATCAGTGTATAGAAGGCATTGGTAAGCCAGAGAAGAACCAACCTACCTCAAGTGAGCTAGAGGACATGGATCCGGTTACTCCTTCTGTGGTACCTGATGACAGGGGAGTACAGTAAGGTGCAGAGGACGAGGGAGTTCCTTCAGAAGATGGACCAGGGGAGCAGCCCCCACTTGATCCACCTGTTGAGCCATAGGTGAGGAGGTCATCTAGGGACAGGCAGCCGTCGAAGAGGTACTCACCACATGAGTACATTATGCTGACTGATGGGGGAGAGCCAAAAGATTATTCTGAGGCCCTACCCGACGAACATAAGGGGGAGTGGTTAAAAGCTATGCAAGAGGAGATGGAATCCTTACATAAAAACCACACCTATGATATGGTAAAACTGCCTAAGGGCAAGAAAGCTCTGAGCAATAAGTGGGTGTTTAGAAAGAAGATTGAGCAGAAGAATTCATAGATGAAGTTCAAAGCCAGACTTGTGGTGAAAGGGTTTAGTCAGAGGAAAGGCATAGACTTCGAGGAGATATTCTCACCAGTGGTGAAGATGGCATCCATACGGGTATTACTTGGGTTGGCGGCTAGCATGGATCTGGAGATAGAGCAGTTAGATGTTAAAACTTCCTTTCTCCATGGTGACCTGGCAGAAGAGATCTACATGCTCCAACCAGAGGGGTTCGAAGTCAAGGGCAAAGAGCATATGGTGTGTAGGCTGAGGAAGAGCTTGAATAGGCTGAAACAAGCTCCACGGCAATGGTACAAGAAGTTCGACTCGTTTATGTTGAAACATGGGTATGACAGAACGGAGTCGGACCACTGTGTGTTCATGTGCAAGTTCTCAGATGGTGATTTCTTAGTTCTGCTATTATACGTTGATGACATGCTCATCATAGGAAAAGACATCAAGAAGATCGATAGGTTGAAACAAGAGTTGGGCAAGTCTTTTACGATGAAAGACTTCGGCCCGGCTAAATAAATCCTAGGAATGGAGATAACCTGTGACGTATAAAGATGAAGCTCCAAATGTCATAAAGAGCGATATATTGAGAAAATCCTAGAGCAGTTCAATATAAATGCAGCGAAGCCGGTCAGTACTCCACTGGATGGTCACTTCAGATTGAGCGACAGGCAGTGTCCCAAGACGAAGGCAAAGGTGGAAAAGATGCAAAAGATACCCTACGCGTCAGCGGTAGGAAGTTTGATGTATGCTATGGTGTGTACACGCCCAGGCATAGCATATGCGGTTGGCGTTGTCAGCCGGTATATTACCAATCCTGGCAAAGAACATTAGGCAGCGGTGAAGTGGATACTATGGTATCTAAGAGGCTCATCTAGGTTGAGCCTATGCTATGGTGACGGTAAACCTGTGTTAGTGGGCTACACAGATGCATATATGGCAGGTGACATAGACTCCAGGAAGTCTACATCGGGGTTCATGTTCACGTTTGCAGGGGGAGCAGTTTCTTGGCAAAGTAAGCTACAGAAGGTCGTAGCATTGTCGACGACAAAGGTCGAGTACATTGCAGTCACAGAAGCATGTAAAGAGATATTTTAGATGAAAAGGTTCCTACAAGAACTTAACCTAAAGCGGGAGGAGCACGTGGTCTATTGCGATAGTCAAAGTCCTATACACTTGAGCAAGAATTCAAGTCAGCATTCCAAGTCAAAGCACATAGAGATTCGGTATCACTGGATCAGGGATACTTTGGAACAAAAGGTGTTACAGCTTGAGAAGGTCCACACGGACGATAATGGGTCAAACATGATGACCAAGGCTTTCTTCAAGGGCAAGTTTGAGGTTTGTAAAAACCAGGCTAGCTTGAAGAAGGTGGATCCCTCCTAGGTCAAAAAGGGGGAGATTTGATGAGTTTTTGACCCGTTGTCGACCGGTCGTGAGCCCTTCTCGACCGGTCGAAGGCTGGTTTCGACCAGTCGAAGGAGTCGAGTCGTGGCACGACTCAAAGTCCAGCGACTATGGACTATTTTTCTCTGGGGTGCTTGACCAGTCAAAGGAGGTGCTCGACCGGTCGAAGGTGGCTCTCTACCGGTCGTGGACTCGGTTCGACCAGTCGAGGTTACGCAGATTCGTTCCGCGATTTTGGGCGGATTTCGTGTCACAAGTCCTTTCGCAACTAGGATGCGGAAAGGAGTTTCCCAAAACTGTAAAAGGGGTTGCCTATGGTTTCTAGACATAAGAAGAGCGTTTCCTAAAACTTTATAAGGGATTTGCTAAAGGGTTTAGGGCTATCAAAGGTGAGAGAGAGAGAGAGAGGAAAAGAGAGAGAGAAAGCTTATAGAAGGGAGATTATGCTCGTGGAGGTTATCCACTGTGCAACCTATATCTCAGCGCTTCTATGTCCTCGTAATTGGTGAGATCTCTCCATTTTTCTTTTGTTTCTCTCATTGTTTATCCACTCCTGCGTGAGTGAAGAAGGTTGTAACGTTCTACTTCATAGTGGATTGTTGATCTAGACGAGGTCCCGTGGTTTTTACCTCTTTGAGGGTTTTCCACGTAAAAATCTCTTGTGTGGTGTGTGATTGATGCATTGATTATTTTCATTGCTTTATTATCCATAATTCTGGTTTATTCTGGAGGGCTAGATCCTAAGGTTTTGTGCAAGGCCCCCAACATCACCGTGATGCACGTGGCGTGGCTTATCCACACCGTCCATCCATTATGCCATTTGATTTTAGGATATAAACTCAAAAATGAGGCAAATCCAAAACTTGAGTGAACCACACCATATGAAACTGTGGGGGGCCCAAAAAGTTTTAGATTAATCATACTTGTGTTTTCCCCTTATCCATCTTTACGTGACCTTATGAACCGATTAGATGACCAATAAACATCCACGTGGGCCCAATATAAGTAACAACTTTCAGCTATGGACATTTTAAGGCTAATGTTTCCTTTGGTGTGAGCTACTTGAACTTTAAATCTACCTAATTTTTTTACTCACACTCCAAAATGCTGCAATAAAATCAATGGACAGCGAGAATATGTCACATATATTACAGTGGGGCACAAAATTTTAAGTCAATCTTTTTTAACCAGTTTTTTAGGCAAAAACACAATCCAATTTTCAAACAAGTTAAAACATTAGTAATTACTTATTTACAGCTTTGAAAAATCAAACAGGCTTTAACATATAAGCAAACACCCGTCACATAATTCAGAGAAAATTATATTGTAGACCCCACATTTTACCCAGCGTCTTTTATGAAGGCTACAAACCTTAACTTCCCCACCTTCCTTTCCGAAGCGGATTGGCTGGTGTGTAGAGATGAGCGCTGACGGATGCGGATTCCCGTTCCTGTGCTGGGAACTCAGGTGGGGCCCACTGTGATGTTTGTGAGAAATCCTCCCCATCTATCCATTTTGTAAGTTCATTTTAGGACATGATGCCAAAAATGAACTATTTTCAAAGCTCAAGTGAGTCGAAAACGTGATAATTGAACGTCCGCAATTGAAATATTCGTGGCCCACGAGTGTTTTGAATCATGCTAATATTTGTGACTTCAGTTCATCTCAGTAGGAATGAAGTTATTAACGGTATGGATGGCATGTAAACATCACTGTTGAACCCAGATAGGTTTCAACGGTAGGAATTTCCCTAACCACATTTTCCTTTAGTATGGCTCAATTGAGCTTTGGATACAGTTCATTTTTCGCATCATGTTCAGAAATTAACTCACAAAACGGATGGAAGGTGAGGACTTCTCACAAACATAACAGTGATGCGAAATTAACTCAGAAAACGGATGGAAAGTGAGGATATCTCACAAACATAACAGTGGGCCTCACTTGGGTTCCAGCGCAGGAACTTCCTGCAAAAGGCTTTAGCAGGAAATCCGCGTCCAGCGCTGGAACGGTTCAAAAGATATCAAAGTTACATAGCCCACAGTCATGTACTTATTATATCCACGATGTTCATCCGTATTTTCGTGATCATTTCAGAGCATTATATATATAAACAAAAATAAAAATCATATCCAAAGATCAACTGGACAACACCACAAATAGCAGCGGGAAATTGATTTTCACCGTTAAAATTTTTGTAGGGTTCACCAAAACATTTATTTTCCATCCAATCTATTCATAAGGTCACAAAGACCTAAATGAAATTGAGCGGGGCAAACCGAAAATTGAGCGGGGCAAATCGGAAATTGAGCGAGGCAAACCGAAAATTGAGCGGGGCAAAGTAGAAATTGAGCGGGGCAAATAGAAAATTAAGTGGGGCAAACTGAAAATTGAGCGAGGCAAACTAAAAATTGAGCAGGGCAAACCGAAAATTGAGCGGGGCAAACTAGAAATTGAGCTGGGCAAACTGAAAATTGAGCGAGACAAACCGGAATTTGTAAAATCATGTTTGGTGGACCATGAAATTGTAATCAATGAACCAAATTCACAATGGATGTCATGTTCACAGCTCCAAGTGTAGGGTCGCAATGTAGTAATAATCTCGGTGAGACCGAGGTCGAGTCCACGGGGACTAATCTCGTGAGTATTCTGAAAGCAACTAGAACTAGAACCTAGGTGAAGATGTATATCTAAATTTGGAATATTTGAAAGTAATCGTGAGAGATTTAATGAAAAACTTAAGAAATTCAAAGGTGAGAAACTAGGGTTTTCAAGAATCCACTTCCACTTGCAGAGATCAGGAAGATCTATGCTTGATTCAAGTCACACATTGAAATCGGAGTCCTATCTTATCCAATTGGAAGATATCTCAATAAAATCAAATTTGAACTTCTTTTGACCTAATTCTCAATGGAAGAGCGGTGTGAGAACTAGAAGTGATTCCATCACAAAACCATGCCCATGAGACAATTTCTTGTTTGCCCCGCTGAATTTCATGTTTGCCCGGCTAAATTTCATGACAGGGAGTAGGTGAGTTCAAAGGGTTATGTGATTCATAATAGGGATGATCTTTTTGGTTCGTGGTTTTATGTTCTTGATACCCGCAGTCCAGCTTACAGACCATTGATTCAAGTAAATTGTACGAGGTTTACAGTAATATTAGAATGTAAAAAATTTCCAAATCTGTGCATTTCAGTCTGAGTTCTTTCTTTAATCACGATAGCCTTGAGAGGGTTGATCTGAGGGATGGATTGATTGCAAAAGGGCTAATTAAAACTATATTGGGCTATCTTGTTGGTCCTCAAATCATTATGCCAAAATTGTCCAATTGACGGTGAATCAACACGGAATCGCCGGGAATGACCGTGAAATGCATGGAAATGACAGTAAAGTTAAGCAAATTGACCGCGAAGTGCATGAAAATGGCTGTAAAGTGAAGTAAATTGACTGTGAAGTGCATTGAATTGACTATGAATCAACACGAAATCGCCGGGAATGATCGTGAAATGCATGGAAATGATGGTGACGTGAAGTGAATTGACCGCAAAGTGTGTGGAAATGGCCGTGAAGTGAAGTGAATTGACCGTGAAGTGCGTCGAATTGACCGTGAATCAACACGGAATTGCCGGGAATGACCGTGAAATGCATGGAAATGACGGTGAAGTTAAGTGAATTAACTGCGAAGTGCAGGAAATGGCCGTGAAGTGAAGTGAATTGACCGTGAAGTGCTTCGAATTGACCGTGAATCAACACGGAATTGCCAGGAATGACCATGAAATTCATGGAAATGGGCGTGAAGTGACGTGAATTGACCGCGAAGTGCGTGAAAATGGTCGTGAAGTGAAGTGAATTGACCATGAAGTGTGTCGAATTGACCGTGAATCAACACGGAATCGCCGGGAATGACCGTGAAATGCATGAAAATGATGGTGAAGTTAAGTGAATTAACCGCAAAGTGCATGGAAATGGCCGTGAAGTGAAGTGAATTGATCATGAAGTGCGTCGAATTGACCGTGAATCAACACGGAATTGCCGGGAATGACCGTGAAATTCATGGAAATGGGCATGAACTGAAGTGAATTGACTGCAAAGTGCGTGGAAATGGCCGTGAAGTGAAGTGAATTGATCGTGAAGTGCGTCGAATTGACTGTGAATCAACACGGAATCGCCAGGAATGACCGTGAAATGCATGGAAATGACGGCGAAGTGAAGTGAAATGACCGCAAAGTGCATGAAAATGGCCGTAAAGTGAAGTGAATTGACCGTGAATCAACACGGAATCGCCGGGAATGACCGTGAAATGCATGAAAATGACGGTGAAGTGAAGTGAATTGATCGCTAAGTGCGTGGAATGGCCGTGAAGTGAAGTGAATTGACCGTGAAGTGTGTCGAATTAACCGTGAATCAACACGGAATTGTTGGGAATGACCGTGAAATGCATGGAAATGGGCATGAAGTGAAGTGAATTGACCATGAAGTGAGTGGAAATGGCCATGAAGTGAAGTGAATTGACCATGCAGTGCGTCGAATTGACTGTGAATCAACACAGAACCTCCGAGAATGACTGTGAAATGCATGGAAATGATGGTGAAGTTAAGTGAATTGACCACGAAGTGCGTGGAAATGGCCATGAAGTGAAGTGAATTAAAGCTGAAGTGGATTTTTAAACATCGACCCGATGAAATCTTGGAAAATTACTGCATTGGTTGGCTAAATTAGCTTCTCCTACCCCAAAATCATATATGGTACATTAAGTAACTCATTCTAGTTTAGGAGATATGCTTGTTAAATAAATAGACAAAGAAATAAATTAAGAGATGGAAAAATATTTTTATATACTTATATATTCATATTTACATAATTATGTATTTGAGAAAAATGTTAGGGAGAAAAAGTTCTCCACATAAAAAATAAATAAAAATAAAAATAAAAATACAAAGTCGAACAACGAGTTGGGGCCAACCGGGTTTGGACCTGGTTGATCGACCGAGTCAGTGGGTCCCATCATGAGGGTCCCAACATGAGGTCAGTGGGTCCCATCATGAGGTTTATGTTATATCCAAACTGTCCATCTATTTGGTGAGCTCATATTAAGGCTTGAGACGAAAAATAAGATAGATCTAACTATCAAATGGACCACACTGTAAAAGGCAGTGGGCAATTGAAGGTATACCGTTGAAACCCTTTTAGGGGTCACGGAAGTTTTGGATCATTACGAAATTTGTTTTTCCTCTTCATCCAGGTCTTTGTGACCTTATGAATAGATTGGATGGAAAATAAATGTTATGGTGGGCCCTACAAAAGTTTCAATGGTGAAAATCAATTTTCTGCTGCTCTTTGTGGTGTGGTCCAGTTGATCTTTGGATATGAATTTTATATATATATATATATATATATATATATATATATATATATATATATATATATATGCTCGGATTACAAATATCAGCTTGATATTTTGAATCTTTAACTAGAATGAGATTACAAATCTGATGGTCGGATGGGATCTTATATATACATCACACGGTGGGCCTTATAAAAAATCAATGTTAGCCTTCCTCTCCCGCTGTTGGCTCCGAGAAAAGGGCCCTCCCCCGCTCATCATTCCGAGAGAAGGGGCATTTGCCAAAACAATAAAATTAAAGATAAATAAATAAATAAATAAAACACCATCGAAGATTGGTATGGCATGGTCCTCACACAATGTGGTGCATCCTTCACCGTGGGGTCACCCTAGTATATCTATTATATATCCATGCCATTGGTCCATATCTTAAGGTCATGTTACAGCAAGATTCCAAAAGGTGAGAAGATAAAATTCTCAGGACTACCACACGACGATGAGAAATATTTGATATTGAACATTTATCATTAAAAACTTCCTAAGGCCCATTTTAGTATTTATTTTCCACTTGAGATATTGATAAAGTTATGAAAACCTAGATTATGGGAAAGTGAAAACATTAAAAAATAAAATTTTCTTGATCCAAAAATTTTGTGGTTTACAAAATGTTTCAATGGCTAATCACCATTGTTTCCTATGGTGTGATCCACCTGAGATTTATATCTATTTTATTTTTTGAATAGTGTTTTAAAATGAACTGAAAATATGGTTGGATTGCATGGATATATAATACATACATCAAATTGAGCCCCATGGTAAGGGATGTACCCTATTGTGCTTGGACAGGGCTATACCTAATCCACTCCATGAGGGGTTGGAAGTTCCAGCGCTGTAAAGATAGAGAGCGGGTTGGCTAGTGACCCTGCCACTAACCAATGGCTAATGATCGGTGCTCTGTGGACCTCACCATGATGTATTTGTTTCATCCATGCTGTTCATCTATGTTTTTATATCATTTTATGGTATGATACCAAAAAATAGGTATATTCCAATTTCAAGTGGACCACATCAGAGGAAACAATGTTGATTGAACGTCCACTATTATAAACTTCTTGGGGGCCATAAAAGTCTTGGATCAATCTGATCTTTATTTTTTTACCTTCATCTAGATCTTCATGACATAATCAACAGATTGGATGTCAAATAAATAGGACAATGGGCCTTAGGAGGATTTTAATGGTGTGTATTCAATCACTACTGTTTTCTTGTGGTGCGATCCACTTGAGATTTATATTCCCCTCATTTTTTGGATCAAGGCCTAAAATGATCTGTAAAAATGGATGGACGGCATGGATAAAACACATACTTTATAGTGGGGCCCACAGAGCACCAACCATTAGCCACGGGCTAGTGGCAGCCACTTTAGCCAAACCGCGTCCGTAAAAATAATTAAAGAATGCATTAAATGAGGTGAGAGATATGGAGAATGGTTGTGTCTAAATAAAGTGGAATGATTAAATAGGTTGTACATGTGTGACATATTGGAGCGACGCGTCGCATGTCTAAAAAATCTAGTTCGTTCATTAGATTGGGTCCCATGTAACCATATTAAGGTTTTTTTTTATCAATAATATAATATTCATTTACGAGAAAAGTGAGTTGCTAAGAATCCATTCGAACAATATAAATTCCACTTATATGTGTGGTTCTATTGATGAGGATCAACTACTAATTTTTAGTACATAAAGCTTTATTGGTGAGCCCTATTTGATAAACAGGTTTGATTTATGACATGTAACTGCCATTATACTTATGTAAGACTCAAGGTGACATATCTTCATATACACTGCATTACATTGTATAGTAAGATGATTTTTTCGTCATTTAATGCACAGCTAGTTGGACCAATTTACTAGTTGTGTACATTTCTCATATATATATATATATATATATATATATATATATATATATATATATATATATATATATATATATATATATATATATATATTGACAGGAGGATTGGTCCCAAATCGATGCACATGATCTTGAAGTAGTGCATTATCTTGTCTACATACTTTTAAATGATTTAGATAACTCTTTATGTACTTTTGAATGATTCAAATAGTTGTCCATTTACTTTTGAATGGTTCAGATCACTAACAACACTGTTGAATGATCTAGATCACCATCTACCATCTTGAAATGGTGGGCATTAGTATCCATCTAATTTTGAATTGTTCGTATTGTTGTCCACATTTACTACTTGATAGGGGTAATTTTATTATTTTTATCCACATTTTCTACTTACCAGGGGTAATTTAATCATTTTTAGAAATAAGCTAACTTCTACAAAAGTGATAAAAATAAATACGCCCTTAACATGTAGGCAGTGTTGTTTGGCACCATAGATTTGAGGCATTTGATCCCTTAATATGTCTGACACCATAACATATTTGGGGGTTTCAAATCCCCCTTAAAGAGAATGTTTGAAATTCAAAGTGAAAACTAGGATTACATCTAAAATCCTTCCAAAAGTCAAAATATCTAACATGTGTGTCACTAGGCTTTTAATCTATTGGGTACATGGCCCACTAATGATATCTCAAAACAATCAAATTATCAACGGCATCGCTAAAATAACTTTAATAAGATGATATACACTGTTCAAACATTATCCATGTAAATCAATCATTGGTTACTCATTGGGATGTGATCCTACGCTTGCCGCCCATCCAAGACTTGGAAATTCAACATTTTCGGTCAAAGTATGTTTTCTAACGAACTTATTACAACCATTATGTCAAACATTTCATACATACACTACTACTGAAGAATTTTAAAGTTGATTTAGTAACTATTCAAACCCCTCTAAATATATTATGCATAAATACTTTTAGATAAGAGTGGATTCTGAATCCACAGTGTCAAACACAGAAAATTCCAAATCTAAGGTATTTCAAATCCATGGAATTTCGGAGTATTTCAAATCCCCGGTGCCAAAAGGAGGCCTAAGAAAGATCTTTCAGGGTGGTTCGGTCATTAATCCAAAAACCGATTGCATTTAGATCATCTCCCGAAAGGAGTTGCCTGTGACCTGGTGTTGGAAGCTGTGTGGGCCCAAAGAGATGTCCGTGGCAAATCCAATCCGTCCATCAGTTTTTCAAGACCAAAATAGGACAGGAATCTAAAAAACAATTAGATCCAAAACTCTTGTGTTGTGGCCACATCACATGAAACAGAGGGAATTGAACGCCTACCGTTGGAAAATTTTCGAGGGCCACGGAAGTTTTTTACCATGATGATATTTGTTCCCACAGTTTATCTGAGTGGTAAAAACCGTATGGACGTTATGGATGGTATATAAACATAACGGTCTGCTCCAGGAAGTTTGCAACGGTCCACGTTTTTGTTCCCACTTTCTAATTTGGTGTGGCCCACCTAAGTTTTGGATCTACCTGATTTTTAAATTTCTGTACTACTGTGGTCTTGCAAAACTGATGGACACTCCGGATTTGTCACGTGCATCTCCTTGGACCCCACACAGGCAACCCGCGTCCATCCTCATCTCTTCATCATCTTGGACTTTTCTGCGCGTCTGCTTATAAGAAAGTGACTCGCACTTTCTTCTCCTGACGCGCAAAAGCAAGCGAGCTGTTGTCGTTTATAAAATAGGTGACCGCCATCGAAAACTTATATATATCCCAACATCCCCTACGAAATCAAAAACACCCAGAAGCCTTGCATATCTCTTTACAACAACAAAGACATTTATCTTCGTGTAGCTTCTACCTTTCTATCTCTTCTTCTCAATATATAAGAGATTGTAGTGAAATTCAAAATCCAATTCTAAGAATTCCCATTTCGGTTTCATTTATTTCTATCACATACCAATGAAGAAACAAGCATCTTCTTCTTCTTCTTCCCAATCTCACCAGCTACAGAAAGACTCAGACGAAAAACACAGCTCATCTCCTAAATCCGCTCTAGTGGGGTTGTGCTGCCAGAGACCGTCGCTGAAGAAGACCGAGAAGCGGGCCCTCTCGGTCATACCCGACGCACCCACGTGTGGAAAATTCGAACGTGTCTTCCGCTACTTCGACGAAAATGGAGACGGGAAGATCTCAGCTGCGGAATTACAGAGCTGCATGAGGACCATCGGGGAGGAGCTATCGGTGGAGGAGACAGAGGCGGTGGTCGAGTCCATCGACTCAGACGGAGATGGGATGTTGGGTTTTGAGGAATTTGTTAGATTGATTGAAGTTAATGGGGAAGAAGAGGAGAGGAGTGATCTTAGAGGGGCATTTGGGATGTATGATGAAGGGTCCGGATGTATTACGCCCAAGAGTCTAAAGAGGATGCTCAGTCGATTGGGAGATTCAAAGACGATCGATGAATGTAAGGCCATGATCTGTCCGTTCGATCTCAACGGCGATGGAGTTCTTAGCTTTGAAGAATTCAGGGTCATGATGGTCTGATCTGTAGACGTGTGATCGCTAGAATTTCTTTGTGTGTTTGAAAGGCTTAATCGTATTCATGTATATTTATTTACGGTGAAATCCATTGTATACATTTATCCAGTTTAAATTTGTCTAAAGGCCTGTTTATTTCACCATTTATTTACGGTGATTCAGGGAAATGAGGGATGACTACGATATACTTGTATCTCGATAACGTGTCTATTTTACTGTCGATTTCCGTATTTGGTTTGTCGACAGTAAAATCATAGTAATAACATTTTTATATAATGTTATTATTAAATTATCATCAAAATATACTAATGTTCCTATTTTGATTCAAGATTTTTTTTTTCATTAAGCCAATATATTTGCATTTGACTCATATTTCTGTGTTTGGTTTAACAGTGTTAAAATTATAATGACGAGACATTTCCATTCAATTACTAAAGTAATAGGCAATACAAACCGGCCCTAAAATATGTTTAAATAGCATGTCTTGCGCAGAAGAAGAATTAAAATTGGGTTTAGTTTTAGTTTTTTTATATAAAAAAAATTTGCTGCTCTGCCATTGTGTGACAGATGATACGGTGCACACACAGCGTACAGATGATTCAAACTGCTCTTTTCCAAATGATAGGGCCACTTTATATGTATCATGAACTAAAAAATATGTACTTTGTTGATCATCTATCTCATCGGTGGACTTATGGTGGCAATGGGTCGAGTGCAAGGCCTGGTCATTTGTCAGCCCATTTGCGGTTTAGCAAACCCAGCGCTAGCCTCAACCTTAACTGCCGCCCATTGCCTTGTGGTCATAAAAGCCCATGAGAGACCTGATCCATTTAATTGTAATTGAGTTGGGCATGATCAAATTGACCCAAGTGGACCCGACATGACCACACTTGGGTTTAAGAATGAAATATGGGGCTAAAGTTACACCGGTGCTACCCAATTAGTGCGCACGTAAAAACATACATACATCATGTGTATGTATTTATACTTAGTGCAATTTCCTTTGATTATGCCCAAGTCGTTGGATTAAAGAAGATTTAAATTAAAGGTATCACATTTACGCTATTGATGTTGGATTGTTAGGGATATTTTATAAGTTTCTATCTTTATATCAATTAATGCAATTGAGTTTTTACTCATATATTCTATAATTGGATTATCTCTACCATCATGGTGAGAAAAAATTTATTTTTTGCTGAAAGATAAAAATAACAAATTAAAAAGATGAACTCTTTCCCTCATAAATCACTGGATCGATACGGAAAACCTCAAGAGTCGATCTCGAACCTGAAATTGATTATGGCCACTCATTTGGTCAAGACTTTTATTTTTAGCTGAAAAATAAAAATAACTCATTAAAAAGATGAACTCTCTCTCTCATAAATTACTGGATCGATACGGAAAACTTTACGAGCTGATCCCAAACCTAAAATCGATTATAGCCGCTCATTTTGTCAGACTCTCTATCTCTTTCGCTTGAGCTGTTGGCTCACTCGATGCATGTTTTGTACATCTAGGCCGACTGTTTTTCCGGCTCATTTTAGTCATGGAGTTAAAAATGAAGTTGATCCAAATCTCAGGTGGACCACAGCATAGAAAATAGTGGTGATCGAATGCTCACTGTTAAAAAAGTCATGGATCAAGCTGATATTTGTATTTTCCCTTCATCCATATCAGATATGACTGTATGATGAATTAGATGACAAATAAACATTATAGAGGTCCTTAGGAATCTTTTAATGTTGGGCATTTAATCACGACTGTTTGTTGGTGTGATTTACTTGAGATTTGGATCTGCTTTACTTTTTTTAAATGATATGAAAAAATTGATGAACAAAGGGAATATGCAACACATACATCATGGTGAACCCCAAAGTCACTGCCTTACCTAATCCATAGTATCCTCTTACATGAATGGACAACTTCATGCTGATGAAATCCACCTGGCCATCAGGTGTGCCACACTGTTTTTTGCCAAGGACCAAAAAGGTCAGTCGGATTCAAAACTCTGGTGGGATACACCACGTAGAACTGTTGAAGTGGAGATGAAATCATGGAAATTGTGTGGGATGAACCGGTTGTACATACGTACCATCCAATCGTTTCATCCAACGCATTCCATCACAATGAAGGGGCAAAAATCATGACACAAACACTACATGATTCTACACAATTACTTATGGTGTGGCTCAACTAAGTTTTTTTTTTGGAATAAATCTTAATCGCCACGGTGAAAATTCTGTGGCAAAATTGATGGCCGTGGTGGATTTGATGCATGTTAATAAGAATATAACTACTACACAGAGTTAGGCTAGCGCAATTTCACACACAGCATTGTGCCGTGCTTTCTTTGAACGTTATTATTTTCCACTGATGTATCAGTTCAGTGAGAAAATCGAGCCGTGAAAGAGGTGTGCTATATGATGATGTAGATTACGTGGAGACGATTCACTAATCTGGTGGACACACACTTACATGAAGTCAAACCATCATTTTGTCCACTGATTTCAAAGGTGCAGGTGTCTCGAGCAATGGAACTTTCTGGATTTTCACCTCAAGTGATATTTAGAGCTCTAGATGTTATACAGAAGGAATGGGTGGTTGGAAAGAAATGTTCATGTGTTTGACACGGGTACAAAGAAGATGCAAATGTTGGAATATATGATTGAATCAAATAAACTATTTAAAATTGAGAATCGAAAAAGAAAATTAAATATGAAGTAGAAGATTTATAGATTTGAGTCGAGGCGTAACGTCAGTCACTCAGCTTGAAATCGAATTTGCTCCCCTCGGACGGCGTCCCAAGTGCAACATGTTTCCAGATCAATCGACATTCAAAATACAATGACTATGACCCGGTCTCAGCGGTGCACTTACTATACGCGGGCTCGAACCACTTGCGGTTTAACCCAAAAGTGCTGAGTTGACTCAGCGACGAACTCAGCAACCAAAACTTGTAAATCAGAAGATAGAGAGAGTTTTCACAATAGAAGAAAGGATTTTTCATAGTTTTGAAACTGGAACAGAAGTCCATATATAGACTTTGAAGTGGTGCATTAAGCACCCTTTCGAAAGGATTTGGTCTGTTAGGTTTAAATTCAACAGGTGCGATCAACTGAACAGTCACACATCTCTCTGATTTAAAACGAAAATGTGTAAGTACGAGTACACTCTCGCATAAATAAAGTCTCGCAAGTACCCATACACACACCCACGCGAATACACCCGCACCCGCATCCGTATCTGCATCCCCATCTCTACTACTCAACCCGTCGTGTCGCGCACACAGACTCGGACTTGGCTCGGCATGGCACAGCACAATGTGGCGCAGTTTGGCTCTGTTTGGTAGCGTGACTTACGTGGGTAGGTTAACCGAACCTACGTAGAGGTGGATGGTCTTATTGGGCCCACTGTGATGTATATATTTTATCCACATCATCCATTTATTTTGAAAGATCATTTTAAGTAATATTGTGCCCAAAAATGAGGCTTATCAAAGCCTTTTGTGGACCACACCATAAAAAGTAGTGAAATTGAAAACCTTTTGGGGGCCATAAAATTTTTGAATATAACTCATTTTTTGGCCCGTGACATTAAATTAAATTCTAAATCCAATTGATGGATTGGATTCGATATATAAATCACGACAGGACCTACAACTCTTATAACATGACAACCTCGACCCTTATTGTGTTACAACCACGAACTCCACATGTCACATGACAACCCCAACCCATATAATATGATAACCATGACCTATATAACATGACAACCACGACCCATATAACATGTGCAACCACAATCCATGATAACCACAAACCATATAATATAACAACCATGACCTATATATATAACATGACAACCTCGACCCATGACAATCACGACCCATATAACATGACAACATTGACCCATATAACATGCAAACACGACCCACATAACATAATAACCTCGACCCTTATAACATGACAACCACAACCCATACCCATATAACATGGTAAGAGTCATGGTTGTAATGTAGTAAGGGTTATGGTTTGAAAAACATTTCAAAGCTTGTCAGAAGGCCGCCGTCGAAATATTTGAAAGGTGAAACCTCTTTCAACAATTTGACCATACAATAACGCTAGTACGGCCAAAATCCCTATTTCCAAGCAGAAGATGTTCATATTCCCATAGAGTATAGCATAGCAACCCCAACTCATGCATGCATATTTTATAGGCTTGTGTATAAGAAGGCCTCAAATTAACCCATAAAAAAATCCGAACGTTGATCTTGATCCAAAATTCACACTAAAAGAATAATCATAGCCGTCAGATTGGTGTCCATTTAATGGATTATTAAAATAAAGTGATCAGCGGTCATTATATTATATGTATATATATATATATATATATATATATATATATATATATATATATATATATATATATATATATATATATATAACTGATATTATATCTATATCCAGAACTTTTCTAAAGCGTGTCCACCATTTGAGAATATCGGATACTTTTCTAATGCGTGTCCACCATTTGAGAATATCAGATTTTGGTGCGTTCTCCGTGGTCCTTGACTGCATGCGTACGTGGCAGCTTCATGCTCCATAAGCATATATGAAATGGGGAGCAGATTGGGTGAGACTTTGGATCAACCTATGTGGGTGGGACCAGAATGTTCGTTTTCCATCCAAACCTGTTGATAAGGTCACAAAGATCTAGATGAAAGGACCACACAAATATTGGCTTGATTTAAAACTTTTATGGCTCATAAGAAGTTTTTAATAATGCCATTACCACTGTTTCCTGTATCATGGTCTAACTTAAATTTGGATCTGCTTCATCTTTTAGATCATACCCTAAATGAGCTTTAAATACGGATAGATGTGGATGTAGTCGCATACATCACAGTAGACCCAAAGACTCGGCGTCCTACCCCCCGCCTGGATGGTAATCCGTCCGGGCAGGGCTCTGTGGGGCCCACCGTTATGTAAGTGTTAGATAAATTTAGTACGTGAACCAAAAAATGAGACAGGTCCAAGGCTTGAGTGGACCACAAAGTGGGGATTGAACGTCCACCATTAAAAGCTTCTCGAGAGCCAGAGAAGTTTCTGATCAAGCTGATATTTGTGTTTTCACTTCATCCACGGCTACATGACCTTATGAATAAGTTTTATGGTTTAAAAAAACATCACGTGGGTCCTTAGAAAGGTTTCAACGGTGGGTGTCATATCAGTGCAGGTTCCTTTGTTGTTGTGCCTCATTTTTTAGCTCATATGTTAAATTTATCTGAAAGAATAGTTCAACGGCGTGGATAAAACACTTACGTAACGGTGGGCCCCACAGAGCCCTGCCCGGACGCAATCCGCGTCCACCCAAAGACAGGGGTCTCATGTGGGTAGATACAGGTCTCACCGAATCCGCGGCGTTTTTTTCGTTCGGTAGACGAATGAATGAATGAGACTCCTTTCTTTCCAGGTTATTGCAGCGAAAAACACACCCAAGGCGCGTGCAGTCACACGGGGGCCGTGAGCATGAATGCGGATAAGATGACGTTGGGAAGCCCAACTTGGAGGATGGCATGACCGTGGGGCTCACTTGATGCATGATTTGTACATTCAGGCTGACAGTTTTTCCGGCTCACTTTAGTCATGGAGTTAAAAATGAAGCTAATCCAAATACGAGGTAAACTAGGGCACAGAAAATAGTGGTAATTGAATGTTCACTATAAAAAAAAGTCACGGATCAAGTTAATATTTGTATTTTCCCTTCATCCATATCAGATATGATCTTATAATAAGTAAGATAACAAATAAACATCAAGAAGGTCCTTAGGATTTTTTTAAATGATAGGCATTTAATCACCACTGTTTATTTGGATCCTTACTCTTGCTCTGATGGTAGACTCTAAAGAGTAGGTCAAAGGTTTGAGTGCCCTAGGTTGTGAAATCCCACCATAGTGTATGCTTAGCTTCCATGCAGGAACGGCCGTATTAATAGGATATTATTTACGAACCTCTGTACCAAATTTTTAACGTGCATCTCCTTCGAACCCACGTAGCATCTCCTTGGAACCCACACAGTCAACCCTCGTTCATCCTCATCTTGACTTTCCTCCGCGGCTGCTTATATGAAAGTGACTCGCACTTTCCTCTCCAGTAATATGGAGCTGCGACGCGCAAAAGCAAGCGAGCTGTTGTCGGTTATAAAATACGTGGCCGCCATCGAAAACTTATATATATCCCAACATCCCCTAGGAAATCAAAAACACCGAGAAGCCTTGCATATCTTCGTGTAGCTTCTCCCTTTCCATCTCCTTCTCAATATATAAGAGATTGTAGTGAAATTCAAATTCCAATTCTAAGAATTCTCATTTCAGTTTCATTTATTTCTGTCACATACCAATGAAGAAACAAGCATCTTCTTCTTCTTCCCAATCTCACCAGCTACAGAAAGACTCAGACGAAAAACCCAGCTCATCTCCTAAATCCGCTCTAGTGGGGTTGTGCCAGAGACTGTCGCCGAAGAAGACCGAGAAGCGGGCCCTCTCGGTCATACCCGACGCACCCACGTGTGGAAAATTCGAACGTGTCTTCCGCTACTTCGACGAAAATGGAGACGGGAAGATCTCAGCTGCGGAATTACAGAGCTGCATGAGGACCATCGGGGAGGAGCTATCGGTGGAGGAGTCAGAGGCGATGGTGGAGTCCATCGACTCAGACGGAGATGGGATGTTGAGTTTTGAGGACTTTGTTAGATTGATTGAAGTTCATGGGGAAGAAGAGAAGAGGAGTGATCTTAGAGAGGCATTTGGGATGTATGATGAAGGGTCCGGATGTATTACGCCCAAGAGTCTAAAGAGGATGCTCAGTCGATTGGGAGAATCAAATACGATCGATGAATGTAAGGCCATGATCTGTCGGTTCGACCTCAACGGCGATGGAGTGCTTAGCTTTGAAGAATTCAGGGTCATGATGGTCTGATCTGTAGACATGTGATCGCTAGAATTTCTTTGTGTGTTTGAAAGGCTTAATCGTGTTCATGTATATTCATTTACGGTCAAATCCACTGTACACATTTATTCAATTTAAATTTATCTAAAGGCCTATTTATTTCACCAATTACCGTGGTGAATGATACAGGGAAATGTGGGATGACTACCATATACTTGTATCCTGATAACGTGTCCATTTTACTGTCCATTTCCGTATTTGGTTGAGCCACGGTGAAATCATAATAATGATATTTATATATTATTTTATTATTAAATTATCATCAAAACATTAATGTTATTATTTGGATTTAAGATTTTTTCGTTAACACAATTATTACAAATTTCTTTACATGTTCCATGACTACATTTGCATTTGACCCATATTTCTGTGTTTGGTTTACCGGTGTTAAAATTATAATGATGAGATATTTCCTTTCAATTTCTAAAGTAATAGGCAACACAAATAGGCTCTAAAATTTGTTAAAATAGCAAGTCTTGAGCTGAAACCGGGCGTTTAGTTTTAGTTTAAAAAAACTTCGATGCTCTGTCATTGAGTGATAGATGATACGCAAGCACTTGAAATTACAAATATTATTTAATTATAAGGTGTACACAGCGTGTAGATGATTCAAGCTACTCTTTTCCAAATAATATATACTGAGGGTTTTTTTTTTTTAACTCGTGCATACACACTCACGCCTTAGTAGGATTTCACCACCTATGGATACTCGAACCCTTGACCTGGTGTGAAACTCCGGAGAGTCTACCATCGGAGCAAGAGTATGGATCCAATGGGTGGACTTGTGGTGGCAATGGGTCGAGTGCAAGGTCCAGTCATTTGTCAGCCCAAGATAGACCCATTTGCAGTTTAGCAAACTGAAAAAAAAGTTCTAGCCTCAACCTTAAAGGGTTTTTGGCACCGAGGAATGGAGGGGGTTTCAAATCCCCTGGCAGCATAAAGTAATCGAGGGTGGGTTTTCAATCCCCTCTTTGAGAGGGTTTGTAATCCACGGTAAAAGCTTGGTTACACGTAAAATCATTTCAATAGTTACAGGTGTAACATGTGTGTCACTATATACTATCATTTTATTCGACACGTGGCCCCAATAATGATGATCAGCACCGTTCAAACTTTGTCCATGTAAATCAGCACCATATTCAAACTTTGTCCGGCACCGCCCAAACCTTGTCCATGTAAATCAACGATTAAAAATCGTTGGTTAGTCACTCAGACATGATCTGGTGCTTGTAGCCCATCCAAGACTTGGAATTCCATCATTTTCGGGCAAAGCATATATTTCAATGGGCTTATCACAACCATTGTATCAAAAATTACATATCTCACTAATTCGAGATATTAAAGTTGATTTAGTAATTAAATTCAAACCCCTGTAAATATATCATGGATAGGTAATTCACACTCCAGGGTGCCAAACACATTGGGAGAATTGCAAATCCAGGGGGTTTCTAATCCTAGGGGTTCCGAATCCAAGAGGTTCCAAATCCACGATCCCAAACAAGCCCTAAGTGTCGCTCATTGCCTTGTGGTCACAAAAGCCCATGAGGGACTTGATCCATTTAATTGTAATTGAGTTGGGCACGATCAAATTGGCTAAGTGGACCAGACATGACCACACTTAGGTTTAAGAATGAAATATGGGGCTAAAGTTACACTAGTGGACCCAATTACTGCACACATAAAAACATACATACATCATGTGTATGTATTTATACTTGGTGTAATTTTCTTTGACTACACCCAAGTTGTTGGACTAAAGAAGATTTAGATTTAGGGTCTTGCATTTACACTATAGATATTGGATCATCAAGGATATTTTTATGAGTTTCTTTTACTCATTCGTTATATGAATTGGATTATCTCTATTATTATAGTGAGAATAAAGTCAATTTTAGTTGAAAGATAAAAATAACTTATTAAAAAGACGAACTCTCCCCTTCACAAATCGCTAGATCAATACGGAAAACCACAAGGGCTGATCCTGGACCTGAAATCGAACATGGCCACCCATTTGGTCAGACTCTCTATCTCTTTCGCTTGAGTTGTTGGTCAGTCCAGATCTAACCAACTCTTGCATTTAACCATTCACAACGTGACAGTTTAGAGTGCAGGAGAAGATAAATGGACATGATTCACTTAATATTGATCTATTATCGAAGATGGGTCCAACCAAATCTTCCATCTAGTTCTCTCATTTTCTTGATTACAGTCGAACCATGGCCGCACAATCAGGTCCTCAAGTTCTCACATTCTTCTTATTCCGATCAATGTATGGCTTGAGTCCCTATCTAGCCATCGTCCATGTTCTCCCGATTTGGGTCCAAACCGTAGTAGGATTCACTTGGATATCAGTTCAATCTTTCGATATTAGAAACTTTCTCAAATGCTACAAGTTCTCTGAATGTTTCTGAGAAGATTTTTCGTTTTAGAATGACCATGAAAAATGGCTTCGTCAAGTATATCATAGCCAAATGTGTGATAAGATATATTCTCTTAGCGGATCTTTTTTAAACGTAATACGTATGCTACTTTATTAATTGGTATGTTAATCGTGGCCATGTGGCATCCGTTAATTTATTTTCCTAAAGATATGTGTAAGTATGCATCCATATTTATAATGAAATGCGTAAAGATGAAGAAAGATCAAGCGAAGATACACCCAGGTGTGGATAGAATTTCTGCCAATAACAACCCTTGTAGTGTCAACACATGGTGGTTTTTCATAAATCCAAGCTAGGGTGCTGAAAATGGGTGTAAACACCACCTTAATGTATATGTTTTATCCACTCTATCCATCCATTATACTAGCTCATCATAGGGCATGAGTCCAAAATGAGCAAATCCAAAGCTCTTGTAGACTACATCACATAAAAATAGTGGGGATTGAATGCCTACAATTAAAACTTTTTGGAGGGTTACAAAAGTTTTGGATCAAGCATGTATTTGTGTCATCCCTTCATCAAGATCATGTGACCTTGTCCCTTCATCCAAGATTATGTGACCTTATGAACAGATTTGATGGAAAATGAACATCATAATAGACGCCACTGCTTTTTGTATTTGACCTTATGTGAACATCATAATAGACGCCAAGATTATGTGCTTTTTGTGCTTTTTGTGACCTTATGTGACCTTATGTATTTGACCTTATGTGACCTTATGTGAACATCATAATAAATTACTAAAAGGTTAATAGACATCAAGATTATGTGACCTTATGTGAACATCATAATAGACATCAAGATTATGTGACCTTATGTATTTGTGCTTTTTGTGGTGTGGTCTACTTGAACATCATAAGATTTGTGCTTTTTGTGACCTTATGTGACCTTATGTATTTGACCTTATGTGACCTTATGTGAACATCATAATAAATTACTAAAAGGTTAATAGACATCAAGATTATGTGACCTTATGTGAACATCATAATAGACATCAAGATTATGTGACCTTATGTATTTGTGCTTTTTGTGGTGTGGTCTACTTGAGCTTTGTATATGCTTCATGTTTGGGTATTTTGAGCTTTGGATCTGACTAATTTTTTTAACTTGTGCCAAAAGGAATAGTTACTGTGGATAAAACAGATACATCATGGTAGGACTTACGGTGCTTTATCACCAACTAGCTGGCAAGTGCGAAGGTAGCCAGCCAATCTGCATCCCAAATAAAAGTCACCGTCCGCCGTGGGAAGGTTTTAATAATGGATGTCATTATCTTCATTGTTTCCTGTGGTATGGTCCACTCAAACTTTTGGTATGCTTCAATTTTGGGGTACCCAAACGATCCGCATCTTTCAAATAATCTGTCATGCGTGGCTTGCTTTATCATCACAATATTCGACGAGAAATTTCCGACTGTATGACCCATTTATGGCCCATTTCCGAGACGAGGCCCACCTCATTTTACCTTCCAAGAATAAGCCCCAGCTGTACGGACGCCTTCCCAAAGGTCGAAAATACCTCTGCTTTTCCTTCCGCAAGAGGATCGGCCGCTGACGCTCCTCGAACTCCGAGTTCCACGAACGGTTCAAAAGATATCAAAGTTACGTGGCCCCACAGTTATGTATTTATTATATCCAGAACGTTCATCCATATTTCGAGATCATTTCGGAGCATTATCGAAAAAAAATAAAATCATACCCAAAGATCAACTGGACCACACCACAAAGAGCAGTAGAAAATTGATTGTCACCGTTGAAACTTTTGTAGGGCCCACCATAACATTTATTTTCTACCAATCTATTCATAAGGTCACAAAGACCTGGATGAAGAGGAAAAACAAATTTCATAATGATCCAAAACTTTTGCAACCCCTAAAAGGGTTTCAATGGTAGACGTTCAATCCTCCACTGCCTTTTATAGTGTGGTCCACTTGATAGTTAAATCTGTCTTATTTTTCGTCTCAAGACTTAATACGAGTTTGCCAAATAGATGGACGGTTTGGATATAACACATACCTCATAAAAGGACCCACGAAGGAGGTGGAGATTACAACAGGAAAAAAAAAAAAGCCTGGAACCTATGGCTACGGATTATAACCGTAGCCATAAACACAGCCCATGCTTTCTCGACATGTCCTTTGCCATGTATCGAAGGCCTTTCGATATGTACTTCAATGTATTGAAGGTATTTTGATATGATCGAAAAAGGTCCAGAACTGTCCAGCGAGTTTGCATAAAAATCCAGCAATTTTCGATACGTTTCGACGCTATAGCTACAGATTATAGCAGTAGCCATAATTGTAGTCCGTAAAAGTCTATACAAAATTTTTTTATTTTTTTATTTTTTACATGGAGACCTTTATTCTACCTACAATTTTCTCTAATACATATTGATATAAATATGTATATACAAGCATATAAAAAAAAAAAATTGCCTCTTTTTTTCATTTCTTTCTTTATTCATTTAACAAGAATATCTTCTAAACAAAAATTAGTTACTCGACATACCATATGATTTTAGGGTAGGAGAAGCTACTTTAGCCAACTAACCTTGTTTTTTTCCAAGATTCCATCAGTTCGATGGTCGAAAATCCATTTCATTCACTTCGCAGACAATTTCAATCAGTTTTCAGTCATTTCTTTGCACTTCACGGTCAATTCGCTTCACTTCACGGTCATTTCCATGCATTTCACGGTCATTCCCGGCAATTTCGTGTTGATTCACTGTCATTTCTATGCACTTCACGGTCAATTCTCTTCACTTCACGGTCATTTCCATGCACTTCACGGTCAATTCCCTTCACTTCACGGTCATTTCCATGCATTTCACGGTCATTCCCGGCAATTCCGTGTTCATTCACTGTCAATTCAACACACTTCACGGTCAATTCACTTCACTTCACGGCCATTTCCATGTACTTCACAGTCAATTCACTTCACTTCACCATCATTTTCATGCATTTCACTGTCATTCCCGACGATTCCGTGTTCATTTACGGTCAATTCGATGCACTTCACGGCCATTTACACTCACTTTGCGGTCAATTCCCTTCACTTTGCGGTCAATTCCCTTCACTTCACCGTCATTTTCATGCATTTCACGGTCATTCTCGGCGATTCCATGTTCATTCACGGTCAATTCACTTCACTTCACGGCCATTTCCATGCACTTCGCGGTCAATTCACTTCACTTCACCATCATTTCCATGCATTTCACGGTCATTCCCGGCGATTCCATGTTCATTCACGGTCAATTCGATGCACTTCACAGTCAATTCACTTCACTTCACGGCCATTTTCACGCACTTCACGGTCAATTCACTTCACTTCACCATCATTTTCATGCATTTCAGGGTCATTCCCGGTGATTCCGTGTTCATTCACGGTCAATTCGACGCACTTCATGGTCAATTCACTTCACTTCACGGCTATTTCCACTCACTTCGTGGTCAATTCCCTTCACTTCACCGTCATTTCCATGCATTTCACGGTCATTCCCAGCAATTCGACGTACTTCACGGTCAATTCACTTCACTTTATAGCTATTTCCATGCACTTCGCGGTCAATTCACTTCACTTCACCATCATTTCCATGCATTTCACGGTCATTCCCGGCGATTTCATGTTCATTCACGGTCAATTCGACACACTTCACAGTCAATTCACTTCACTTCATGGCCTTTTCCACGCACTTCGCCATCAATTCACTTCACTTCACCATCATTTTCATGCATTTCACGGTCATTTTCGGCGATTCCGTGTTCATTCACGGTCAATTCGATGCACTTCACGGTCAATTCACTTCACTTCACAGCCATTTCCATGCACTTCGCGGTCAATTCATTTCACTTCACCATCATTTCCGTGCATTTCACGGTCATTCCCGACGATTCCGTGTTCATTCACGGTTAATTCAATGCACATCACGGTCAATTCACTTCACTTCAAGACCATTTCCATGCACTTCACGGTCAATTCCCTTCACTTCACCGTCATTTCCATGCATTTCACGGTCCTTCCCGGCGATTTCGTGTTCATTCACGGTCAATTCGACATACTTAATGGTCAATTCACTTCACTTCACGGCAATTTCCATGCACTTCGCGATCAATTCACTTCACTTCATCATCATTTCCATGCATTTCACGGTCATTCCCGATGATTCCGTGTTCATTCACGGTCAATTCGACGCACTTCACGGTCAATTCACTTCACTTCACGGCCATTTCCACACACTTCGTGGTCAATTCACTTCACTTCACCGTCATTTCCATGCATTTCACGGTCATTTCTAGCGATTCCGTGTTCATTCACGGTCAATTCGACACACTTCACGGTCAATTCACTTCACTTCACGGCCATTTTCATGCATTTCACGATCATTCCCGGTGATTCCATGTTCATTCCACGATCATTCATTTAGTTTACACTTCACAAGGTGATGGGTGGGGTTACACATTGACTTCAATTGCACCCTTTCAAATGCCGCTGTTGGATTTAACAAAAGCGATACATTCAAGGTGAATTGACCGCTGGTGCGTGGAAATGGCCATGAAGTGAAGTGAATTAACCGTGAAGTGCATCAATTGACCGTGAATGAACACTTTAATCGCGGAATGGCCGGGTGAAATGCATGAAAATGACCATATTTTTGGCGGAAGTGAAGTGAATTGATCAGCTGTGGCGCGTGTGAAATATCCATGAAGTGAAGTGAATTGACCGTGAAGTCATCATTGACCGTGAATGAACACGTAAATCGCCGAGAATGACCGAAAATGCATGGAAATGACTTTGTTAATTAATTGACCGCTCAAGTCCGTGAAAATGGATGTGAAGTGAAGTGAATTGACCGTGAAGTGCCGTTTAATCAATTGACGTCGCGCGTGAATGAACACTAATCGCCGAAATGGCCGTGAAATGCATGGAAATGATGGTGAAGTGAAGTGAATTGACCACGAAGTGCGTGAAAATGTCCATGAAGTGAAGTGAATTGACTGTGAAGTGCATCAAAATGATCGTGAATGAACACGGAATCACCAGGAATGACCGTGAAATGCATGGAAATGGGCGTAAAGTGAAGCGAATTGACCGTGAAATGCATGGAAATGACCGTAAAGTGAAGGGAATTGACCGTGAAATGCATGAAAATGACCCTGAATCAACACAAAATTGCCAGGAATGACTGTGAAATGCATGGAAATGACCGTGAAGTGAAGCAACTTGACCATGAGATAAATGAAATGAGCGAAATTGATCGCGAACTGATTGAAATTGACCGTGAAGTGAATTAAATGGATTTTTGACCATTGACCTGATGGAATCTTGAAAAATAACCAAGTTGGTTGGCTAAAGTAGCTTCTCCTACCCCAAAATCATATAGGGTATGTCAAGTAACTAATTTTGGTTTAGAAGATATTGTTGTTAAATGAATAAAGAATTAAATGAAAAAAAAGAGAGAGAGAGAGAGAGAGAAAAAAAAATTATATGCTTATATATACATATTTATTTAAATATGTATTAGAGAAAATTGTAGGTAGAATGAAGTTCTCTATATAAAAAAATAAATTAAAAAAAAATTCATAGATTGGCACATACTACAGCTATGGTTACGGTTATAATCTGTAGCTAAAAGTAAAATACCTTTTTCGAAAGACCTCCGATTAATCGAAAATTGCAAGATTTTTGAGGCAAACTCGCTGGACATTTCTGGACCTTTTTTGATTAATTGAAAGACCTTTGATATATCGAAGTATATATTGAAAGACCTTCGATACATATAAAAGTATATATTGAAATGGCAGGAGAGGGGGCTATGGCTACGGTTATTATCCGTAGCCATAGACCCCTAGCTATACGTCCCTTTTTTTTATTTATTATTATTATTATTTTTTCACTTTTTTTGGGTCCTGTTATGAGGCATGTGTTATAGCCAAACGGCCCATATTTTTGGCGAACTCTTATTAAGCCTTGAGACGAAAAATAAGACAACCGAATCTCTAGCTCGATTGGATAACTATCAAGTGGACCACATTGTTATAAATTTTTTTTATAGTTATTTATTTATTGTGGAGGATTGAACGTCTATCATTGAAACCCTTTTAGGGGTCACGGACGTTTTGGATCATTATGAAACTTTTTTTTCCTCTTCATCCTGATCTTTGTGACCTTATGAATAATTGGATGAAAAATAAATGTTATGGCGGGCCCTACAAGATTTTTTAGGGTAAAAATCAATTTTCCCGCTGCTCTTTGTGGTGTGGTCCAGTTGATCTTTGGATATTATTTATTTTTTTTGATAATGCTCCGAAATGATCTCGAAATATGGATGAACGTTGTGGATATAATAAATACGTAACTGTGGGGCCACGTACCTTTGATATCTTTTGAACCGTTTGTACAACTCGGAGTTCGAGGAGCGTCAGCGCTCGTCTTTGAGCACCAGCCGATCTGCTTGAAGGAAATAGCAGGGGCATTTTCGACCTTTGTAAAGGCATCCGTACAGCTGGGGCTTATTCTTGGAAGGTAAAATGAGGTCGGCTTCGTCTTGGAAATGGGCCATAAATGGATCGTACAGTCGAAAATTTCTCATATTCGACTGACTTTACCTGCACGAGGTCTATTGACCGGAATTCTCTACAACACGCGTATGACATACCCAACTTCGTAGGTCCCACCACAAGCATATGTAAAAGAATCACTCCGTCCGTTAGGTTCGGTTCTAAGCCCTGAGGCAATCAATCAGACAGGCCCACAACTTAAATGGCCCGCACCTCAGGGAATGATGGGGTTTAGATGCCAACCAGAGGTTTGCGTGTGGAGCCAGAATAATAGTATTTTTCATCAAATCCGTTAATAGGATGTAACTCACCTGGGCTAAGCAATGATATAAAAATCAGCCTCATTCAGATATTAGGTTGGCCACACTGCATTAACTTAAGGGGTTCAAGGAGTAATTTTACATTGTTCACACTAGTGCGACCCACTGGAATTTTTTTTAAAGACACGGATTACGTACTACCCCCGCCCGTCCCTAGATCTGGATGGGCAGTTCTGTGGGTGGGCTCCGTGATGCATGTGTACATCCAAGCCATCTATTCCTTTTTTCAGATTATTTTAAGGCATCAAAACAAAAATGAAGCAGATCAAGTGTAACGTAATCATTACATGAAATGTAGACTTCATCCAAATTTTACACACCCTCACCACAGATGACTCTTGCATTTAATGCAACTTACGGTGCATTTTAATGCAACCAGGCTTATTATTTGGTGTGGTCTACTTGAGCGTTGGATCTGCCTCATTTTTGTGCTCATGCCTTAAAATAATATGAGAAAAGAGATTGATTGCTTCAATGTACAGATACATCACAGTAGGCTTTCTCACAAAACTGCCCGGTCGGAGCTAGGGACGGGCGGGGGTAGTACGCAATCCGCGTCCTGTTTTTTAACGGGGGATCGTCTGTCTATGTGGTTAAAATATAAAGGTTCTCACACGATGAATGGAGTCGATTTACATATATAACATGATGGGTAAAACAGAGGATTCCGGCGCCGAAATTTAGGCGGTGAAAATGGCTTGACAAACAGACGCGGATTTCTGCTAAGTTCATGCGCAAGTATTTTGGACAGGGCACAATGCGATGTTTGTGAGAAATCCAATCCGTCCATCCTTTTTTAATCTAATTTTAGGATATGCAACTAAAAATAAGGTGGATGAAAAACTCAAATGGTCCACATGAGACGAAAAAGTGGAAATTTAGTGACCACCGTTGAAATATTTATACGGCCACAAAAGTTTTGTATCTAAGTTTTCAGTGTTTTCACTTCATCCCACTAAAAATGACCTTATAAACCGTTTGGATGGCATATAAACATCAAGGTGGAGCCTAGGAAGGTTTCAACGTTAGGAATTCCTTTCCCCACTTGTTCATCTTGTATGGCTCATTTGAGTTTTTAATCCTCCTAATTTTTAGTAGCATGCCCTAAAATGAGCTCAAAAAATGGATGGACGGGTTGGATTTCTCATAAACATCACATTGGACCCACCTTACATCCCAGGCAGGAACTTGGAAATCCGGCTATCGACAAACTGGTTACCTTACATGTGAGCCAATACAATTTTGCAGTCATCAATTAGGCTGGTGCGTCATCATCTGCAGCCCAACGCGTCTTTCACGCCAGTTTGACCGTTCCTTCCTTACTAATCCGTTGGTCTAAAGATACTGACGCACGGCAATGTCCTTCTCAATACGGAAGTGGATTGCTGCCATAGGCACAATTGAATAGGATTAGGGTGAATGGGATGGATGTTAAGGCAACGATGACAACGTTGGTTTAAGATCCATAGGTTTGCTATATCGGGGGACAAGTTCACTGGGTTCATTTGGCTCGTTTGGCATATACCTAGATTTTACCATTCCATCGCTCCCAATCCCATGGGATCCGTCTGACCTAAGAGGCCCTGATATATTTGTCATATCCATACCGTACATCCATTTAAAGGGATTATTTTAAGGCATGAGCCAAAAAAATGAGGTGCATAAAAAGCTCAAGTAGATTCCACTAGACTCCACTGCAAAGAGATTGGATGACTACCATTAAAAACTTCTTTAGGTCACATAAGCTTTTGATAAGTTGATGTTTGTGTTTTCCCTTTCGTTCATGTCTTTGTTAACTTATAAAAAGGTAGATCTTAGATAAACATTATGGTAGGCCTAAGGAGGTTTCAGTGGTGGTGTCATTGTCTTCTATTTTATGTGTTGTGTGCACTTAAGCTTTGGATATGACTTATTCTTTAGCCCATGCCTTAAAATTAAAATGATTTTTAAAAAATGGATGGACATGTATATACAACACATACATCATAGTGGGCCCTATCAAACTTAGTGTTCAGTGGTCAATTTGGTAATCCGTAGCTAATTGGCACCGGTGGCACTGACCTGGGTGGGGCCGCAACTTGTGTGGGTCTCCGGATGGATGGATCCATAACTGATGTAGAGTGGGTTGCGGACAGTTTCATGGCCAAGATGGATCAGAAAAAGCCCGATCGGCGACAGAAGTGATTCAGAAAAGGCCCAGTCGGCAACAGAAGTAATCCAGACCATCGGACCTTAAATCGGGTGTATCTCACAATCCGGAATGAGTTAGCTGACGTAAGATATATGATTTTGGGGTAGAACGAGCTACTCTAGCCAACCAACCCCGCTATGCCGGGTTGCGACGCCCGGAATTGCTTTAGGAGTTGCGCCCAACGTGAAAAGAGCTTAGAATAATTAGGAGAACGGTTTGGTAAAGCCAAATAGGACACTTACTATTTTTGATCGAAAACCTTGCGCACTAATAGACATCACGACCGTCTATAAATAGTAAGTTTACTATTTATAGTAAGTCGCGATTTCTAAGAGTTTTAGTTGTAGTTTGATTCTGATTTCTTTCCCATTACTTGGTACCCCTATTTAAAGGGTTGTGAACTCGTTTTTATTCATTCATTAATCAATTTCGAATTTATTAGAATTTATTTCTATTTTATGCTTTCTTTCCTCGTGGATCGAAAAGTCTTTGTGAGGAGTCCAGAGAAGTTCCGTAAATTCGGAATACTTATCCTCTTTAGGAAGATGGTGCTTGACCTCACGTCTTCCCCGGCGTCAATAACTGTAGGGCTCACCTTGATGTACTTATCTTACATCCACACCGTCCATCTATTTTAAAATCTAATTTTAGAAAACTCCCAAAAATAAAGTAAATTCAAATCTCAGGTGGATCACGCTACAAGAAGCAATGGTGATTGATCATTAAAAGTTTATTATGAGCCACAAAAGCTTTTAATCAAACTTATATTTGTAAGTCCCTTCTTCTAGGTCTTTGTGACCTCATAAATGGGTTGGATGGCAAATAAAGATTACGGTGGCCCCTAAAAAGTTTCTAACGGTAGGTATTCAACCACCATTGTTTTTTTGTAGTGTGGTCCACCAAAGATTTGAATATGCTTCATTTTGGGTCCCTAAAATGAGCTGTCAAAAGGGACGGTGGATCCCTCTGCCCGACCTCAACAGGATCCACGAAACAGGGTGGGGGTGTTTGGCGTGGCAAAGTTCCGTAGGCCCGACCATGATCTATGTGTTATATCCACGTAGTCCATTCATTTTAGGGCATGAGCCAATAAAAGCTACATCCAAACCTCACGCACCACGTAAAGCAGTGGGGACAATAGCACACACCTCAACCCTGAAACCTTCCTAAGCCCTGACATGACGTTAATTAGCCATCTAACCCTTCATGAGATCACACGGCCGATATAAAAGAAAAGAAGACCCAAACATTAGATTGATCCAACCCTCCATGGGCCGAGATAAAAGAAAGGAAAACAAACATCAGATTGATCCAACCCTTGATAGGATCACAAAGGCCGTGATAAAAGAAATGAAAACCTAAACATCATATTGATCCAACCCTTCATAAGATCACACAGGTCTAGATAAAAGAAAGAAAAACCCAAACATAAGATTGATCCAAAACTTCTATAGCCCTAAGAAGTTTTCAATGGTAACCGTCAACTCCTGCTTTTTGCGGCTTGGATCTTACTCTTAGTTTAGGCATATTCGTGCACAACAATACATAGAAGATGAAAATAATAAGGGATGTTAAGAATCGCGCCATCCCTTTTTAGCTTTGTTAGACCTAACTACCCAAATATTTCCTTCGGATGTCACCTCTAACATCTGGGTTTTTTTAAGCTTTTCATTAATTCCAAATAATGGCTTCAATATTGGGCATACCGCCAATGTATGTTGATGATCTATGCTGTCCATCCATTTTTTTCAGCTCATTTAAGGGGTTGAGCCCAAAATTTAAGCATATCCAAAGCTCACGTTGAGGATAATGATTTCCACCGTTGAAATCTTGCTAGGCCATGCAGTAATATTTGTTTGCCATCCAACTTGTTAATAAGATCATACCGACATGGATAAAAGGAAAACACAAATAAAAGCTTGTTCTAAGACTTCTATAACCCTTAAGAATTTTTCAACCGTATACATTTAATTCACAATATTTCCTATGGTGTGGTCCATTTGAACTTTAGATAGGCTTTTATTATTTTACACACACGCCCACACACACACCATAGTGAGATTTCACCACCTATAGGTTTCGAACCCAAGACCTCGTGTTGAAACTCCTCAGAGTCTACCACTCGGGCAAGGACCGGAACCGAATCAGTATGCAATCTGCTTCCATTAAAAATATTATCAACGAAATTTTGAAAAGGTTAGATTTTTGTCCACGTTTACTATTTATTAGGGATATGTTTATCATTTTCACAAATAGGCTAACTTATATGGACAAAAGTGTTAAAAATAAATAGACCCCTTAAAATATAGGCGTTGATTTCTTTAAAAAAAAATTCTTTTGGGTGGTTCTTTCTTATTAACCCAAAACCGGGTGCATTTCATAATCTCTTCCTCATCCTTCTCCAATTATCTGGACTTTTCTCCAATTATCTGGACTTTTCTCGGCGGCTGCTCATAAGAAAGTTCCTCGCACTCTCACGCCCTGCGATCCGGGAGCGGAGACGCGCAAAATCAAGTAAGCTGTTGTTTCTTATAAAACAGCTGGCTGCCCATCGAAAACTCACATATATCCCATCATCCAAACGCCTACGAATCAACAATATCCAGAATCCGTGGTTATCTATTTACATCAACAAACACACTTATCTTCGTGTAGCTTCACCCTTTCCATCTCTTCTTCTCTATATATAAGAGATTGAAGCGAAATTCAAATTCCAAATTCAAAAATACTCATTTCTGTCTCATTTATTTGCATCGCATACCAATGAAGAAACAAGCATGTTCTTCTTCTTCTCAATCTCACCAGCTAGAGAAAGACGAAAAACCCAGCTCATCTCCTAGATCCGCTCTAGTGAGGTTGTGCCGGAGACTGTCACCGAAGAAGACCGAGAAGCGGGCTCTCTCAGTCATAGCCGACGCACCCAAGTGTGGAAAATTTGAACGTGTCTTCCGCTACTTCGACGAAAATGGAGACGGGAAGATCTCGGCTGCAGAATTACGGAGCTGCATGAGGACCATTGGGGAGGATCTGTCGGTGGAGGAGTCGGAGGCGGTGGTCGATTCCATCGACTCGGACGGAGATGGGATGTTGGGTTTTGAGGACTTTGTTAGATTGATTGAAGTTAATGGGGAAGAAGAAGAGAGGAGTGACCTTAGAGAGGCATTTGGGATGTATGATGAAGGGTCCGGATGTATCACGCCCAAGAGTCTAAAGAGGATGCTCAATCGATTGGGAGAATCAAAGACGATCGATGAATGTAAGGCCATGATCTGTCGGTTCGATCTCAACGGCGATGGAGTGCTTAGCTTCGAAGAATTCAGAGTCATGATGGTCTGATCTGTGGACGTGTGATCGTTTGAATCAAGATCGTGTTCATATACATTTATTTATGGTTAATTCCATTCATGTACATTTATGTCAAATTCGTATGTAGTCTTATTTGTTTCACCGATTACCTTGGTGGTATAGAGGAAATGTCTGGCGGTTATAAATTATTTATCTTAAGATAATGTCTCCATTTTACTTCCCATTCTTGTATTTGGTTTCTCGTGGTAAAATCATGATAATAATTATTGATGTAGAAATTTGATTCACCCTTGCCGAGCTCCAAGTTCTTAAGCCGAGCCAGTAGCCTGCACAAGAGTGAGACAAAGGAGAGGCTGGCTAAAGCAGAGGACTCTCCAATGCCAAAGTTAAGCTAGGAATCTGGGTCTAACTAGTGTAAAGTAGGCTTAGGGTGTAAGATGTTGCATACTTGTTCCTGTATATTCGTCCCCTATTTATACCTTTCAACTAGAGTGGATGTGCTTGTCATTCTCGACATGTTCTTAGCCTTTAGCCATGAATGACGAACGAGCGCGTATGGACGGTTATGCGGTTACTTTGAGATCGTGTGTTGTTGGGGATGATCTGAGGACCACACCTCCACACGGACTAGTTAGTCAGATCTTGCAATCATACTTCTTCCGCCCGACTCGACGAGCGACATCGGTAAGCTTACTTCACTCAGATGAGATTAACTCGAGTTGAGCATCACCTCGTTGGTCTTCACTACTCTGAGTATAATATAGGTTGTTTCGAAGTAATCTACAGATTTTCCCATAACAATAATATTTTTACATTACTTTATTATCAAATTATCATCAAAATATACTAACATTATTATTTAGATTTGAACATTTTTAATTAATATTATGAAATTTTGTAAGAGTATAAATTTCTCTTGAATATATATATCTCCATTTGACCAGCCGTTCCATGTTTCGTTTGGCAGTATTAAAATTTTAATGACTATGCTTTTTCTTTTCAATTACCAGAGTTGCCTTAAAATTCATTAAAATAGGATGATTAGGTGTTTAGTTTTAGTTATTAAAAAAAAAAAAAAAATTTGATACTCTGCCATTGAGTGATAGCTGATATGCAAGCACTTAAAAATTACAGATATTACTTATAAGTTGCACATGTTGTTTACTGGTGATTTAAACTACTATTTTCCAAATAATATTGCCACTTTATATATATCATGAAGAAAAAATTATGCTTATATGATTATCTATCTCATCGGTGTACTCATGGGCGACAATGGGTCAAGTGCAAGGCTAGGTCATTTGTCAGCTCAAGGCAGACCCGTTTAGCAAACGGAACAAAAATTCCAGCATCAACCTAAACTGCCACCTATTGCCTTGTGATCATCAAAGCCCATGATAGACCTGACCCATTTTATTTTAATTGAGTTGGGCTCAACCAACTTGGCTTTATTGGACCCAACATGACCACACTTGGGTTTAAGAATGGAATATGGGGGTAAAGTTACACCAGTGATACCCAACTACTGGACACTTAGAAATGTACATGCATCATGTGTATGTATCTATTCTCAGCATCTAATCTAACTTTCGAGTTTTGGTTTGGGTTGGCTTGGATCATCTGACCCTGCCCATTAATAAGTTACATAGCCACATAGGCAGGTTAGCTTGGGTAGGGTTCAACGCCCATTTACTTAAGTGGGCTATATTTTCTGACTATTTAGTCCAGTTCACCCACGTGCCAATCCAACCCATTGCTAGTTGGTATTAATTGGAAGGGAAAAAGACATCAGTGGTCATGTTTCAAAAAACAAGCACTGGGAATAGGCTAGGATTTGATATTAAGATGTAAGCCAGCAAAAGTGGGTTCAAAAATTCAGTTGATTTAATTTGAGTTAATTACGCCGAGGGGTTACAATATTTTAACCGTGTATTAAGTCCCCTACTCTGCCAGACTATCGAATAACTCTCCTTAATTAAATAAATGAGTACGATAGTTCATGCATTCAATTTAGAATTGTAAACACACTCAATCCAAATCAAGCCGTCCAAATCATGGCATCCACGGTAGATAGGCCATGAAACCAAATTCAGATGTATTTAAAAAAATCCATGACGTCTGATTAATAGACATATCTGTTGAATCCAGACGCGTTATAATTTCAATCGCGGCTGCCAGTTTAATGTAGCTTTTGGCTAAACACCATGCAACGTGACCTAGGATCGGGACAGTTTCATTTCAGGTACACGTATCCGACGTTTTTGCACTTTCCAAGTGCATGCGTATGACCCATCGCACCCTCTGCAAGAGCAGCGAAGTTTCGGAGTGCACGAATAACCGTGACATTTTCTCCACGAACGTGGCGTTGAACGGGAACATTCGAGGAATACACGTGATGCAGAAAGCGCGTGCAGCCACCGAGCGCTGCGGGCTTGTTATGATATGCAGCACGTTCCATCCACTCCCTTCCTGTGTTTTTTTTTTTTTTTTCGTTGATAACAAAAATAAGCTTGATGAAAATGGGAACAATGTAAAATTAAAAGTAAAACTTCAAAATTCACTCGGTGTGGCCCACCTGAGTTTTGGACCAGACTGATTTGGGATTTTGTTTCATCCTGGTGGGTTTCACCTGATCAACGGGTTGGATGGCATATACACAACACGGTGGCCATAGGAAGATTTCTTTGGTGGGCATTCTAATTCGAGCTAGGTTTTGGACCATACAGGGATCAGATCATGAGGTACCCCCACCATGGGCTGAGTGGATGTTACCCACATCACGGGGCTCACAGAGCTAGGCGGACGCGGATTTCCCGCGAAGCTCGAATGAGAAACGGAAATTTTGAATTGGTTGGGCTGGGCCCAACGCGTCATCTCTATTCATATTTTTATTTGCCTCGGCCCAACGACAGCCCTACCTGCAACACCAGGAAGAGCGTGTAACGGACGCGGATTTCCTAAGGAAGCCTTTCTAAAACTTAGGTGGGCCCACCGTGATGTTTGTGAAAAATCCACGCGTCCATCCGCTTTGGGTTCATTTTAGGACTTGAGACCGAAAGTGAGGACTCCAGAAGCGGATTGCTCGGTACGCTCGGCGTACTGAGTAAACTCTATTGGTCGCACAGTCATTCATGCATTTTATCCACTCCGTCCATACATTTTAGCAGATAAGTTTAGGTTGTTATCCCAAAAATTAAGTATATATAAAGCTCAAATGGACAACACCACTGAAAACAGTGTGAATTGAACATCTACCGTTGAAATTTTTGTGGGGGCTACAAAAGTTTTAGATCAATCTGATATTTGTGTTTTCACTTCATCCATGTCTTTTTTATATTATGAACAGGTTGGATGACAAATGAACATCACTGTGGGCCAAATGTTTCAATGGTGGAAATCATTATTCCCACCGTTTCCTGTGGTATGGTAGCTTTATATACACCTCAATTTTAGGCTCAACTACTAAGATGATATGAAAAAATGGATGGACGGAGTGGATAAGACAAATACATTCACGGTGGGCCCAACTGAGTTTACTCAGTACAATAAGAGCCTACTGAGTTACTCAGTACGCAATCCGATTTCGGATCCAAGACTCAAGTGGGCGGCAATAAAGGAAAAGGTCGGTAGGAAAATTCCCACCGTTGAAACCTCCCTAGGGTCGACAGTGATGTTTACATGCCATCTATACCGTTCATAACTTCATTCCTACTGGGAGGAACTGAAAACACAGATATTAGCCTGATTCAAAAGCTCCATTGCCCCATGAATATTTCAACTGTTGACGTTCAATCCTCACGTTTTAGGCTCACTTGAGTATTGGATCCGGCTCACTTTTAGCCGCATCTAATAAAATGAGTTCACAAAATGGATGGACGGGTTAGATTTCTCACAAACATCACGGTGGGCCCCACCTAAGTTTCCAGCGCAGAAACTTCCCGTGAAAGGCCTTGGCAGGAAATCCGCGGCCGTTACACGCTCTTCCTTAACAGGTGTTGCAGGTGGGGCTGCCATTGGGCCGAGGCAAATAAAAGATATGAATATAGCTGACAAGTTGGGCCCGGCCCAACCAGCTCAAAATTTCCGTTCCACATTCGAGCTTCTCTATTAATAATCACGGTCATTATCATAGTTACTTAGTTTGCTTGAACAAGTCTCGAAGATCTGGTTCAATTGAAGAAATTGGCAGTTCGATTCACCCTAAATCATTGCGTGCATTGAACTAGTTTGATCATGGGTTCCAATTCAACCCCTTTCCTGAAATTATTCGACCCTACTCTATTGAAGAAGAAGATTTGATGGTGGCGATGACCAGGATAACGGCTCCAGAGTTTGAGGTTAGCTCGTGGCATGAGATGTTAGGTGGATGCACGAATAGAGAAAAAGGCCTTAATTTTGCTTACATCTAATCCATGAGTACGTTTTTAGTATAGACTCAACAGACTGCCCATGTTATTTTATGCCACCCGAATAAAACTTTAATTATCAAATTAGACTACTAGTAGTATAGATGAACCTATAAAGACGAAAATACCTCTATTTTTTCAGCTGCTTTACCTTAATGGGCAGGGATATTTTCATCAAAAATCAACATCCGTACCTTAAAAATCACCTTTGGTTAGATAAATTTCCGGCCGAAAAAAAAAAAAAAAAAAAGAGGGCGTTATATGGAATTATCCACCATGCTAATTTTTTCTCTAATCCAACGCGTATGAAAAGTAGGGCTGTCAATGGGCCGGGCTTGAGTTTGGTCTTGTCCTTGATCTTTAGCTCCTTTGGGTTGGGCCCGGCCACCGGTCCTGGTTGATTTGATTTTGTAGGCCCGACCCCGGACCATTGACTCCCCTAATAATTGATACTCCACTAGAGTTTGATGGTTTATACACCATCCCTCACAAATTGTGCACGCGCAGTCATTAACTTAAATCAAACCGTCCAAAATTTGCTCCTCTTTTTAAGTATGCCATCATCCCAATATCGGATTGATTAATTTAATTTAATCACTGATTGAAGGGTGTTTCTTTGTTGAATTGGATAGTTAATATTTTTTAGGTCAAATATACATTATGATGAGCAATCAACTGGTTAGAACATTATAATAAATTTATGTTCTTATATAAGCAATTTGGTGGGAATCTTTTCTAATATAAAGTAATTAGGAGTCATGTACATCTTTCTTTATATAAACAATTTCAAGCAAATGTAAATACAGCTCATTCATTATTGTCAATGATACTTTCATTTTAGGCTATGTTCAGATAGCTCATTATGATGGCATTATAACATAAAAGCACTATTAATACAATTTTTTAATGTTTGTTTAAATTCGTTATTTTGTATGTAATTCAATGGTTTAATGCATAAAGGGATATGTGATCATTACAATTTATTTTAAAAAAAAAATGTATCAAAATACATGAATTAATGTATTTTTTTTTTTAATTTAACATATTAATAATATAAAAGTATTATCAAGCACAATAACATACTAGGAAAGGGTGGAGGGACACTCACAACTCACACCATAAACATCCTTCTACTATTACTGGGATACAAACATATGACCTTCCACTCTAACACCATGTCAAACAACTACTTGCTTTGAAAGCTCAAGCTCATTAAAGGATAGTGTATCAATGTATATAAAGGGACTTTAACACTTGTATTTTCTAACTCTGTTACATATTTGAGTTTTAGATTTGTCGCATTCTTTTAATGTCACCATAGCATGAGTCAGCTCAATAGATGTAAGGTATGCATGTAACACATGCATCCCGATGGGCCCCATAGATCCTTTATAGTTGTCCCCTTATATTATACTTAGGTGCAGGCTATGCATGAGGTGACAAGGAAGAGAGAGCTACTCCTATTCTTGAATAGAAAATACATTTCCTTGACCAATTGTAAGGGTAAAAATGTCCACTAACTTCTAGCGTTGTTAACGATAGTATAATTAAAGCTTCAAGATCAACAATACATGTATCATCACCTAAGTTTGAGACCTTACTTGATTTTGCCATTATCTCTGAGATCGAAGCTTAGGTTTGTTAGATATGAGGATGATTGTCTGTTGGGATTTGGTCTACAAAATCACACAGATATAGATCTAGGATAGCAATCCAAGAGTACTAAGCAATCACAAGAGAACACATATATTTAACGTGGAAAACCCAAACCCTTTTGGAAAAAAACCATGGCACAAAACGACAGATCTTCATTATGAAAATAGAAATTACAAAGAGAAAAGGCTTACCTAATGCAAACAACCTCGAATCTCACCCTCACTACACCCTTTACAATCCCTAAAACCCTTGGAATACATTTATAATACCTTAGAATAGCCCTGGAGACTCCTATTTATAGTTTATGAAACTCCACTTACGCACCGACTTTGGAATAGTCCGGAAATCGCTTCAAATTTACGTAGTCAACGTAACCTTCGACTAGTCGAGCCAGGGCTTCGACTCATCGAAGGAACCCTTTGACTGGTCGAGCCTGTCTCTCAACCGATCAAGCGTCCCGAAAATCCCAAATACATTGTTACTGGACTTTGAGTCGAACTTTCTTCGACCAATCAAGGATTTCTAGAACTTTACAAATTTAAGACATCTTTTAACAATAATCTCCACCATGTCTTCAATCTTTAGTTGTGTATCTTCTTGACCTCTTTTCTTATCTTTGCGTCGCATCATAGCTTCAATCAATACTTCTCGTACATACTCTGTCCTTCTTTTACATCATTGCCAAGCCCAGAAAAGTTACACAGAGTTTGAACATCTCTATAGGAACAACCTTAGTGAGCACGTCCGCCAGATTCGTGCTGGTGTGAATCTTCTCCGGTATTACGCCTTCTTCCTCAAGCACCTGTCGGATAACATAGACATCCAACTAATTGCTCCACCCGCTAGTACAAACGAGTAACCTGAAGTCGACTTCCTGAAATCCACACTGCCTACGTAATTTGAATCCACATACCCTTCTAATTTTGTTCATGTCTTCTGAAAAGTTAAGACGTAGTCTCTGTACCATCTCACCGCCACCCAATATTGCTTGCCGGGGTATTTGCTCACAACACCGATAGCTTGTAAAATAACCAGTATAGACCATGGCATGCACTGCCAACTGCATTCGAATAAGGCTCATGAGACATATCCTGCTTTTCCTCATTTGTTTTAGGATATGTCCTGAGAAAAACTTGAAGTGAGCCGCGCAGGAAACGCTCACCGGCTTTACCTAGTTCATCGCATACATACTCAAGGTATTCTACCAGTGATTACCAAAGATTGCTCCTCTTCCAGTCTCTATGAATATCAATGCCGAGAGCCATCTTTGCAGCCCCTGATCCTTCATCTCGAATGTATCACTTAACCGAGTCTTTAGTACGTTGATTTCAGACATGACATGATTGACAATCTACATGTCATCAACATACAATTCTTGACTCACCATGAAGGAATTAAATTTTATACCACTGCCTAGGCGACAGGTCATGCAAACTTTTTTCTCAGCCCCTTTAAACTTTGAACCGCTATAGTTGCTTCATGTAGATCTGCTCTTCCAATTTCCCGTGAAGAAGTGCAGACTCCATATCCATCCTTTCTAACTTGAGATTGCATTAACCAGCCAATGCTAATACAAATCTTATAGACACCTACTATACCGTCGGCGCGAATATCTTTGAGAAGTCAATCACTTCTCTCTGAGCATAACCCTTTGCTACCAGTCTCGTTCTGTATCTAAGTTATATCCTCTTAAAGATCCACTTACATCCAACCACTTTCCGGCCCACTGGAAGCTCCGTCAACTCCCATGTGTCGGTCTGGTATAATGAGTCCATCACATCATCTATAGTTACCTTCCACTTCTCAGCACTAGGCTTACCTAGAGCCATATAAATAGTAGACGGATCTCCCTCGCCTGTAACGAGAGCATATGCAATATTAAAGTCGTCCATGTACCTCGCCGATATCCTACGATTATGCTGTGTGATTCTTCTCACAGGTGACTGCTCTTCCTGATCTGTATCTTTGTCGGCGCGTCTCAGCCTTCATGCCCTGCCCGCTCATGTGGTCATGCCTAACATGCCACACACATGCAGAGGTGGAATCCGCTACAGCCACTGTAACTCTGCCCGTTGAAGTGCTCCCTATCAACCTGTAAAGATTACCGAGTCATTGTGCTTTCATGATAACACGTGCCCCCTTAGATACTTTAAGGGCACCATCAATACCAATGAACTTGCATCCTTTTGTCTCAAGTACACCAAGAGAACTCAGATTGTTCTTCAAATCAGGAAAGTGTCTGACATCAGTTAAGGTAAGCTCCACACCATCAAACATTTTAATGCCCACCGTACCAACAACCACAACATTGCAGGCACTGTCATTGCCCATAAATACCTGTCCACCATCACACTCCTTGTAGCTGGTGAATCAACTCCGACGAGGAGTCATTTGAAATGATGCCCCTGTGTCGAGAATCTACTCACCCCTATAATCATTGTATGGGCGACTGATTGTAGACACAGTCAAGACATCACCATCACATCCACTTGTTCCATTTAACGTGGTAGCGTTGGCCTCCCTGTATGAAGCATTAAATTCTTCTCTCTTAGATTTAAGATTTGTACACTCCTTATTCATGTGTTCTTCTATCCCACAGTTCCAGCATTTTATCTTGCCTTTGCCTTTGCCCTTGGATTTGGATCTAGAACTCGAAGATCATATACCTTGTTCAGAATTCCTACCCCTCGTAAACAGTGCATCAAAAGATGTCCCCATATCACCGTTTAACTTTCTCATGACCTTTCCTTGAATGGCTGAGATAACGGTGTCGACATTCAAGGTTTTATTTGTTGTGCATATTGTGTCCTTAAATGCCAGAAGAGAATTCAACAACATACATGCTTGTTCCTCATCTTTCATTACTTCTTATATATCCAGCAATTTGCAAACCGATTTATTAAAGCTACTTATGTAAGCCTCTAGATCTCCACCTTTTGTCATTTTGAAGTTATATCATTGACGTTTCAAGTGTGGGCAATTTTCAGAGAATTTTTTCGCATAGACATCCTCTAACTTTGCCCATAAATTAACCACAGTTTTATAACACCCCAGATTTTTTACCAACTTGGAGTTAGACGTACTTAGGCAATGGGTCGATCCTAAAACCTTACTAACTTATCAGAACTCAATCCCAAAGTCTAAAATCGCTTTTTAACCCATTTTCTTCAAAATCTCACCTTGCACCACCTTGTTCTTCAAATTTTTCTAAGTACGTTCATAGTAGACACTAATCCTAAAGTCTAAATAATAAAAAAACAATACTTAAATAAAAACTTACTGTAAATGGTAAATACATAAATAAAATAGGCTTTTGACCATTAACCTTTTTGGAATCTCATGGTATAAATGAGTTATTTGGATAGATCAGTTTCTCCTACCCCAAAATCATATATTGCACGTCGCGTAACTGTTGAGGGTCAAATATTGCATATTAGACCTCATTTATTACATGATTTTATGAACATGATACTGTTTAACGCCTTATTTTAATCTTGTTTGTAATGCAAGGTGAATTGACGAGCATGGACTAAAAATAATGATAAAAGCGTGGATTTGTTGCTCTGAAGTCACCAAGGCAAGGGACGGACTCCTAGGGATTGAGATTGATGATTTTACATGGCCGAGATCCGAGAAAAATGAGAAACCAAAGCTCAAGTGGCCTGAAAGTCAGCCAGAATGTAAGATCACAGGGTTCCCACTATCTGATCGGCTCCGAATTTTATATGTTGCCTGAGGACCACAAATTAACCGTACACGTCGAATTGCAGCTCCCAAATCTTTGTGGAAGTGACCTAATAGACAGATTAGGCCACAAATCAGCGAGTTGGGGCCCACCTGATATCTGGATATGCTTTAATTTTGAACTCAACGTTTGAAATAAGCTGAAAAAACGAATGATCGAAGTGGATTCTGTATATATGTCATAGTGGACCCCACTTACACTTGAGTGTGCATAGTGCGTACACGCACTGGACGCACACCGGACGGTCAGCCTGGTCAAAGACGGGCTGACCCATCTTTCTTCTTGCACAGGAACAGCGGACGCACTAGCGTCCGCCGAATTTGTTCAGTGGGGCCCACCCCTCGTCCAGATCATGAATCTGGACCGTCCAAGGTATCCATGGAGGGGGTATTACTCTTTCCTAAGTGGCGGAAATACAGAACAAAGTGAGGATCGCAATCTAGCCGTCCAAACAAAAAATGGACGGTGGAATGAAACCGCTTGTGGGTCACACCGAAATCAAACCGATCTTACCCTTCCTGGACGGTTTTTCGTCCTGAAGCCACTGGATGGTGTGGATTTTCATCTTGCAATCACTTAGTGGGGCGCCGACCATCACAGAGCCGCAATGTCGGTTCTGTTTCGCAATAGGGGTTGCGGTTGATCTCTGTGGGGCCCCACAGGACAGCATCGGTTCGATCCGGACCATCTGTCAGAAGCTCTTGCTCCATCTCATCCAAGCCTAGGCGTCCATCTATTCCCATGAGCACAAGCACGTGTTAATCATGATCAAAAGAATGATGGACAGCGGAATGAGTTCTTCCTTGGGTTAAGTCGACAGATAGTTAAAACTGGCTGTCTCTACTGAAATTTCGAGGAGAAGCTGGTGAACGGAGTGGATCTCCTATCGGAACTCAAGAATGGGTCCTAGAGAGCATCAACGTAAGTCAATTTGTCTCCCACTACAACAGGGAGTGCATAACCTCTTACGTACTTTCTGCCTCGACCTTCTGGGTTCTATATAAGAGAGAGAGAGCAATCCGAATAGGGATTGAATCTCGGCTAGGAGCATCAGATCTGCTTGGAGCATGGGAAGAAAGAGAGAGAGAGAGAGAGAGATAGGTGGTTTCTTTTATTTTCTTTATGTTTAATTGAGAGTAGCCTCATTATGTCTATGTGTGGCTAAACCTCTTAGCTAGGGCTAAGAGGTGAAGCTTGTAGCGTAATGGGAGACTTTATTTTATGCCTTTAATTTAATTTTAATTTATGAACTGAATTTGATATTAGTTTGATTATTAAGGAAATGTTTTTAGTTTTTAATGGTCTGTTGTGACTAAAATTACAATGGGTCTGCGATAGCTTTGAGCATGTTCCTTTCCTTTTGATGTTTATGACGTCAGGAAGCCTTGTTGTTCACCATCGTCTCCTGGGCATGGACGGATGACGGTACCCTTCCTAACCTTCATACATTCTTGAGTGGTTGGTAATTAGTTTAATTCTGTTGTTTGCTTTGTCTCCTGGGCATGGTTTGGTGATGGAGTCCATTCTAATTCATATACCTTTCATATCTTGGAGACTAAATCAAAGGAAGTTCAGTTAATTTTCATGGTTACACCCTTCAATTGGATGAAGATGGACTCTAAATCCAGTTGAGTTTTTTATGCAGGCATAAGATCTCCCTGATCTCTACAGGTGGATCATCTGAATCCCTAGTGTCCCTTTCCTGAATTCCTTAAGTTTTAGATTAGTATTTCACCGTTATTCCTCGAAATCATTTGATCTAGATTTCATCTTAATCTAGTTATAATTGTAGTTAGTTTCAGATTACGTACAGGTTTCAATCCCTGTGGATTCGACCTCGGTCTTACTGAGTTTATTACTACATCACAACCCTATACTTAGGGAGTGAACAGTAACCCATTCCAGATTGAAAGATGCACCCGTTTCAAGTATCGGGTGGCGAAACCACATCAAACGGAGTCGGGGGGTCAAACCGTACAAATCGAGGGGACCTAGAGTGGGCCCCACATGTTTCTGGCACCCCGGGGGCGGGAGGACCTCGCCTCTGGGGTGAGCCATCACCGAAAAGTCAAGAGGTCGGTGAGGGCCTCGCCGGTTCCGTGAGGCCTCACTGTTCTTGCAGGCGGGGCGGCCTGTTTTCTGCAAATTTTCTGCACTGTTCGTCCTACTTCAAAAAATTATATCTCTCTCGTTATAACTCCGATTTAGGTGATTCAAAGGACAAATTGAAGATTGATAAGTCTAGTTTCATATAAAAATAAGTAAAAAATATATTAAAAATTTTATTATAGTTAAATATAGATCGTTGTGAAAACTGTCCGAAAATCATCAGTTTGGACAGCTGCTGCTTCAAGAATTTTTAGAATTTTTAGATGAATTAGACTTGATGACATACTAGTAGAAAAATAATTAAAATAATATACTAATTAAAAGTAGTAGAAAGGGGTGTAGAACTGCCCTATGACCTTTTTCTGTCATAATTAGGACATAATTTGGTTAAGTACTAAACTGAATAACCAGTAGAATTAGCTTGAACCACTTTCTATACAAACTGTAAGACCCAAAACTTGTAAAATTATTAACGCTACATTACCCTATAACTTAGGATTCATCTCTAAACCTGGTTGGTCTCGAGAGCACCTTGGAACTTCGTATCAGATCTGGACCGCACGTCGAAAATCCGATTACTGCAAAACTAAATCGTTATGACCGCTTTGTTGGGCTTGACAACCATCTCGGAAATCAAGTCCTGACTGTGTCCAGAAACGCACAACTTGAACCCAGAGCAAAGTGTGTAAGAAACGCGAATATCTTTAGGAAACATGTTCAGATTTAAGTGAATTGAGTCGTTCACTTGCATGCCAAATATAAGGATTCAAACCATCAAAATCTGACCCAATTACACCCTCAGATCATAGAAAATTTTCAACACATGTCAGTGTATTTGTGGCCCTGATCGAATACCGGTGACCGTTGAACTGAAACTGGTCCGCCATGGTCGATCTGTAAATCCGATTGGACCGAAAAATTAACTCGGCCTAGATTCAATGTCAGGGAGCTTAAGTCCGACTGCACGCAAAAAAGGGGCCTTCAGAAGTGCTCCGTTGGATCGAAACAGCCCTCATTTGGCTATAACATAAGTATACCATGGCCCTGGGGCCATTCCAACCAGTTCTGGGCCTATATAAAGGCCTTAAACCCTCTCTCTCTCTCTCTCTCATGCCATACGAATTTCCAACCCTAAGAGAGAGAAAAGGGAAAAATGGAGAAGGAAAGAGAGAGAAAGTGAGGGAGAGAGTTGGAGTTGCTCCTAGGATTCGATCCCTTCCGCTCCACGTGCTTAACCACCACGTTTGTATCCCTAATATGACAATTTCGATTCCGTACTTGGGTAAGAAATTCTAACTTTAACCTATTTTAAAGATTCAAATAGTAGAGATGATGAAATAGCTAACCTATTTCATTCTGAAGGTGACCGTTGTGCCGTAGACAAAGACTCGGTATACAAACTGAGTCAATTACTCGTTTACCAGTGAAAGGTGTAGACTATAAATGTTTAGGTTATAGTTTTTAAGGCTTTCAATGTCAGTTAATGATTTATGATTGACTTGATTGCAATCACATGCTTAGATACGATGTTTCCCGCGTTTTATACATACATACGAACTATGTTGAATATAGTGTATTCTATGTGTTTGTTTATATGACTGAATGAATATGAAATTTGAATTTATGCTTTCCATGATTATTAACTATGGATATATGCTTGTTGTGTATGTGACAACTCTTTTGTAAAAAGGGCTTGCCAGGATGTATGTTATAACTAGTCTATTACATGTGTCTAATATGTGCAGTCTAAGTGTTTGATAAAATGCCTCGATGAGGAAATACTTGTTGATATGCATGTAATGAGGGTGTTGAGATAAGATTCTTAATTCTTTTAACGGTGATTATGGTTTTCCTTTCTGTATCCTATATCACTACTACGTATTTATGGTTGAAATGTGTATGTGTGTTAACATGTATACCATGTGTTTGTTGAAATGCTCGAATAAGACTTATATTTAAGTTGGTTGCTACTTGTTGTTTTGGACTAGCATATATGTATTCCTATTGTATTAAAGTGTGATTGAGACTACTGCATAGTCCAGGCAATCAGAAAAGGTTTCTTGAGTAGTGGCTGAGGTCATGTCACCACTCAGGACGTGTTCGATGAATCCGAGTCATACCTCCGTTGTTGATAGTGGTTAGGCTACACAGAGTGCTTACGTACTTCATGTCGATTAACTCGATGTGCGTTCGTACCAGTTGAGCTCATCAAGTAACCCAATTGACCCGATATATGTTCACATGTATGGACGTTACTGCTTGAACCTAAGGTACCAAACTCACTAGTGAAAACCCCGTTAACCTTGGTACCTCGATCCACTAGGACTCATGAGCCGAACATGGTAGTATGGGACACCGTGTCGAGCTGTCGGCCTATGCTGGGGTGACGAGCCTCCCCGTAGTGTCCAGTGAGCAATACAACCTCATGAGCTGAATACGGTAGTATGTGACACTATATTCGAGCTGTCGGCCTACACTGATAAGGTGATGGGCCCTTTGTAGTGACCTTGAGCATACTCTGAGCCTGCGTAGAGGCGACGAGCCTTTCCGTAGCAACTAGAGTATAACTAGGCCTACACTGCATCGTGGTAATGAGCCATTTGCAGTGACCTAGAACCACAACATCGTATGGGATTTCTTAGGACTGACGACCCTAGAATGGATTATTATTTGAGAAATGATATAGGAGAGACTAGACCCTGTTTTAGTTTCAGATGATGGCGATGCTTGCGAAGTGGAGCTGAACTTTTATGGTGATGAGGAGGGTTTCTCCTATATGCAGCTATCAGGCGGGTTTATATAAACTATGTTTTGATCGACGGGGTTACAGGGATGTTGATTAGACGCCATTACACTTGTTATTTTACACTTTTGGAGCACCTATGTATATTCTTTTTGTTCATTTTTAGAGTATACATGTATTTATTTAACCTGGTAACACGTTCATACTCTAGAGACTTACAACAATTTATATATTTTAAATATCTAACACAGTCTTCTGCTTGCTTATTTAATTGTCCCTGGAGTGTGATATGCTGTTTTGGTATAATCTCACTCATGTTTAATGCACTAATATGGACAACATTCAATCATCATCATCTATGTTGCATAAGTGATGCATTAGAACTCGGGAATGGAGCTTATGCTCGACCTCCGATTTTCAGGGCGTTACAAGTTTTCTCCCTCATGACAGTGTAGAGAGCCTTATCTGTGAGATATAAACGGATAGAGTATAAGGCCTTCTTATCAAGAGTATTCTAATCATCATCAGTCATAGTAGACTTTCGCTTTTCAAGAGCACCATCTTCGCCTTGCTTGATTAAGGAACTGATCATCTTGATCTTCCATAACTCAGAGTTATTTTTCCCTGAGTACTTCTCAATATCATACCTAATGCTTCCCATTGAAGCTAATCCTACAAATTCAGATCTGTGCCCCAACGATAGCGTTGATACCACTTGTTGGGATTTGGTCTGCGGAATCATATAGATATGGATCTAGGATAGCAATCCAAGAGCACCAAGCAATCACAAGAGAACACAAAGATTTAACGTGAAAAGCCCTTTCGGGAAAAAACCACAACACAAAGTGACAAATCTTCACTATGAAAATAAAATTTATAAAGAGAAAAGACTTAATTCGAACAACCTCGAATCTCACCCTTACTACGCCCTTTGCAATCCCTAAAACCCTTTAAAAACCCTTAAAATACATTTAGAATACCTTAGAATAGCCCTAGGGACTCCTATTTATAGTTTATGAAACTCCACTTACGCGTCGACTTTGGAATAGTCCAAAAATTGCCTCAAATTTATGCAGTCCGTGCGCAGTTTATGTAACCTTCGACTAGTTGAGCCAGGGCTTCGACTGGTCGAGCTCGTCTCTCAACTGATTGAGCGTCCCGAAAATCCCAAATATATCGTTGCTGAACTTCGAGTCGAACTTTCTTCGACCAGTCGTGGATTTCCAAAACTTTACAGATTTAAAACATCTGTTAACAACAATGTCGTGGCTTTGCCTCCTCACCTTCAATTGATGTGGCTTTTGTACTTCGTAAGTTAGGCGAGGGGAGAGGAGATTGATGCTCTCTTTGTACAACCAATTTGTTGGTAGAGGAATCTCACCCACCACTATCATTGCCTCCACGTCCCTCGAACGAGGGAGGAAGCCCGACCATTTATGGCTAAAAGACTCGAGTTGGTAATGTATTCTAAGGACAGACTAAAGCACCATGCACACAATGCTTTTGTGGACCTCACCTGAAGCCTATTGGATTGATCCAAATTGTTTATTCCACTGCCTATATGGTTAATACGATGTATGGCCTATTACTTTATGACGTTGAGATGACATGCGTCCCTCTGCATCAATGATCACACTATACTTGAATGTTAACATTTTCCTCATAAAAGTGTTTGTCAAGGTTTTAGATCCTCACAACTCCTTATAACCCATCAAAAGCTTGGGATCTTCACAATTGGGAAACTATGTTAAGGGCATTCCATAAGAATTCTTTTTTTTTTTTTTTTGCCATTTACAGGTTATCATAGATCAATGACATTAATCAAACCCTAGCATATCGAGACCCTTCAAGCCCTTAAGACCTCATGCATGATGGTGTACCTTCTACTTTTATCACAAAGTATACAAATTTATACAAAAGTGTGGAGACTTAAGGGCTTGAAGGGTCTCATTATGCTAGGGTTGTGTAAAATTGAAAAAAAGCCTAATGGTTGTAAATCATAACATTCCACATGCTCTGCTGCCAATCCACTGAGAATGGGCACAGTGGCTATACTCTGGTTATTTAGGTAGCCCTTTATAAATGGGCAGGGTGCTAGTGACTTAAATATAGGACGTGGTGTAAGACTCTTATTAGGTGGGCCACACATGATCATTAATTTTGATTTAACTATTGAGTTATTTAGATTGAGTGATACAGTGGGCCCCATTACATTTATGGACAGATAAGCTTGGGATAGGATGCTTGAATTGTGGTCTTTATTAAGATAGATGTGGAAACCTATGGTGTGGAGACTTCAAATGGGAGAAGTGTGATGGGTAGACTTATCTAGCTCTCTTTTTTATAAATATATGTTTTTATCATCTCGCCAATATAGATAGAAAACCTTAGTCTCATTGAGAGATTTTTCGAATGTAAGTTGCCGAAGACTAAGTATTCCTCTTTGCGACATCACAACGTTAGAAATGTCTTCCCAGCAAGGTACATGTATAAGATTAGATGATGTAGGAAAAAACGTGAAAGTCTAAAGAGAAAGATCACCGTCTTCCTCAAGTGAAGAAGACCTTAAATACACAAGGTGTATTGGCTTTCAAATTCACAAGAGTTAAGGAAAAAAAAAATGCTTGATTGAAATTTGTCTCTCAACAGAGGTTAGTGACTTTAAATAATAAAATGAAACTCTAATTATGAGTACTAATGCAAATAAATTGAATCTTTCATAAAATAGTATGAACCTGGTAACACGTTCATACTTTGGAGACTTACAACAATTTATATATTTTAAATATCTAACACAGTCTTCTGCTTGCTTATTTAATTGTCCCTAGAGTGTGATATGCTGTTTTGGTATAATCTTACTCATGTTTAATGCACTAATATGGACAACATTCAATCATCATCATCTATGTTACATACGTGATGCATTGGAACTCGGGAGTGGAGCTTATGCTCGACCTCCGACTTTCAGGGCGTTACAAGTTTTCTCCCTCATGACAGTGTAAAGAACCTTATCTGTGAGACATAAACGAATCGAGGATAAAGCCTTCTTATCAAGAGTATTCTAATCAGTCATAATAGACTTTCACTTCTCAAGAGCACCATCTTCGCCTTGCTTGATTAAGGAATTGATCATCTTAATCTTCCATAACTCAGAGTTATTTTTCCTTGAGTACTTCTCAATATCATACCTAGTGCTTCCCATTGAAGCTAATCTAGCAGATTCAGATCTGTGCCCCCAACGATAGCTTTGATACCACTTGTTGGGATTTAGTCTACGGAATCATACAGATATGGATATAGGATAACAATCTAAGAGCACCAAGCAATCACAAGAGAACACGAAATTTAACGTGAAAAACCCTTTCGGGAAAAAACCACAGTACAAAGTGACAGATCTTCACTATGAAAATAGAAATTATAAAGAGAAAAGACTTACCCGATTCGAACAACCTCGAATCTCACCCTTGCTACGCCCTTTGCAATCCCTGAAACCCTTTTAGAAACCCCTTAAAATACCTTTATAATACCTTAGAATAGCCTTAGGGACTTCTATTTATAGTTTAGGAAACTCCACTTATGCACTGACTTTGGAATAGTGCGAAAATTACCTCAAATTTATGCAGTTCGCGCGCAGTCTGCATAACCTTCGACTAGTTGAGCCAGGGCTTCGACTGGTCGAAGGACCCCCTCAACTGGTCGAGCCTGTCTCTCAACTGATTGAGCGTCTCGAAAATCTCAAATATATCGTTGTTGAACTTTGAGTTGAACTTTCTTCGACCAGTCGTGGATTTCCAAAACTTTACAGATTTAAGACATCTGTTAACAACAATGTCGTGGCTTTCCCTCCTCACCTTCAATTGATGTGGCTTTTGTACTTCTTAAGTTAGGCGAGGGGAGAGGAGACTGATGCTCTCTTTGTACAACCAATTTGTTGGTAGAGGAATCTCACCCACCACTATCGTTGCCTCCACATCCCTCGGACGAGAGAGGAAGCCCGACCATTAATGGCTAAAAGACTTGAGTTGATAATGTATTCTAAGGACGGACCAAAGCACCATGCACACAATGCTTTTGTGGACCTCACCTGAAGCCCATTGGATTGATCCAAACTGTTTATTCCGCTGCCTATATGGTTAATACGATGTATGGCCTGTTACTTTATGACATTGAGATGACATGCGTCCCTCTGCATCAATGATCACACTATACTTAAATGTTAACATTTTCCTCATAAAAGTGTTTGTCAAGGTTTTAGATCCTCACTACTCCTTATAACCCATCAAAAGCTTGGGATCTTCACAATTGGGAAACTATGTTAAGGGCATTCCATAAGACTCCCTTTTTTTTTTTGTCATTTACAGGTTATCATAGATCAACGACATTAATCAAACCAATTTGAATTAGCTATTGATCTTAAGACCTTATGCATGATGGCGTACCTTCTACTTTTATCACAAAGTATAAAAATTTATACAGAAGTGTGGAGACTTAAGGGCTTGAAGGGTCTCAATATGCTAGGGTTGTGAAAAATTGAAAAAAAGCCTAATGGTTGTAAATTATAACATTCCACGTGCTCTACTGCCAATCCATTGAGAATGGGCACAGTGGCTATACTCTGGTTATTTAGGTAGCCCTTTATAAATGGGCAGGGTGCTAGTGACTTAAATATAGGACGTGGTGTAAGACTCTTATTAGGTGGGTCACACGTGATCATTAATTTTGATTTAATTGTTGAGTTATTTAGATTGAGCGATACAGTGGGCTCCATTATATTTATGGACAGATAAGCTTAGGATAGGATGCTTGAACTGTGGTCCTTATTAAGATAGATGTAGAAACCTATGGTGTGGAGACTTCAAATGGGAGAAGTATGATGGGGTAGACTTGGCTAGCTTTCTTTTTTATAAATATATGTTTTTATCATCTCGCCAATATAGATAGAAAACCTTAGTCTCATTGAAAGATTTTTCGGATGTAAGTTGCCGAAGACTAAGTATTCCTCTTTGCGATATCGCAACATTTGAAATGTCTTCCCAACAAGGTACACGTATAAGATTAGATAATGTAGGGAAAAGCGTGAAAGTATAAAGAGAAAGATCACCGTCTTCCTCAAGTGAAGAAGACCTTGAATACATAAGGTGTATTGGCTTTCAAATTCACAAGAGGTAAGAAAATAAAAAAAATGTTTGATTGAAATTTATCTCTCAACAGAGGTTAGTGACTTTAAATAATAAAATGAAACCCTAATTATGAGTACTAATGCAAAAAAAATTGAAACTTTCATAAAATAGTAAAACTTATTAAACATATAAAGTTTTAATCTAACTACGCAGGATGATTCCTAAAGTGATAAAAAGCAAACCTTGAGAAAACACAAAAATACTAAAACTCTAAAAATAAAAAGTTATGTCAGATTTAAAACTTATTAAAAATAATAAAAATTTCAAAAAATTGGAAACTCGAGTATAAATGAGTCTTTTTTTTTTTTTTTGAAATGGAGCGACGCGACACGGTTATAAGTATTGGTTAGCCCCATAATGAAATTCATAGTTTGTGCATCCCCTAACTCATTCCGGATCAACAAGGCCCAAATTTGATGGATTACTTCTACTTTTGTTTTGTTTTTTTTTTTTTTCAATCCATCTTAAGCCAATAATAAGTTTGCGGCCCACTATCACTAGAGTATGAAATCTTCATTATTAATATATAAACAATCTATTTATTTCACTATTAAAATTACAAGGGATAGTATTGACTCTCAAACTAATTGGTAAAAACACTCCTAGAATGATGGAACCCACCAACCAAGTCCTTTAAACCACATTGATAAAGTGCAACAAATTTTCACTCGTATACTTTTTATCTTGATGTATATAAATATTGAAAAAAATTCAAAACTTAGACACATCCTCGATCTCGATCATTGAACCAGAGGACTCATATGCACTTACTTAGACCCTTGGCAAACTGAAAACCTTTAGGACTGCTAAATACGATGCGATTCCCTTTTTCGCTCACGCTTCTTCAGCCAATGGCATTACCGCTATTTGAAGTAATTTTTGTGCCCTTTTATAAATCTGAGTATAGGATTATCTCTGCCTAAGATATCGTTTTTTTTTTTTTTTTTTTTTTTTTTTTTTTTAAATAATATATTTTTATATTTTTTAACGAAACCCGCCGATTCTTCTCGCTAGAAACGTGCCACGCGAGCACGAGGGAATCGAAGGCAAGCCACTCCTTTTGGAAACGGATTGGCTACTCCCCCTGCCACCAGCTCCGTGGCTGATGGTTGGTGTTCTGTGGGCTCCACCATTATGTATATATTTCATCCATTCCGTTCATTCATTTTTACATATCATTTTATGTCTTAAACCCAAAAATTAAAGGATATAAATTTCAGGTGGACTACACCTCATGAAAACAATAGTGATTGGATATCCACCATTAAAATCCTCTTAAGGCCCATTATACTGTTTATTTGACATCCAATATGTTGATTATGTCATACATGCCCAGATGAAGAGAAAAAGCAAAGATCAGCATGATCCAAAACTTTTATAGCCCTAAAATGTTTTTAATGGTTGACCCTCATTCAACAATGTTTCCTGTAATGTGGTCCACTTGAGATTTGAATATATCTCATTTTTGTACTTACACTGTAAAATGATCTGAAAAAATAGATGGACGGCATGGATGAAACACATACATTATGGTAGGGCACACATACCATCAGCCATTGGCTGGTGTCAGGGGGAGTAGCCAATCCGTTCCCACTCCTTTTGGGCTTCGATGAGAGAGAAGTTATTCAGTACGCAGACAGAGTACATGAACCATACGAACGCACTTTGCAGTCCTACGCATAGCATACAGGTACATAATCCAAACCGACGAAATGGTGGGGCCGGGATGTGGGGACGCTTATAGTCGTAGAATCAGATTGATTAAGTACAGACGAAACTATTTTGTTGTATTCGGATTTTTCACTAGTTTCTGTTTTACCCGTCCATCAGTCGGCCATCGAGTACTAGGAGTTGCGTGGGATTTTTCTCTTGCGACCCATCTATAATGCGCCAACGATATAGTTTAAGATGTAATGTATGCCGCATGCACAACTGAACTCTGCATCTTATGAAGCCATTACCCAACCAGAGTACAAAAGCTTAAGATATTATCAGCTCGTAATGATCACCTTATATGAAAATCAGACAGATCCTGTCATCGATCGGGACATAGCATCAAAACCAATGGATAGTATGAGTTCATGCACTGCTGGGCCCCACACAATGAGTAAATCAGCCTGATTTTAATAAAAGTCAATCGACATTGTCTGCCCGCCTTTTGCACGGATTGGTATTTTACACACGTGACATCTTGGTGGGAATGTAACTGGCTGTATCGCAGCTTCTAATAGAGCCGGTGTATCCTGATCATTTCGCTTTCTTATACCTACGCACTCCGGATTTCTCATGCATTTTCCAGCCAATAAAACCAATTAGACACGCCAAAACAGGACCCCGAACCCAAAGCCCCTGCCACTCGGAAGTGCGCAGTTTAGCTTATCCTTCACCCCCGCTTCTTATCGTTCGCACCCCTTCTCTCTCTCCAATGGCTCCGTCCCTTTTAATGGCTTCAGCTCCTCCCGCGTCGTCTTCCAGCCCTAGGGTTTACGAGGATTCTTCATTCAGGTCCCGATTTAATCTCCTGCCCCCTTCTCTCTCCGCCAGCTGCAGAGTCTCCGCCAGATTCGTTTCCACACCATCATCCCTTTGCTGCAGACAAAGGTAAGCTCTCGTCATCGAATTTCGGTCCCCGGATTTTATATTCTCAACCATCTTTCTTGCGTTTTTTGGGCCTAAGTTTCAACAATTTGCATTATCGTATACAAGATTCCATTGAGATGTAGGTACATGTCATCTCTTCTAAACTGAATTTTAGTTATTTTTTATTTTTAGCTTTTTATTTCTCCTTCAATCTTTTTTCTGATGGAATTCACATCACGCTTGTAAAATTTCTTTGGTTGATTTGTATGAAACTTTAATCGTTTTGTTGCATGTAGAAGCAATCTCTTATCTTTGAATTCGGCCATTTAATTGCCTCCTTCTGGATTTTTTACTACTTCACTGGATTGCTTGATTAATTTCTAGAGAACTGTGTTGAGGCACGTTTGCTTTGACTGGAGTAATCAAGTTGCAACGAAGTGAATTGGGTATATCCCAGATAGTGATTCTTTCCATTTTTTTTAAATTTTTTTCGAAAAGATTGATTCTTTCTATTTTAAGTTGTGTTGAAACAAAAGCAATTGCAACAATGCCAATTACCAAGTGATTTGACATCTATATTTGGATATTTCCCAATCAGTTACAGCTTCCATATTTGCGGTACTTATTTTTCAAAATCTAAATCAACTTCCAAACGGAGCCATCTGTGTGCAGTATTTGTTCTACTATATTTGGATGATTTTGCATTCAGGTTTTCTTTTTATTTTGAAGCCTTAATACTATACACCATGCTTGAATTGGTATTCACTAGAACCATGCACACGTAGACATCATTGTACACTTTTAGGGGCTGTTGGATCGAAGCAAAGTTGTGTCTGGACAGGTTCTCGGGACTAGTGTGGGCTCATGCTATCCAAGTCATGCTATAGGTACTAGTTATTCTGTTCCTTGTTTGTCAAACACTTTGGAAAATGGAGTAGGGACAGATTGTGGCACATGTGGGGAGCTTAATGTGGATGGTGGCATATGTAGTATTTATAGTGCATGTGCACATTAACACATGTGCCACATGTTGGGCACATGAAGATGGATGGTGCCACATGTGCACATATGGGGTGCTTTTAATTGGATGGAAGCATATGTGTCACACTTGGCACATGTGATGCATGGAAGAAACTATTTACTGAAAGGGACAAGTAATTCCATCCTTTTGCAAAGACAAGCAATCCTTGCTAATGACCATATACTAGGCGAGTAGGGACTAGCAGTCCTTATTTTCCTAGGTTCCTGTCCATATTCAACAAACCGCAGGAAAGCTCTTTTTGTCCAGACAGCTTTTCTGGTACAACTTTGCTTGAATCCAAACGACTCCTTATATCTCTCTATAGGGGAAATCAATATGCTGACACCACGACTAAATCCACCACCGTAACTCTCTGCATGTTGTGGATGAAGGTGGCAGCATGAAGGAGGAAGAGGAAGCTTGCGAGCTCACAAGAATATTACATCAAAAAAATATATTCCCATGCTTGATCGATCGGTTACTTGGGCCGAGGCACCTTTATCAGAACAGAATCATCGTGTTTCTTGCTTCCGGAATCACAGTAGACGCAGGCATTACGTAAAAAATTCAGCACCGAGGGTCTTACTTGACAAATCAACTTTTCCTTTGGGAAAGTGTTCATTTCGCAAAAACTCTGTAAGGACACCATTCCCAGTTCCATCTGTGTTGTTTCAGCAAAGAATCTCCATTCACTTTTAGATCTCATATACGATTTACTTTCCTATATTAGTTAGCTGTGGCTCACTGCTTTAAACATATCAATCCACTGTGTCACGGCTATTGAGAAGAAGAAGTTGCTTGTGCTGTGTTGGTTTTAAACCTTGTTGGATGTTGTTTTAAACATATCTTTCTCCTGGCTTTAAGCCTTACTATTGCAAGGGATGCTTTAATTCATGCACCATTGGTATCCTTCATTGGGTCTCAAGTAGATAGGTTAAAGGGCCACGATTTATCCTTCATTGGCGTGTAATGGGTTTCTTTAAGTTTCCTTCTCAGCAGACTCTCTGTTTTGTTTTTCTTCTTTAATATATATACTTCGTTGCCTTTCAAAAAAAAAAGGGGATGCTTTTATTTCTCCTGGCTTTTAGCCTTACTTTGCAAAAATATTGCAATATTTTTAAAATCTTGATGATATTTGTTACAATGTATGCTAGAATCTCATTATGCTTATTAATTCATGCACCATTGATATCTAATGCAAGGATGCATGTATAAATACATCAGTCATAAGAAGCTTATCTGAGTCAAGGATAAAAATACAATTTCCTACCAGGTTCTCCTGTTAGGTTCCATTTGCTGTCGTTTAAATGCATGGAACTTGAACATGAATGAGAGTTCCATGGAAGAGAGTTACATGGAAGAAACATCTTTGCTTTTTCAAAAGAACTCATTTATGCATGTTTTGTGGAAGTGAGTTCCATGGAACCTAGAGTTTGTAAGTGAACCAGGGCATCCAAACACAAGAACTCTAGAGTTCTATGGAACTAAGTTCCAGTTCCACTTATCCAAACCCGAGAATGCTAGAGTTCCATGTCACTAAGTTAAAGTTACATTCAAACAACCTCTTATATATGGTATGGAATACAAATCAAGGTTTAAAAATCGGTTTTAATGTATCGTATCATTCACCATTGATATGTGGTTGTATTGGTCCGCATTGCTCCATTTTGGTTCCTTATCAGGTAGATACACCTGTGACATCTATGGGCGATACTTTAAACGTTGATACTGGTTTTGTATTGGGCAATACGTGCCGGATGATACTTTATACCTTGATATGAATACAAATGTTTTAGAGAACTTTAAAAGTGGCTTCTTTCTGTTTATTTTCTCTTACAATTGCTAACCATCAGATTGTGAATGTCCATGCTATATTATAATCTTATAGATAAATTCATCTTGAAGTAGGTGTGAAATTTCTGTCCCACATATACTGGGCCAGCTGACTGGGGATACTCTAGTCTTGGTATGAATTCTCATCATGGGTTATTCCATCTGCATCCTGAGCCTGGTTGACTTTGACATTATCCTGAGATTTTGAATTGCAGTTGATAAAGCCAAAGGATCAAGTGTTGGTCTTTAACACATACCTTCCAATAATTTTCACTGCATCTGAGTAAAGTTGTTCAGAAACAGTACTGGCTTGCTCACAAATTAGATGAAGTGCAAATCCGTCAACAGCTCATCTAATGCTCTACTATTCACTTATTAATTGTTTCTCATAAATATTATTTGTTTCCCATAAGCATGGCCGCATCGCCCTTATATGTTTATGTGTTGGCTTTGCTATCCCTGTTTTACCATTTTTTAATGGTTGCATTATTGTGCCCGTTTCTGTAATTCTGAGCTATGACCCGCAAATGAATGCATTGCTTTATGTTTTTGAGATGTTCAAATGGGTGGGGACCTCTGATCTTCCTGTTCAGATTCGAATGACCAAATTCTCTTGATGATACTTATTACTTTTCAGAATTATTCGAGCACTACGGTCATATTAGATTGATTGCCGTTTAAATGTTTTTTTAAGGTAAAACCGGCCCATATTCCATATGCGACTGTTGGTCCAGATGAGCCGCATGTAGCGAGTACAACCTGGCCAGATGCCACCCTAGAGAAACAAGGTTTGGGTTTATGGGATCCTGAAATAGAAACAGCAGACTTAGAAGGTTTTTTAAATTCTGAACTTCCGTCTCATCCAAAGCTGCATCGAGGACAACTGAAGAATGGGCTTCGCTATCTTATTCTTCCAAATAAGATTCCAGCAAACAGGTATGGGCTCTGCATTCCCCCTTTGCGCTTATGATCTCTAAAGCTGTGGATATGATCTCATCGATTCTATATTCAGTTGATTATTATTAATATATATATATATATATATTTTTTGAACATTGTTCTATATTAAATTGAAGAACATTACCTTGAAGGAAGTTTTCTAAAGCTGTGGATATGATCTATGAAGGAAATTTTCTTAAGGACCTGAGGTGGGGATGGAGGGAGTAAAAATGGGATCCAGTCTTGTGATATTTCTTTAAGAAATTCATTCCACCATTCCACCAATTGCAGGGATAGTTGTTCCTGCTTCCTCTTAGTTATCTGGTCCAGGGTGCAGTCGATTGCAAAAACATGTTGCCATCAATTAAACTACTCACATTCAATGGGTGTGAAATGGGAAGCCATGGAGGGAGAATAAGATGGAAAGATGGAGTGGCAGTCCTGAGAGGATTTCTCATTTCCACCGTTTCAATGAGCTGAAATCAATAACCATAGAAGTCTGAAAAGTATTTAGGACTCTAATTTAGAGTGATATGATATGGATAGTTTAGCCCTATGAAACCAGAGTACTTGTATATGTTCAATGCTTCGGATAAAAAGTGACATTGTATTGATACTGGATATCTGTACTGGTGTTGAGTACAACAATCCTCTAAATTACTATCTCAGGGTAAAAGTGTGGTGCGGCAAGGATTCGATATGGGAGTTGCATAAGGTTTTGAAAATAATTTTACTATATATATATATGTATACATGTGTGTGTGTGTGTGTGTGTGTGTGTGTGTGTGTGTGTGTATATATGTGTGTGTGTGTGTGTGTGTGTGTGTGTGTGTGTGTGTGTGTGTGATATGAAAAGTAAAAGGAAAGCCTGTTGCGAAGGAAGATTCTTTTGCTTGTGGTGGGCTGGGTCATTTGCAGTACGAAATTTGAAGGGTTCTCTTCCACAAACATCCTTCCAATTGGAACTCCTTGTGCTTGGTGTCCCAAAGTTTTTTTTTTTTTTTTTCGCTTTCTCTTCCTGAGGTAGCTTGTATTTACTTTTCTTTCAATAAATTCAGTTTCCCCGCAAAAAGAAAAAGCGGTAAAAGGTTAGGATAATCCGATCAAATTGATATAAGAAGCTCATTCCATCTATAGTGGGTCCATGAATTGAATGGTTTGGATTCATTACATATGCACCACATGTACAGTGGTAATGTGCACATGCAAAGAATGTTCTTGCTCTGTCAGTGTATCAAATTTCCTTTATTAAAAAGAGTTACTTTTAAATGGTGGTGAACTATTACCATACTCTAGCCATAAAGAAGATAGCAATAGGGTTTCCCCATGTTGCTTACCAGCATGCACCAACCAACACCAAAATGGTACTCTCTCCCTAGGGCATCCTCTCTCTCTCTCTCTCTCTCTCTCTCTCTCTCTCTCTCTCTCTACCCATTCTATCACACATACATGAATATGATTTTCCAGCACCTTTGGATGTTTCTTGCGGTTGATCTATATGTAAGTGCTTCAGTATATAAAAATATGGCTGGCTTGGGTGTTAGACCAATCCCAGGTTCCTTGGGCTGCAGTTGGGTGCTCATAGGAGCCAAAATGGTCTCCTTGCTATGAAGTGGCACATCTTGGGACGCTGTTGTAGTTAGGGGTGTACACGGGTCGGGCCGAGTCGAACTGGCTTCAGCTCGTCCAGGCCCGTTCAACAGCCACACAAGGCCCGAACCCGACCGGGCCTGGTCACCGGGCCAACATCTTCAGCCCGAACCGGGCCCAGCGCGAGTTCGGGCCAGTTTCGAACCTTCGAGTTCGGGCCAGTTTCGAACCTGAGTTAGGGCCAGTTTCAAACCTTACAGCAAGTTCATGGGATGGGCTTTGGCAGGTAATCCGCGCCCCATTACAAGGCCATCAACGATTTAGATAGTTGAACTATAGACTCCACAAAAAATCTAACTAGTCAGGACATTTACATACATTTACATACATTTAATAAAGCATAAAATAAAACATTTTATACAAATTAAATACAGTCACATGGGTCGGGCAGGCGGTCCGGTCGGGCGGGCGAGTCGGATTTTGGACCGAGTCGGGCCGAATTGGGAGGTATCCGAACTCGGCCTGAACTCACTTTCGGGCCCAGAAAATTGGCCCGTCCTGACCCAAACTCAGTTCCGGGTCAGGCCGAGTCGAGCTTTTTCGGGTCGGGTCGAGCGAGCTAACCGGGCTAGCCCGGATTGTGTACACCCCTAGTTGTAGTCCAAGCGCAAGGTGGCCCTTTGCATGGGGTGCCGAGGTAGAGGATGGTGTTGCTCTGGTTGGGACCCGGTAGGCTACTGTGCATGAGGTTGTTCATATGATTCGATGGTGGAGGTTTCATGATCATGGTGGAGCATGGGTTTTCTTTTTTCCTTTTTCCTTGTTTGAATGACAACTCAATTTTATTGCAAAGAAAAAAAGCATAAACAAAGGTATATGAGGGGGATAACAAGGAATCATCCCATAGAATACAAAGGGCCTGTTTTTTAACGCTGAATTTTTGCACTTAACACGGAATTGGGAAAATGTTCCGTGTTCAGTGGTGTTTGTTAATGCGTCGTTACCGCGGAAGAAGGAAAGTGCTAAGTGGTTTTTCACTGAATTCTTTTCGTGATAGGAGTCTGGCTTAATGGTGAATGCGGAATGTACTCAGTGAATTTTTCATTAAACAAAAAATTTTGCTTCCAAAATTATCCCTTTTCAAGTTACTACGGCAATTTTTTCTCTTTAAATTGTTTGCGCAATACAAAATCAACTTTTAACCTGTGAAACTTCTTTATGCCCCACCATGATGTATGTGTTTCATCCATTCCATTCATCCATTTTTAAAGATCATTTTAGGGCTTGATACCAAAAATGAGAGGAATATAAATCTCAGGTGGAACATACCACAGGAAAACAATAGTGATTGGATATCCACCATTAAAATTCTCCTTAGGCTCAATGTATTGTTTATTTGACATCCAATCTGTTGATTAGGTCATATAGACCTAGATGAATGGAAAAAACAAAGATAGGCTTGATCCAAAACTTTTATGGCCCCCAAAAAGTTTTTAATGGTTGACATTCATTCAATACTATTTTCCTGTAATGTGGTCCACTTAAGATTGGGATATACCTCATTTTTAGTCTCATACCATAAAATGATCTGGAAACATAGATGGACGGCATGGATGAAACACATACATCATGGTGGGGCCCACATAACACCGACCATCAGCCATTGGCTGGTGACAGGGGAGTAGCCAATCTGTTTCCGCGGATGCGGATTGGATACTGACAGGTTGAGTAGCGAGAGAAGTTATGTCACCAAGTTATGTGGGCCCCATCATGATGTATGTTTTGTATCCATGCCATCCATCCATTTGGAAATATAATTTTAGTTAAACATCCAAAGAATGAGTCTTAAACATCCAAAGAATGAGTCAAATCCAAAGCTCCAATGGACCTCACCAAAGAAAACTGTGGGGAGAGTGACGCCCACCATTAAAAACTTAAATAGGCTACAAAAGTTTTTGATCAAGCTGATATTTGTTTTTTCCCTTCTTTCATGTCTGTGTTAACTTGTGAACAGGTTGGATTTCAAATAAAAATCATGCTGAGCCTTAGGAAGGTTTCAACGGTAGGCATCAATCTCGCCACTGTTTTTTGTGGTGGGGTCAACTACATATTTGGATCTGCCTCATTCTTTTAACTCAAGCTCTAAAATTAAATCTCCAAATAGATGGATGCTGTTGATAAAGCACATACATTATAGTGGGCCCACATACATCATAGTGGGCCCATGGAACTTGATGATGTCACTTCGGTAGCGAATCTTGCTATTCAACCTGTTAGTAGCTAATCCGCGTCAAGTACGATGTGGATTGGTTGGTGTACCTCACACCAGCTATATAGCTGCTGTATTGACGTAAGCAAGTTCTGTGGGTCTCATCATGAGGTATGCGTTATATCCAAACCATTCATCCATTTGGCGAGCTCGTATTAAAGCTTGAGACTAAAAATAAGCTGCAAAAAGCAGCGGGGGATTGAACGTCTACTATTGAAACCTTTTTTGGGGTCATAGAAGTTTTGGATCAATATGATTTTTTTTTTTTCCTCTTCATACAGGTATTTGTGACCTTATGAACATATTGGATGGAAAATAAACTTAAATAGGCTATGGAAGTTTTGGATCAATATGTTTTCACTTCATACAATTGGGAATGACCTTATAAACAGTTTGGATAGCATATAAATATAAGGTGGACCTTATTTGAAGGTTTTGTTGCTACTGGTGTTCAATCCTATACAACACATAGTGACAATCTGCCCGCTAAGAGGAATTGAGGGCCTTATGATGATATTTTAGTTTTTCATTAAGTATTTTAGTTTATTTGAGTTAAATATAATGATTTTATTTTTATTTAATAAAAAATAATTTCTTTATAATGTAAAACATTTCCAAAGAGAGACAGGGACAAATGTGTCAAATTAACATATTTCAGACATTTAAAATATTTGTTAACAAACAGTTTGTTTCAAATTCAGTACTTAATTTTTAGACTTCAGCCATAATTATCAAAAAAGTTTTTATTTTTTATTTTTTTACTTCAGATTTCATATTCGGGCTTTAGGTTTCAGATTCAGGCTTCAGATTTCAGATTCGGTCTTTAGACTTCAGATTTAACAAACGGGGCCTAAGGCTCCCTTCTTAGACCCAAAAAATAAAAAGGAGCAAGAAAACAACTGGGAGTCTTCCCTCACAGAACGACTCCATGCAGATAGGAAGTCGAAAAAAGAAACCCCTGTGTATTCTGGAATTGGCACAACTCACTCCAAAACCCAGATTGAATGTTCCTTTTAAGAGACCTAATTGTGTCGAGAGGAGTGGCCTTTGAGTTGGGCAAAGGGACTAGAATACGATTTTGGTCAGACCCCTGGATCGGTCCCACCCCGCTGAAGGAAAGATTTCCTAATATTTATCTCCTAGCCCCCTCAAAAGACTGCCTTGTAGCTGACTGTTATGACCTCCAAGGCAAAAATATCTTGTGGAACCTGCCAAGTAGGGACAACTTGCAGGATTGGGAGGTCGCTGAATATGTGGAATTGCTGAGCTGGGTAGCCGCAGCCTCTCCAGTCCCGTCAGCTGAAGATTCCTTGATCTGGAGATTGGCTAAAGACAGTTCGTTCTCAGTAAAATCATTGTACACCTCTCTCCTCACCAGTCCAGCGCCCCATGAAGATCAAAAGTTTCATCGGATCTGGAAGTACTTGGCCCCGCCAAAATTCCAGGTTTTCGGTTGGCTCGCCTGCAAGCAGAAAATTCTAATTGTCGACAATCTACACAAGAGAGGTATGGTCCATGTTAACATTTGTCTCTGCTGCATGTGTGATGAAGAATCCATGGATCACCTGCTGATCCACTGCCCTTTCTCCTCTCAAATCTGGGCTGATATCTGCTTGCTGTTCAACGTCAGTTGGTGTGCTTCTTGTTCATCAGTACTCTTCTTTCAAGCCTGGCATGGGGTCAGCTTCCGCTATCTCAGAACCTTACTATGGAGAATGGGCATCCTTGCGGTCTGGTGGGCAGTTTGGGAGGAAATAAACCAGAGATGTTTCTCGGATGTAGCTACTTCAGTTCATGTGGTTAGTGCTAGAGCCAAGCGCCTGTTGGTAGAATGGGCATCCCAAACAGATAGGTTAAAGGGTCAGGATTTGGCTTTTATTGGCTTGTAATGGTGTTGGTCATCTTAGGAGTCTCTGCCCTCTCAGCAGATTCTCCTTTTTGTATTAACTCTTTATTTTAATATATATTTTGTTACCTTTTCAAAAAAAATAAAAAAAGGGAGACCCAATCAGGAATCCCGGTCTTCAAATGTTCTGTTTTATTGCCTCCTTTCCAATCCCCACATATTTGCCTTTGGAGTCATTTACCAAATAGCTGCCCCTTGAGGTGATGAGGGGCCTTTCCTCCACCCCACAAGCAACACCTGGATGGATCCGTTGAGGGCACAATGAACCCCAAAATGGTAACAGCAGTTCCAAACTGCCTACTTTACAATGAATAAATTGAAGATTAACCGTCGAAGGATATTACTATATTATGACTGCGGTGCTTCAATGAGCTAGGTCACCTAGGTGGTCCACTAAGGGGCAAAGTGATGGGCATACAAAGGTAGAAACTTTGTTGAGCTACTAGCACACAAGTTGGGCATGCTGTGTTGACTTTGGGTTCTCCATTTGGCAGTGGCCTTGTGCAGAAGTTGCAGGTTGAGTCTCAAGCCATTCAGATGGTTGTGACTATGGGTGTCATCAGATGTACTCTTGATCACTATGATGATCAAGGTTGTCGTAGATGTTGCAGTACGGCAATGTAGTAGACCAAGGGGTTGGCTAAGATGGATTCAGTCTGCTTGTGGGCTATGCACAAGATTGATTATAGCGGATGGGCAAAGTGGTGGAGTTCATCTAGTTATTAGTTTTGCTCGTAGACCACAGAGTGCCTATGAGGCGGAGCTTTGCTGTTGGGTTTGGTGCATGTTGTGTGCATTAGTTGGGGCTTTTTTGCGTAGGTTGTGGTATGCAGAGATACCCACATGGCATCAGGTTGGCCAACTACTTGATTGACATACTTAGGCTCTGGACATGCATCAAGGGTTGCAATAATCCATGACTCACTGTGCCTCAGAAATCCCTGTTGTCTGTGGGAGGTGCAGAGCACAATGAGTGTTTGTCTTGTGTTGGTGCTTGAGGGGCAAGTCAAATGCCCCTCAAGCAGTTTGATTTACTGGCATGAGAAAGTGCATATGGCCATGGGCATCTTTAGGTGAACCTTGCATTGAGGTTGGCTGGCTTTTACATGGGGTGTTGGTTACACCGTGATGCAAGTTCATGGGATGTCATGGTCCCTTGCTGAGTGTGGATAAATTATTATTATTATTTTAATTTGTATTTAAAATTGTCAGTTTAGTTGAATGCATCTTCATGACTCTCCATCACCTCCTTTACTAGGGGAGGCAGCATCATGTCTCCTTGTAAGTTAGATCCCACCAGTGCACATGGTTCTTCAAATGATCCAACTGTCCAGTGCATTGAAAGTGACGGTGGAAATCTAGGGGTGAGGCCTAGCAAGGAGAATCACAGTGGAGACTCTGAATGTGATTCAAACTATTTATTAACTGTTTACTTACGATGCTCCTTTTCTCTTTGGTACTTTTTCTTGATAATTGCATCTTTCCCCTGCTTTATTTATGGTTTTAAATTGTAGAGTGATGATCGAATGCTGACATCTTTGATTTTTCTCCCTTGATCAGATTTGAGGCGCACATGGAAGTTCATGTTGGATCAATTGATGAGGAAGATGATGAGCAAGGGATTGCACATATGATTGAACATGTTGCATTCCTTGGAAGTAAGAAGCGTGAAAAGCTTCTTGGGACTGGGGCACGGTCTAATGCTTATACAGATTTCCACCACACAGTGTTTCACATCCACTCCCCCACTAGTACAAAGGTCTAATTTGTGTAGATGATGTAGTTTACCTGCAAACTTTACATCTGAATCTTTAGATAATTTTCTCTCTCTCTCTCTCTCTCTCCATTGAAATATCTCTTTTATTTATATATACTTTCACTGTATTTATTGGAAACATGGCTGGAACAAACATGTTATGAAAAGATAACATGGGTCGACGGTGGACTGCCTTGATGCCATGGAAGAAATCTAGATATCCATGTCAGAAGCGAGCACAAAAGACAAGATAACTTCATCTATCATAACAAGTACAGACTTTCCTGACTTTTGAACATGATAAATCTAAAATAAAGGTAAATAAAGCACACTTGTGGATGCTAATCATGTTATGCAAGAGCTATAATATCACAGGTTGTCCAGGCATTGGAGAATGTAAGCGCCTGCATGTAGAGATTGGGGTCATTCTTTCTAATGAGAAAACTGCATATTTGAGAAAGTGTTGCATCCTTTTCGAATCTGCTACAGTCGAGGAAGGGAGGGAGTACATATGAAGGAGAAAAAGGGAGAGGATTTAGTTGATCCTTCTCCTCGAGTAATGCTTCATTATAATAATATCACGTTACAAGAGATAAACTTTAATCAAATACAATGTGATCTCATAAGATACATCAAAATTTCCTAAGGTATGGTGCTTTGAGGGACCACTGGGTGTTTATACTCTTAAAAATTTTGAATTAAAATTATATTTCATTTTCTTTGATCAGGTAAATCTTCATCACTATATGATAGTTGCTTTACATAATAGGGAAGGGCAGCTTTCTTTGTGGCAAATAAGTCAAATGCTTGGGCATTTTAGGCCAAACTGATTGCATATTTGAAGTTGCACCATGATTTGCCAGGTTCTTAGCTAACTGGCTGGTTACCCTAGAATATGGCCTCCTTTGACATGAACTCCAGATAAAATATTAAATATTTATTTGAAGAGGTAAGCTATCTGATGTAATAGAGTGTGTATATTGTGTATTGCTTGGGCTTCAGCTTTAGTGCATATCTCCCATGTAGGCTCATAAATGCCTAGACCTCTTGCCTCAAATCATCAAGGATAGTCTTTATACCTTTCTTGGGTAGTTCTCAGATCTCTTGGTGTCTGATTGCCGTGGAATCTGGTAGCAAGTGAATAGATGGTCTAAGCAAACACTCAGTTATTTCCATGTCTGCAATATGTGGCTTCTAGAATTTTACTTGGTTGAAGGTAGGTAAACTATCTAAAATATTGGCCTCTAGGATCTGCACGGTTCTCGTGAATGTCATATCCAAAATCCAAGGAGTTTTTGTAGCTGGAAGGCAAATTTTAGATAGTGCTTTAATTGGTCACGAGTGTGTCGATTCGCATTATAGGGGAAGGTAAATAGGGTATCATTTGGAAGCTTGACATTGAGAAAGCATACTATCATGTTGACTGGGACTTCCTTGAACATATGCTAGGTTGGTTGGGATGCAGGCAGAAATGAAGAAGGTGGATACGAGAGCGCATTCAGTTAACCAGGTTGTTGATTCTGGTTAATGGGTCTCCTAATGGTGAGAGGGCTTCGGCAACAAGATCTCTTGTCACCATTTTCATTTTTGGTGGTAGCGGAAACCCTAAGCAAGATGTTTGACAAAGGATTGTCAGTGGGTCTCATTAGCGGGTTCTCGGTTGATAAAGCGTTGTTTCAAATCTCCCATCTCCATTTCATGGATGGCACTAAAGGTGCTTTGAAATGGTGTCGGGCCTAAAGGTGAATATCCTTAAAAGCGAGATGTTGCGCGTCGGCATTTCTAAGGAGGAGGTGGAGAAAGCTTGCGCAGGTGTTTGGTTGTAGCGCCGGGGCATTTCCTTCTTTGTATCCCGGCCTTCCTTTATGTATTGGTAAGCTGCGAAGCATTTGTGGGACAATGTTATAGAAAGAGTTGAAAGAAAATTGACAAGGTGGAAAAACCAACACCTCTTATTGGGAGGAAGATTGACGTTAATCAAAGTAGCATTATTGAACTTGCCGTTTTATTTTGTGTCACACTTTAAGTGTTTGAAGTCCATGTTGGACCAGTTGGAGAGGTAAGGCGTGACTTTTTATGGTAGGGTGCAGAAGAGAAGGAAAAGTTTCAACTGTGGAAGTGGGATGAGGTGTGCAAACCTTATGGTGAAGGGGGAGGTAGGTATGAGGAGGTTGGAGGTGATGAATTCAACTTTGTTAGGTAAATGGTTATAGAGATTTGACTCGAAAGACAATAGTTTATGGAGGGAGGTGATAGCAAGAAAGTGTGGTGCCAAGGTAGGAGGGTTGTAGATGAAAGATTCATCATTTTATAGGGCTTCAGTGCCAGGGAAGATGGTTATGAGGTTGGGGACCAGATACTCCAACCCAAGCCCGACTTGATAGCCTGACAAGCCACCTTGATCCATTGACAGCCCTACTTTTATGGTTTGATTCTCGGGTTACCTTCCGAAGAGTAAAATGGGCACATCACTTTTGTTTGGCACTATGGGGCTCCCCTGAAACTATTAGTTTTCGTGTGGTTGGTGGGGATGAAGAAGGTTCTCACAGTTGATAATCTTCGGAAGAAGATGGTGATCACTAATGTCTGTATAGTGTATTTGTAGGATGCGGAGTCGGTTGGTCATCTCTTCATTCACTGCCCCTTTACTAGTGAGATGTGGGAAAGGTTCCTCATGATCTGTGAAGTGTCATAGGTGATGCCGGGGTCCATTGTGAGTCTATTTCTATCCTGGCACGGGGTTGAGATTGGGAAGAAAGGGAGATTGTTTTGGAAACTGGTAGTTATTTGGGCCATGTGGGGAGAGAGGAATAATTGATGTTTCCGTAATCATAGTGGGCTAGTTTTGGAGGTTTTTAGAAGTGCTAAATTGTATGTAATGGACCGGGCCTCAAATTTAAAGGCTCTTGCTGTGTGTCCTCTCTTGGTTTCATGTTGGTCTGCCTTGTAAATTGTCTTTTGGCTGTTTTTTGGCTTTCGCTTTTCTTTCTAACAAAATTGTTATATTTAAAAAACAAAAAAAAAGGAAGAAAAAGAAGAAAAAGAAGGTAGCCGTAGGTGAACTATTTGTTGAACACCTAGAGTGACTACAAAAACTCATCCTTGTTTCTTCATCTTAAATTAATTTTAAAATATATCCATACTTACAGACACATACCTAATCTATGTAAAGAGCAGTGTCTTGTCCAAAATTCTAAGCTTATCGATGTGAAGGTCTTGTTCAGTAATGTACTCCTGTTCAAGACATCATAATCATAAATGCTTTCTTTGTTAAGTTACAATAAAATATCAGTGAATCTCCGTCAAAAACTATACCATTATGTTGTTTCTGGGTTCCATGGTGGATCTCCTATAATTAAGCTTCCAAAGGATCCCCGTTCCGTTATTAAATGGGGAAGTTTCTTTGAAAGATGTACTAATCTGAAATACCAAACTTATTCAATGGAGGCTATAAATTTAAAAAGATGAACCACCCCTTTCAGTTACAAAGGTCACAAGTCAAGGGCGGATCTATTTTACTAGCCAGTCCTCTGCCAATATTTTATCTCAAACTTATTTCTCACTGGTCCTCTGCAAACGACTCCTAATCCCTAATTAATATCCTCACAAGCTTGCAAATGTCGAACAGATCTTTTGTTAACTCCAGCATTTTAGGAAGATGCAGTATTAGCAGCATTCTCTTGATGACATATTGTTGGTTGCATGTGTTGGGAAACTGTGAAACATCAGTGCCTCATGTTGGCTTTATCACTGCCCCTCTTCTATATGTATATATGCATGTTTTCTTGCGTGTGTGTCTGTCTGTCTGCCTCTAGGTATGCATGTATGCATGCATGCACACATATTTATAGGTGACCAGGCACATGCATGTTTACATGTGCACATATAAACACACTTACAAATCCATTTGAAAAGGTGACGGGCTTGTATTTCAATTGTTTGACATTTTAGAAGCATTATTAATTCACAGTTGTCTGTTATTTGAAGAGCCTGTCCATGAACTTCTGGGCAACATGTTCTGCATATTTTTGACACTATGGAACTGCTTCTGTGTTAGGATTCTGATGGAGACCTACTTCCATTTGTACTGGATGCTTTGAATGAGGTATGTGGAAGTAATTGGGTTTTGATAATGATCTAGTTCATGTTTCATTTGTTTGTTTTATCTATCTACTTTTTACTGCATAGTTTGGATTGCACAATGGCTCCCAAGTATCAATATAAGATGCTTCAAAAGGGGGTCTTTTTTGGTTTTCTTAATTATTCCTTTTAATTCCTCCTCTGGGACTTTCCTGCTCTCATTGCCGATCCAAAGCCTAGATGGAGGGTTTGCATCAGGTTTGAAGCCGGTGTCAAACTTTGGCAACAACTTTTTCTCATGAATCCCGATAATCTGACATTTCGAGAAGAGTGGAATTGCAGAGCAGTATTTGTGTAGCAAACCCCAATTAGTTGGGATAAGGCCCAAATGCTGCTGCTGCTAAATTATTTCCTTTTCTTTTCTCTATTTTTAATGGTTTTCATTTAAGAACACCCGGCTGAGTCATGTTATTTGTGGCTGTTGGTATGGTTCACTATGTAAAATGTGATGTGGATATTTACTCGTGCTTGCCGAGTCACCTGATATGAAGTTACGGATAAGTAGTAAACATGGCTCGGCCATAGGATTAGCGGTTTGATTACAAGTTTTCATTTTCCCTGTTCTTCCCTATTCTCCCTCCTTTTTTCGGATTTTCTATAAAGAACTCTTATCTGATTTGGCAAGTCATATCTTTTTGCACCATGGGCCTGTGGTTGAGTAGGGTGCGAATGCTGAGTTTTAGAACTTGCTTAGACCTCCCCACCTCGAGGGCTATGCTATGCTTCTTTTGGAATCGACCATTTCGCTTTGTTTCTTAACAATGCAACTTAGTACTGTTTTCAAGCGTTAACAGAACTGCTAATGGGAAAGCAGATTTCCTAGCAAAAGCACGTTGTCCATTGTGGACAGGAGATTCTCCTTGTGTTGTATTATAGTCTGTTTTTCTGTGTTTTAGCTGCTTTGTTTTTTGTGGTTTTCTTCTTTCTCAACAAATACCTCATCTTGCATGGTTATGTGTGTCCAGATAGCTTTCCACCCGAAATTTCTTGCATCTCGGGTCGAGAAAGAGAGACGAGCAATCCTTTCAGAATTGCAAATGATGAATACGATAGAATATCGTGTTGATTGTCAGGCAAGTAGCAGGACTTTAGTGTTGTGTTTGTGAATTTCTATAACCCATGCATATGCAACCTGGAAGAGAAATTTTATTGTCTTTCTTGCCAATTTCTCAATGCACTGACGCTGTTTCCTTCCAAACAGTTGCTACAGCATTTGCATTCAGAAAACAAGTTGAGTAAAAGATTTCCAATTGGATTAGAGGAACAGATAAAGAAGTGGGATGCAGATAAAATTCGGAGATTTCATGAGCGTTGGTACTTCCCTGCAAATGCCACTTTATACATAGTGGGAGATATCGATAACATTCCGAAAACAGTTTATCAAATTGAGGTATGTTCTAAATCTGCTATATTGACCAATTTCAATTGTCAAGTAGGCAATGTTACCTGGACACATGGCATGCTGCAAAGCGTCAAAAGTGTGCAGCACGGAAAACTCAAAAATCTAGGCGAGGGGTCCTATGCACAAATAAATAGTATGTTAGTCAAATAGATAAAATTAGAAATAAAATAAAACACTGAAATCATTAAAACAAGGGAAACTAGAAAATGCTATTCACATAGTTCTGATAAAGACTAATTACTGATAATCTAAGGTAACAAATAATTGATTAACAAAACACTGAAAGCCATACAAAATCATCCCAAGAAATAGCAGTTTGTATGAACATCACTCACTCTAATTAAAAAATAGAGGACCTCAACAAAAGAACAAAAAGCGATAACTCTCATGCTTTTTTTTCCTTAAAAAATAAAAATAAGTTACATGTGCCATAGTATCTTTAATGAAAACTTAATTAAAAAATCTAGAGAATGAAAGGAAGTCCTTGCTGGCAGTTTCTTCAACAACAAGAGAATGGAGGCAAGCTTGAGGGCTAGGAGTGAGAGACATGAGCTTGTTAAAAGAATTTCACATAAAGTTGAGAAAGACGAAAGCAAAACTTTGTGGAAAATATGTTTGGAGACCTCACTTAATATGCCCACAATGCGTCACTTTTCGGTGACATCACTAGGACACTTTGTCCATAGAGTTCTTGAAGTGCCGTGTCATGTCAATGTCCAAGTATCCCCAAGAGTCTGCATGCCAAAAACCCTAAAGAGTAGAAGTGTCCAAGTAACATTGCAAGTAGGAACTTTATGATATCTGTGAGATTATTTTATTTTATTTTACTATTATTGGAATAGTTCTGTGGTGCATTACTAGGTCTTATTTTTTCATTATATGAGTAATTCAGAATTTTAATCTTCTGATTAACTTCCTTTGCGCAGGCTGTGTTTGGACGGACACTTGCAGAGAATGAGACAGCTGCAGTGCAAACTCCACGTCCATTTGGTGGAATGGCGAGTTTTCTTGTTCCAAAACTGCCAGGTGCACTGGGCGGAAGTTTATCTAATGAAAGGTCATCTATCTCTATAGATCAATCAAAAACCATAAAAAGGGAAAGGCATGCAGTTCGTCCTCCTGTTGAGCATAATTGGTCTCTCCCTGGAATTGGTCATAATGCTAAGCCTCCACAGATCTTCCAGCATGAGTTGCTTCAGAATTTCTCTTTCAATATGTTTTGCAAGGTACCATCTACTTTTTGGTAACATTCTTTGACAATAAGCAGCTTGCATGACTGTAGATGAAGTTTGCTGAATTTTGCAGTTTTATATGAGATATCAATCTCCTCATAAACAATTTTTGTATTCTTAGCAACTCTCTCTCTCTCCCCCCCCCCTGTTTTTTCTTCTGTGTATCTATGCTTATCAATGCACTTTTTTGTGCATGTTTATGCAGAGATATTATTGATCCACATACATAGGCTATGTACTTTTAGTTTTCCATACACTGGCATAGTCAAACTTTTGACTTGCTCTGACTGAACTCTGTTGAGTGGGCTGCTGATCTGTATCGATACATCACTTTCAAGGGTCTGCTTTATACACACACACATTAGGTGGGTGTGTGTGTGTGTGTGTGTGTGTGTGTGTGTTTTGAATGGGAAGGAAAATTTATTAGAGAAAACTGGAAAAAAAAAACAGATAAAAATGGGCAAAGAGATGATGATAAATAATCTCGCTCCAAGAAGCAAAATGATCATGAGTGAAGAAGGGAACAAGTCTCCCCTCATAACAAAAAGAGAAAAAAAAGGTCCTTCGGCTAATTCTCTAGTGCAACCCGATTATCGAGTCAATGAGATCTCGATACCCAAATTGCAAAGAAATTAAAAATATATATATACTCACAAGAACAATGGAATAGAGAGGGAGGGAATTTTTATTGATATCAACTTTTCTCTTACAAAACTTAAAGAAGAACCATGCTTAGAAAATTATTCGAATGAGTAACTTATACACCGCCACCCCCTTTTTATAGATTTTAAATGAATCCTTAATTGAAATCTCTACAACTTTTGGCGGTTGGATTGAATGAGTAAAGGGATTGGATGGTAAATCAATGGCACAAACAAAGTTAGGTGATCCCAAATCGATGGATCTTCGACAATCCACCGACAACACCATCATTATTTAAATCCCATCCAATCCATCCTAATCCGTCTAATATCCGCTTTTTCTCCGGATTGGTTGGGCGTATGAATCAATTAAATCCGAAATCTCCTACCAACTCCTAATACCATTCATCAATCCACCCGGCCAAACGGGCCCTAAGAGAATCAATCACAATTTATTACAAACTATTCTAATATTTCTTTATGTGGTAAAAGCCTAATGAAAAGCAATTAAATCTCCAAATCCAACTTATATCTTTAATCATATCAATTAAACCCTCCTCACATCTTTAAATCAGCCCCCTATGTCTCCTATAAATAGTCAATTAAAATCCCCAAATCTGTACATAATCAGCCTAAAAATCAGCACATGTTGGGCTCTAAGGTGGGCTATGGTTCTCTGTCTTGCTGGGCTCTATAGTGGGCCTAGATGGGCTTAAGTGGGCTGGGCCATGTAGTGGGCCTTGGATCTGCATCACTCCTTACACATTCCTGGAGATAGAGAGCCCTAGTCCCACAGGAGAGAATGAATTGAGATTGCTCTAAATTTGGGACCACAAGACGTGCAACTGGCAACCATAAACTGAACTGTCCTCTTGAGCTTCTCTACAATCTCTGACTTATTGTCAAATATTCTTGTGTCTCTCAAGCCAAATTCCCCGCACAATAGCACAAGGATCATTATCCATTCCCTGCTTCCATGCGGGTTAAAAAGCCTTTTGCCCAGCCCGAAAAAGATCCAGAATGGAGCCATTAAGGGACTATGACAAACCAAACATAGCAGAGGAATGGCTCTACACCACTTCATCATCGTATCTATACTCCTAGCAATTGCTGTTGGCTTTGGAACGGGTCCATGTGTCAGACTTGGTTGGGTCAGGTGGGGTCTAGTTGGGTCCGGGTTGGGTCCAGTTAGTTTCAATTGCAAACTTATATATGTTATATAGTGGCTCATACGTATGCGATCAAATACATACATCAGGTGGGTGCAACCATGTAAACACTCTTATTTGTCTTGAACCCAACTCGAAACCTGGATCCAAAGATCTGACGGATACCTGAACTTGATTGGATCTAGGTTCAAGTCTTCAAGAACTAGACCCAGACCTGGCAACACCCATAACAGGTTAGCATGGGTACGGGTACTACAGGACATGATCTGTTGAGAGTCCTATGCATGGGTACACATGGGTACTCTGTTTTGAGCCTCTACCACATATTGGATGCATAGAGTTATTGTTTTTACATATGACACCCTGGTTGTTGCTCAAAATTCATTTGCATGGTCTGCACATTACTCACTTATGGGGGATCACATTTCAGTGTGCATATTCAAGTAAGATATACTGATGCTGATGCTCTTTCCATATCCTTTTTTCGGGGCTACTGACGTCTCTGCCCCTGGTGTGAGTGTCATAACTGACCTTTTATCCATACAACATAGCGGGTATTGGATTATGATGCCTGATCTAGTTAGTGCTCTGGTTTGCAATGCTCAATACACTTGCTATGACTTGGTTCTCTTGAGTTAATCGAGGTCATATGGCTCATTCTCTGTTTTATCTTGTGAATTTTACTGCAGATTCCCGTTATCAAGGTTAGAACATATGGGGACTTGCGGAATGTCCTGATGAAGAGAATCTTCCTGTCAGCACTGCATTTCCGAATTAACTCAAGATATAAGGTGCACTACTGTTGTTATTGTATAGTTTTGAGCCTTCACAATGCATATGGTTATTCAACATTGATATCATTGTTATCAGCCGTTTATGTGACAATAAAATTTCTTGATCATACGGAAAAAATGGTTTTGATCTTAACGTTTCAACCCCAATTTCATGAAAATTATTTTTTCAAGATTTTGAGCTGTAATGTCAACTGTATTTGCTTAGAATCAGAGTCAATGCCACACTTTATGTTTCGTCTGAGTTGCATTTATGGGTGTGTGCCCATTATGATGAAAGTTACCACTGAATAAGTTTACTGAGTATTTTGCAATGTTATTTTCTCCTAGATGCTGGAAAATGCAGCAATGGAGATAGTTCTTGCATCAGTTAGTGCAAACAATATATGCTACTGCAAGGATGCGTATCTTGAAAAGGCTAGAAAAATCTGACATCTTTGTTGCTTTGATCATCTGCTGACTATTCTCTCAATGTCATACCTTCACTATCACGTTCAATATAATTGCTCTTAGAATATCATGTGATGAGTTATTCCTATCATATTCTCACAGCGGCTATTGAAGTCCTTGATAGTTGATACGGGCCAGTTGTTTTTTTTTTTTTTCTTGAAAGATAAGAATTTTATTAAAAGAGGGTGGCAAAAACCACCTGACAAATTATACAGATGAGGGGGGGAGGGAGCTCCCACCCAACAATTTTACGCCGCCCAAAATAAGGTATTCAAAATCGGTTACGTATTTCAGCCGTAACAGCCGATATGTAACGGTAACGGTTGATACCGTTACGCGATTCGGCCCTAAAACGGGGCACCTCTATTTTTTGGGTTTGTAACAGCCGTTAGGGTACCGTAACAACTATTACGGGCCATAACCCTAAAGAAAGTGGGAAAAATGAAAAAAAACAAAACATACCTTCTTTTTTTCTTCTTCTTCTTTTTGGGCTGCAGCGGCAGCAGTTGCTGCTGCCCTTCTTCTTCTTCTTCTTCTTCTTCTCTCTCTCTCTCTCTCTCTCTCTCTCTCTCTCTCTCTCTCTCTCTCTCTTTTCAGTCCCCTCTCTTCTTTCCCTATTTTCTTTTCAGTTTCCCTCTCCATGAGTCCCTCTCTTCTTTTCATTTTCCCTCTTTAGAAAAAAACGAATGAACAGCCATGCACTTTTTTAAATACTCTGCAGTGCATGCAACGCAGTGCACATGCACTGTTTTGTTGTGGGACCACCGCAATTTATGTGTAGTATATCCATGCCATCCATCAAATTTTTAGTTTCATTTTAGGGCAAAAAGGATGAACCACATGGATATACAACAAACGCATTGAGGTGGGCCCCACTTTTAAAGGCATTCTCACTAGTGGTCCACTGAAGATTTAGATCTATTTGAATTTTTGGACCATGCCTTAAAATGAGTTGGCAAAACGGATTGACGGCATGGATATACAAATACATCGAGGTAGCCCGCCTGGCCCACTAGTGGTCCACTTGAGATCTGGATTTACCTCAATTTTTTCCAATACCCTTAAATGAGTTGCCAAAACGGATGGATGACATATATATATATATAAATATATATATATATATATATATAATACATAATTGAGTATACCCCACGTACATGGCCCTAAAAATTTATTGATGAAGTATATATCAACTCAAAATTAACCAATTAAATTTTGGGACTATTGTTGCTAAGTCACAATCCCAAAATTAAATTGTTTGAACAATTTTCACCATTAGTTTGCAGACACTTATTTTTTGAAATAAGACCAATTGATATTTTTCATTTTTCACTGTCCAATAAATGTCCACCAATCCATTAGTGGGATAAGTGCCAATAGATTGCATTAATTTGAGGCTAGTTTAAGGCATCAAATGGTCTCCTAATCAGCCCCGAATCGACAACACTATTTACCCCAATTTAATTTTAATTTTTTAAAAGATCTATGGGGGAAAATGATATCAAATTGTTAGGTATATGAATTACATAATAGGATATGAAAGTCCCTAAACTCTATATATTGAAATGAAAATGTATGCGAGTCACGAAGTATGCAATGCACTAGCACTATAAATACAAGGAAAACTTGAAAATATAAGATGTTTTGGTATTACATTCATTATAGTAAATTTATATAAATATTATATAGTTAGAAATAAAAGGTTTGTAATTAATTCTAGGTTGTTAGGTTCATAAATCCATCAGACAGCCCGATATAGCATTCTCACCAAAGATTGGACCGTTACACCACCACAAACATGTTCGAAATTATAAATGAATGCATATTTGGAATATTTAGAATATTCTGGATTTAATGGATGTTTTTCCATATTTTTCTGACAAAAAAAAAAATCGACCATTACACACCCCTTATTGGCCGTTACGGCTCCGTATTGGCCGATACCGGGCGTATCCGTATCAGTAACGGTGGGGACCGTTACGCACACCGTTACTGCAACGGAACACCTTGTGCCCGATCTCGAAACTAGATTAGAACTTTAGAGAAGACAACAGCCGGAGAAACACTAAGATTTGTAAACACTCGATTATTCCTCTCCGCCCAGAGGACAACCAAAAGAATAGAAAGCCACTTTCTCTTTCCAAGCATCCCACCTTGATTTGAATGCCACACACAGAACAAGTGGTCAAGAGAGGAGGGCATAACCCACGAATTATCCGCAAGACAGAGAATGCTCCAAATATCAGAGGTGAAGGAACAGTAAATAAGCAAATGGTCCACTGATTCTTCATCTTTGAGACACGGGACACATTTGGCACAATCATCCTTCACTTTTTTGTGATTATCAATAGTGAGAATTCTGTTCTTGCTTGCTAGCCAACCAAATGCTTCCACCTTAGGAGGAAGACTATAGGCCCAAACTGCACCAATGTAACAGCAGGAGGAGTTCGTCTCGGAAGATAGAGAGTTGTAGAGTGACTCGACTGAGAATGCTCCTGATCTGGCTAGCTTCCAAGCCATGGAGTACTCTGAGGGATAGGGATGGACCTCCTGCAAAAGGTAGAGAAGCGCAGTAAACTCCTGAAACTCTTCATCAGAGAAAATTCTTCTGAAGGGGTGGATCCAGATTCCTCCTTGACCATTATGATATGGGCCATTTCTTAATACCTCGGTAGATGAAAATGATAGCTTCGGGACGACAAGGTTGAGGAGTATGCCGCTCTTCGGCCTTTGTTTTTGGTTGTGTTTTGTTTCTTCGTGGCACTACATCAGCTCCCCTTCAATGACAGTTTCTTGTTATCTTTCAAAAACAAGAAATTGTTAATACCTGCTCCCTCAACCTTATTGTTTAATCAGTTCTGTATGTACTGCTCTCTCTCGCTGGATTGTTATTTATTTATTTTTTTTGCTTTCTGTAAAAATCTTTGCGAAGCCTGCATTCTTCTTTGCTCTCCATTTTTTAAGGTCTACAGTTTTCGAGTACAGCATTCTTTCTGCTTTTATTATGTTTATGCATTAACTGCCAACATAATCTTGTAATTCCTTGTAGAAAGAAAAGGCAATATTCAGTACTGTTTGATTTCAAATTCTTGCAGAGCTCAAATCCTCCTTTCATGGCCATTGAGTTGGATCACAGTGACTCGGGAAGGGAAGGGTGCACAGTCACTACTCTTACAGTAACTGCAGAACCCCGGAACTGGCAGAGTGCCATTAAAGTTGCTGTTCATGAGGTCTGTATCAAGGTCTTTGACAGTAACACTGTGTCTATTCCAGTTGGCATTTGACTTTATATGGGTTAGTTTTAATAGCAGATGCTATCTCTGAGATCAACTATGAGATGTAGCTGACATGTAGTCAGTATCAGCTCCACAGTTGCTTTGATAATTCATTACATGCGCTAGAGAGATTATGGTATGCTTATATACGTAGGAAATCTTGAATTTGAATACATTTGTCGTATGCATTGAAAATAATGGTTGCTGTCTAACATTGCAGGACATGAGAATCAGATTCCAACTGTGTTTGATTGGTTGCAACTATGAATTATTTGTTGAGCTTAGAATTTTGGAATGATAAGATTTTGCAAAGGTGTTACTGGCAGAAGTTTTTCTTGTACATTTTCGGTGGAAGGTTTTCAGACGTTTTATATTGGTATTGCAAGTCACGAAGTTTCTTTTATACACGTGTTATATACATTGGAATGATCCCATAGTGTTGACACTATTATAAGATGGTAGTGACGAGTTGTGGACCCACCATAAGTTCTGCAATTCCTGAGTGAAAAGAATGATTGTGCTGATGCCTTAGCCAAAGCTGGAGCCAGTCATGTCTCAATGTTGATAGAAGATAAGGGATAGAGAGAGGCTGCTGTGGTTTTCTTTGCTAGTTTGTTTCCCCATCAATATTTGGTTGTTTGATGGCTGTAGCCTTTCCTTTGCTCTTGTTCTTCTTTTAGGGCATGTTTGAATTGGGTGAAAATGAAACAAGGGAAAGTAAAACATTTGATGACACAGTGTAAAGTTGACATAAGCACAGAGGAAAGGAAATGCCTTGTGCTTGTTTGTTTTGCTAGAGAAACTGTGAAGGAAAGTGCTTTCCCTTTCCACTTTTCAGTGTTTGGGTTGTAATTTTTAAAGGGAAACATCTTCTCCAATTTTGCCATTTATAACGTCACATAAGAGAGAAACTTCTTTTCCCACCAATTGACTTTTTGGAAGGAAAAAAAGAAGGTTTTACTTGCTGAGGAAAGGAAATCAATTTCCATCTCTCTATATGCTTCTCAAACAGAGGACATGTCGCATCAAAGGAAAACTATTTGCTTGCCTTTGTTTTCCTTCATTTCCCCTCAATCCATACAAGCCCTTAAATGTTATCAAGCCCTTAATGCTTCATTTTCCCTCAATCCAAACAAGCCCTTAATGTTATTCACATTATCCTTTAAAGAAAATCCACTTTGTCCATCATGTGCTCTCTTCATATTCACCTTGGAGCCCAAAAATCATGCCAATCTAGAACTCATGTGGGTCACACATAGGGCACTAAGTAAAATCATGCCTAAAATAGATAAAATTCATGTGGCCCACCTGAGTTTTGAAATGGCTGATTTTTGGTATGTCCCTTTATCCTGGTGGGGCATATCTAATGAATGGAATGGATGTCATATATTCATCACCGTGGACCCCACACAACCTGGAAAGCTTTAATGGGTGTGCGTCCCTGCCCAATTGTTCCCAATGGTGTGGCCCACCTAAGTTTTGAATCAGCCTGATTTTCGGCTTTGGGCCAAACATGGGAGAGCGTACTTAAGGTTGGATTGGATCTCATTACCATTGGCCCATTTTACTGAAGATGACCATAAGTTGTGGTAGAGTTGACACTGTGAATAAACACATTCACCATAGGCCTAGACTTGGTCCCCTAAGCTTGGCCCAGTTGCGAGGTCCAATCATTAAGTGGGCCACTGCCAATGATGAATGGCTTGGCCTGGCCTGTTGGCTCAGTCCAATCATTAAGGGGGTAACTGTTATAATGGTTTAAACAAACTTGTTAATGGTTCCAATTCAATGTACATGTTTAGTTTATATGCAATTGTTAGATTAGGGGTCATGTTTCCAGGATCCAAACTATTTGCACCTAGGATTTATTATGGAGGGAGGATATCCCAAAAAATTCTTAAAGTGGGTTTATTTCAAACCTTTAATTACTTAAATCTTTTGCTTACGGCCAGACCTGGCCTGGCCCTAACCTGTAGGGCCAGGGCTGGATTAGGGCTAGGGCTTAGGTTCGTGCTAGGGCCAACCCCATCCTGACCCATTGCCGCACTACGCACACCTTCTCTGAACCTGGCACCTCTAGTTGAAGTGTTAGATTGTCATTCTGTTTCACTGGAGTTCACTAACACCCTCCTTCAATTATTCAATCGAACTCATCTTCATGTATTTTGTTTTCATTGTGTGTCTAATGCGTTCGTTTTGATGTAGGTTAGGAGGCTTAAAGAGTTTGGTGTTACTAAGGGAGAATTAGCACGCTACATGGATGCACTGTTAAAAGATAGTGAACAGTTAGCAGCAATGATTGATAATGTGCCATCTGTGGATAATTTGGATTTTATCATGGAGAGTGATGCACTTGGTCATACGGTGATGGATCAAAGACAGGGACATGAAAGTTTGATTTCTGTTTGTGAGACAGTTACACTTGCTGAGGTAATTTATCCTAATCTTGCTTTCATTTTGTTTTCTTTCCTTGGCTGATAGATTACTCTAAATAATTCGGGATTTCCTTTTCATCAGATGATGCTCAAAAGTTCAGTTCTCCTTGCTTGTTGCTGCATGATTTTTTAGCATTTCAGATCATGTTCTTTCAAAATATGAATTTCTGTGTTTGATTTTTTGTGGTAGTATAAGGTCAAGGCCTAGGCTGTTCTAATTTGGACTTTTAATCTTTTAGCAAATGCCCTTCAGCTTATGGTTGAGTTTTGTCCTTGACTGGTTGTTTTCTCTATTTGAAATTTTTTTGACAGAGTTAGATGAATACAAATTTATTTTGTAGGCCACAAGTCACGAGTTAGTTGATTACTGATGTATTGGCGGTTATTATGTCACTGGTATCTTTATATTTGTTCCAAATTATTGTCTGTGGATTGATTGTTGTGAAGTTTGTTTATGACATGGTGAATTATGCAATTATGGCCACCTTGAAGGCTTCCATCTCTGGATTCTGGAATGTTCTTATCGGTGACTGCTGCAACCAATGGTTCGATTTGGATTCACTTCTCTCAAGGGAAAAGTAATGAGTTATAAGTTTACCCTAAAAAATGTTAGTCAAATGGTTCAATTGAAAGGTACGATGCTTCCTTGGTGGGAAGATGTTCTACTCAAAAGCAAGTTATTGACCATGAGATGTTTACTTTATGGCAAAGATAGCAATGGTTTTTAATGAATATCTTGGAGTTTTATTAAGAGAAGTGAACAAAAAAAGAGAAAAAGAAAAAGAAAAAGAAATAGCAGATCTGATACAAAGCCATGAAAACTTCAACAAAGCAATATCTAAAGGACTAAAACCCAGTCCAAAACTAGATAAAAAAGAGTCATGCCCATCTGCTATCGACTTTGCAGTGATACCCTGGTTCTTCTCCACTTTTTCTGTTACGAGTTTGATCACCATGATGATGAATGCTCCATTGCTTATCCCACTGTGATCTGTTCTTTGTGTTCACTGTATTGTTCTTCTTGGTGGTTGAGCTAGTCGCACTGTTTGACGATTCTTGATGTCTCCACATTAAGATTGTGGGTTGGATCCCAGCTTACCTACCAAAGACAAATTATTCTCTTCTATCGATTACAAAGATAACATGCAGCTCAGCAATTGTTCAGGTCTTCAAAAACTGAAATTATAGATAGGTTGAAGATGTGATTTGTGAGATGCAAAGATTCTAGTCAGTAAGCGGTCTTATGCAATTATTCATTTTGATCTTGATGTTATAATAATTCTTTAGGTGTACTGATATTGACCATATTAAATATAAAAAATTGGCTGTTTCAGGTCAATTCTACCGGTGCAAAAATGTTGGAGTTCATCTCGGACTTTGGAAATCCTGATTCATCAGTTCCTGCTGCAATTGTTGCGTGCGTGCCAAAGAAAGTGCATGTTGATGGAACGGGTGAAACTGAGTTTAAGATTAATCCAAATGAAATTACAGATGCTATAAAAGCGGGTTTGCAGGAACCTATACAGGCTGAAAAAGAGGTCAGTTTTTCATGAACATTAGATAGTATGATATATTTTTGTGATTTGAATTGGTGTTGTGCTAATATCATGTCATTTATTCCATTGTTTGATGTTGATATTACTAATGTCTGGAATCCCATGAAGAGTTGGAAAAGCCAATTAAGTGATTGATTGACCATTTAACTTTGAAGTTGACTATTCAGGCATCTGCAATGTTGTGCATGTATCAGCTACTGTTCCTCGTCAATTTAATTCATGCCTAAACTGATAAATGCTAGAAGTTAAATTTCCAATTTGAAGAGTTGATAATTTACAAAAGGTCTAAGAAGCTCCTGTATACATCATCATCACATCTATTTGGGGTCAACTTTTCCTCAGTAAGTGAACAAGCCTTATCCTTTTTAACTGAACAAGCCTTTTTATCCCTTGTCACCACCTCAATTGAATTCCTTTTAGGTCCTCTCATCCTCTTTTTCAGGCCCTTCAACCTCGATCAATGTTCCATCCTTACAAGAACCATCTCCAGTCTTCGTTGCACATGACTGAACCATCACAATCTGCTCTCCATCTTTTTATTTCTTTTATTAAAATAATTACTCCTAGGTTGCTTTGGATGACCTCATTCTCAATTCTATCCTCCCAGTCTTCCAGACATCCATCTGAACATCCACAACTTTGCACACTCATATCTTCTTTCCATCTTTGCAACATACGCGTTGTTCAAAAAATAAATAAATATAAGTGCAACGCAAACTATGGTAATGATGCCTTCTTACCACCCAGCAGTCTAATCCATATAGCATAGCTGTTCTTATACTATTCTTATAGCTCCTTCAAATGTATACAATTTTTAATACTCCACCTCCCAACAAAACAAATGCTTAGCTTCAGTTGGTATATTTGGTAAAGAAGTCTTTGTTTTGTGATGGTCAGATGGTAATGTTAATGTATTAGCAAGCTTGTGAATGGCTGGACCCTATAACATGTTTTGTACTAGTAGGTGGAGAAAGGTGCAGTATGAGGTCCTCAATGTTCTTTTCTCCTTCACAGACTCAATGAAATGCCTTGTACTCTTCCAAGGATAAAAGAGGATTTGGAAGCAAACGAGCTTGCAATCGATTGATGATTCTTAGGAAAAATTTTGCAATCTTCATAAGAGTAGTTTGCAATAAAAGGTCAGATACAAAAGTGATGCAGGACATGAAATTCAAATATGATGTGCAAGAATTCAGACTTAAGATCACATTAGTTCAGAAACAACTACACAAATTCCATATCCAACATAAAAGTCCAAACATTCAATTAAGGGGAATCTATGCGGGTCCAGGCCTACACAGGCTAGGGCTGGAACAAAAAAAATTATAAGCCAAACGATTCTCAAAGGGAAATAGAATTCAGCCACACTGCATGCATAGTAATCAACCCCTAATCCAAGGGATTCCCCAATTTCAATTCGAAGAACTCTGTGATGAGAAAAAAATGGGAAACAAATTATGGATAATGCAAACTAGGACTAGGGTTATGAAACTAGGTAAGAAAAAAAGAAAAAGAAAAAGAAATCCTGAACCTGGAACAGATTCCGCATGCGGGCAGCGGGGGAGGGTACCGGCGCACGTGCGCAGTAGGGGGCCGCACGTGTGGAGGCGGCCCAAATCCCAAAAGGGACTTCTTGGCCTTGGTTGGCCAGGGGGGTTTCCAAACCCTTCAAATTTGATGGCGATTCGACGTACGGTTGAGGCGCGGTACTCCGTCGAAGTTTCATCCCTCCTGCAGGGCCAGATTTTGGAAACTGGCTATAGAAAGACAAACAGTTGCAAAACAAGTGGATTTGAGGCGAAGATGATCGAAGGATGGATGAAATAAGATAGAGGGGCGGATTGGGATAAACATGGCTTCGCACCACGATAGTTAGCCCTTCGAAAGGGAGGGCTTCGCACCCACTTGAATTTAGCCATTCGAAAATAGAGGACTTCGCACCCACTTGAATTTTTCCACAACTCAGAAACTTAGAGAGTAGAAAAAAAACTTGCAGGAATTTTTATTAAACTTGAATGAATCAAAAGAACTATAAGGGGTGCCTATTTATAGGGAAAACCCTATACCCTAAAACTCGTGCCATGTGCGCAACCTATTACTCGGCAATGAAGTAAACTAAAATGAAAACCAATCAAAGAAATCTAAAGCATTCATGATGTTCTAAATAACATAAATAAGCAAAACCTAAAATATGAAATCAATCCGACTAGTGGGCCACGATCATGAGATTTCATGATGGGCTTTTCTTTATTATCGGGCCCACTCTTTTGAATCAAAACTTCGTCTTCTAACTAGGAGGCCCTCCCTTGATGTCGTCATCGAGCCAGATCGACGATGGGGCCCTTCGTATATACGTGCGTAGAGGGGTGGTGTGCGTGCGCGTGCGGGCGCTCGTGTGCACGATGTCCTCATAAACTCTCCCCGGCTGCCAAGATTTCGCCACTAGCAAAATAAAACTCCTTAACTGCTCTAGGTTGTCAGGATCAAGTCTCTGAAGCTACTCAGTGAGCCACGTGCTGTCTGAAGTTGGGTGTGACTTCCATTTAACCAAGTACTTCTGAAACCCGCTGTCGACGTTGAAACTATCTTATGGTCCAGGATATCTTCTATTTCCTCTTTGAGCGTGTGAAGGCTAGGTATGAGAGGTAGAGGCTGGGAAGAAAGGTTGGGAAGAAGCCATGGATCAAGGGATAAATCTGGGGAATCAGGATGGGTGGGCGAAGGGATGGATAAAGTATCAGTGGGTCCCTGAAAAGCAACTAAATCCTCTACATTGAATGTGGAACTAATTCCCATGGAAGGTGGAAGATCTACCTCATACGCATTGAGACCGTTTCGTTTTATAATTTTGAAGGGTCCAGCGCTACGCGCGTGTAACTTACGAACAGCCCCCGGAGGATACCACTCGGGCCTGATGCGGACTATCACAGAGTCCCCAATATTGAATTCTTTAAAACGTTTATGCTGGTCTGCGGAAAATTTGTAATGTTCATTACTAGTTGTGATCTTTCGCCTGATTTCTTGATGCAATGAATAGATGTGATGCGCAAAAGATTCTGCAGATGCCGACGGCCTATGGGACAATGACATAGGGACTAGATCAATAGGCTTCTTAGGCTTATAACCAGTAACGACTTCAAAAGGACTTAGACCCGTTAACCTATTGACTGAACTATTGAATGCAAACTCAGCTATGGGTAGTACGGTGTCCCATGTCCTGATATGCTCCCCCACTAAAAATCGAAGTAAACTTCTTAGGCTCCTATTAACCACCTTAGTCTGGCCATCGGCCTGAGGGTGGTAGGTAGAAGAAAATTGGAGCTTAGTATTCATCATGTGCCATAGTGTCTTCCAAAAGTAACTCATAAATCACACGTCACAGTCAAACACTATAGTTTTTGGTAACCCATGCAGTTTGACGACCTTACTAAAGAACAACTTGGCAACATGAGATGCATCGGAGGTCTTAGAACAAGGAATGAAGTGGGCCATTTTAGAGAAATGGTCCAAGACACCAAATATGGAATCATGCTTTTGAATAGTCTTGGGAAGTCCAAGCACGAAGTCCATACTAATGTCCTGCCAAGGGATGAATGAGATTGGCAAATGTGTGTATAATCCTTTATTTTGTTTCGTTTGCTTTGTTAGTTGACAAGTACCACATTGCCCTATAATTTTGGTCACGTCTCGCTTGAGGCTTGGCTAATGAAATCTAATCTCCACTAGGGCAATGGTCTTGTCTCGACCGAAATGACCCGCGACCCCTCCTGAATGTAACTCCTAGATAAGAAAATCTCGGAGGGAGGTGCGTGGTATGCACAAGCGGTCACTCCTAAACAAATATCCGTCCAAAATCAAATATTCACTGTTAGCTCCTAACGGATTCTTTAACAACGACGCGCACACAACTCTGAAATTTGGACACTCAGAATACTCTTCTTTGATGCGCTCAGGGCCCGTAACTTCAACGCTCATAGAGTTGAGTAATGCGACTTGACGACTCAACGCGTCGACAGACTTATTCTCTACACCGGCCTTGTGCTTAAGTACAAAAGTGTACTCTTGAAGGAATTGAACCACTTGGCATGCCTGAGGCTTAATTTCTTCTAAGAGTTCAAGTATCTCAAGGTTTTGTGTTTTGAGAACAAGACGAATTCTTGCTGTAATAGGTAATGACGCCAATGGCGTAGTGATTGCACTACCGCATAGAACTATTTGTCATAGGTGGAATACCTTTGTTTCACCTTATTCAGTTTCTCACTAAAAAAGGCGACAGGGTGCCCTTTCTGAATAAGTACTCCTATGCCGACACATGACGTGTCACATGCGATTTCAAAAGCTTTTGAAAAATTTGGAAGTCGCGTGACTGGAGCTTCGGTCATCTTAACCTTTATCTCCTTGAAGGCCTTTGAAGCCGCCTTTGTCCATTGAAACTCCCTTTTTTTATGCAATCCATGATGGGAGCCATAATGGAACTGGAGCCTCTAATGAACTGCCTATAGAAGGTGGCTAAGCCGTGAAAGCTGCGCACCTCATGAATATTGCGGGGTTCAAGCCAATTGACGATGGCTTTGACTTTCTCGGGATCCGTTGATACGCCCCCAGCTGACACAATAAAACATTAGAAGATCACACTACTAGACAAAAACGCACATTTCTTTAGATTGGCGTATAACTTTTCGGCCCTAAGGATCCCACAAACCTGTCTCAAGTAGTTGAGGTGTTGCTCCTTGGTCATGCTACAAATCAAGATATCATCAAAATATACGACCAGGAACTTCCCCATGAAGGGCCTCAACACTTGGGTCATCACACGTATGAAAGTGCTTGGGGCGTTACTTAACCCAAAAGGCATAACTAACCACTCGTATAACCCATCCTTCGTCTTGAAGGCCATCTTCCACTCATCACCAGGGCGTACACGGATTTGGTGATAACCACTTTTAAGGTCAAAATTTGAGAAGATAGTAGCATTGGCCATCATATCCAACATGTCATCAAGGCGCGGTATAGGAAACCGATACTTGACTGTGATTTTGTTGATGACCCTACTATCAACACACATCCTCCATGTGCCATCCTTCTTAGGTGTAAGAAGGGCGGGCACGGGACACGGGCTCATGCTTTCTTCAATAAAACCCTTCTCTAGGAGCTCGTCAATCTGCCTCTTCAACTCAGCGTGCTCCTTTAGGTTCATTCTGTAGTGTGAGAGATTTGATAGAGTCGCCCCAGGGATTAAATCAATGGCATGCTGTATATCCCTCATAAGGGGAAGCTAATTCGGTAGATCATCAGGGAAGACATCACGAAACTCATGCACTGCTTGAATGGCCTCGGTGGGTAACTCTACGCTAGTCTCTGGTACACTCTCCCTAGCCACAAGGGCGTATACCATCGAGTTCGTTTCTGTTTCTCGCTCAAAGTCTTTGGCATTCAGAATATGGAGAGGCTTGGACTTAGACTTCGACTCCTTTACTTCTTTTGAGCTGCTCACACCACTCTGTATGGTGGACTCATTTTCAGTCGTGTTCTTTGGTGGCAGATGATTTAGCTTGACCTTCTTGCCCTCAAACCAGAATGTACACACATTTGAGCGACCAAATATGGTGACATCCCTGTCATAGAGCCATGGTTTGCCCAGAATGATATGACCAACATCTATGGGAACAACATCACACCAAAGTGTGTCTTTATAAGATCCAAACCGAATAGGAACAAGACATCGGTGTGACACTGGAATGGAAGTTTCATCAACCCAGGAGACTCTATAGGGTTGAGGATGGGCTTCCAGCTTTAAGCCCAAACGGCTCACAGTGCTAGTTGAGGCCACGTTGGCACAACTACCACTATCCATGATCATCTTACAACTCTTTTCCCCACACTTTGCATAAGTATAGAAGATCGTGTTACAGCGCTAATCGTCCGTATTCTTGGCTCGAGCAAAGGCGCTACACAACTGTGAGGGTCGCACTCTTGCGGTCCCGCTTCATCATCACTAGGAGTTTCCACTGGCTCTATTCGTCCTCCTCACCATCACTCTTTGCGGGCACTCTTCTACTTGCCCATCAATAAGGAGTACTTTCGTGTTCTCTCTCGTGCCGCACTGGTGGGCAAAGAGACCAAACCCCTGACACCTAAAACACCTAGTGGCCCCACTTTCACGTGAACTAGACCCGGCAATCTCTTTACCCTTATCATCCTTAGGTCTAGACTGAAAATTGTTGGAATGTTTGTTTTGGTATCCTGTGTTAGGTTTAGCCTTAGAGGGGTTGGCCTTAGCACTAGACTCACGAAAGTCAAACCGCCTTCCCACAGACGCTTTGAGATATTGCTCGACATCTAACACTATTTGGTATAACTGTTTAATAGTGTCTGTCTTTGGCGAGCAATTCTCTCCTAATGTTAGGACGGAGTCTCGTTTTAAAACGAGCAATGGTAAGTAAAGGGTCCTTATCAACCTCGCAGCGGGTCAAGTATTCTTTGAAATTCTCAATATAGTCAGCAACACTCATGGAACCCTGTCGAAGAGACTGCCACCCTCGATCAACCGTAAGCGATAAGAAAAGGGAAGGTACTTCTCCTTAAATGTTTCTTTCATCTCTCCCCAATGGACTATTGGGAGTTCCCTTGCTCTTTCTTTCTTTCGCTTTACCGTCGCCCAAAACCTTTTTGCTTTGCCCACAAGCTTCATCTTGGTGAACCGGACTCGACGAGCATCCGTCGTGTCATACCAGTCAAAATAGTGGTCCATATCCACCAACCAATCTAAAAAGGCTTTAGGGTCCAAGTGGCCATCAAATGTAGGGGCATCTACTCTAACTCCCTTGAGGAGTTGCGCATATGGGTCATATTGATCACGATGTCCCTCACGTGGTGGGTGCATAGGTGCACGCCCATGACCAACTCCTTGGCCACCCCCATTCCTTGGTCTAACTTCCTGACCACCTGCTTGAGATTGGACATCTTCCCTAATAGTGGGGTTTGTCCAGAGGGAGGCCTCTATTTGGTTAAGGCGTTGATCTATACATTGTTCCAAGCGCTTACTCAAGGAATCAACCTGCTGGGTTAGCTTGGCCACTGCTTCTTGCAGTTGCTCCATGTTTAGTGTAGGGTGCAAACCAAAACCGTGACCTGTACGTGTGAGCATACACTTGCTAACTCCACCTAAGGACTTTCTAGGGCGACTATATATAACTAAAGAGGACTAAATGAACCTATGAGACTCTATATGAGGGAACTATGCAGTGATACTAAAATCTAGCAATATAGCTAACAAAATAAAGGATTATGGACTCTTAAAAGCTACATGTGATGGACTGGATGCATGAAGGACTCAAACAAACCCTAAATATGTGATGTATTCCCCTACAAGAACGCTAGGCTCTGATACCAAATTTGATGCAGGACATGAAATTCAAATATGATGTGCAAGAATTTAAGCTTAAAATCACATTAGTTCAGAAACAACTACACAAATTCCATATCCCACATGAAAGTCCAAACATTCAATTAAGGGGAATCTATGCGGGTCCAGGCCTATACAGGTTAGGGCTGAAATAAAAAAATTTGTAAGCTAAACGATACTCAAAGGGAAATAGAATTTAGCCAAACATGCATAGTAATCAACCCCTAATCCAAGGGATTCCCCAATTTCAATTCGAGGAACCCTAGGATGAGAAAAAAAATGGGAAACAAATTATGGATGATGCAAACTAGGACTAGGGTTATTAAACTAGGTAAGAAAAAAAAGGAAAAGAGAGAAATCCTGAACTTGGATCAGATCGGGCAGCGGGTCAGGATACCGGTGCACGTGCGCAGTAGGGGGCCGCACGTGTAGAGGAGGCCCGAATCCCAAAAGGGACTTCTTGGCCCCGGTCGGACAGGGGGGGTTTCCAAACCCTTCAAATTTGATGGCGATCGGACATTCGGTTGAGGCGCGGTGCTCCGTCGAAGTTTCAGCCCTCCTGCAGGGCCAGATTTTGGAAACTGGCTGTAGAAAGACAAATAGCTGCAAAACAAGTGAATTTGAGGCGAGGATGATCGAAGGATGGATGAAATAAGATGGAGGGGCAGATTGGGATAAACGTGGCTTCGCACCACGGTAGTTAGCCCTTCGAAAAGGGAGGGCTTCACACCCACTTGAATTTAGCCCTTCGAAAAGGGAGGGCTTCGTACCCACTTGAATTTTTCCACAACTCAAAAACTCAGAGAGTAGAAAAAAACTTGCAGGAATTTTTATTAAACTTGAATGAATCAAAAGAACTACAAGGAGTGTCTATTTATAGGGAAAGCCCTATACCCTAAAACTCGCGTCATGTGTGTAATCTATTACTTGGCGTTGAAGTAAACTAAAATAAAAACCAATCAAAGAAATCTAAAGCGTTCATGATGTTCTTAATAACATAAATAAACAAAACCTCAAATATGAAATCCATCCGACTAGTGGGCCATGATCATGAGATCCCATGATGGGCTTTTTTTGACTATCGGGCCCACTCTTTTAAATCAAAACTTTGTCTTCTAACTAGGAGACCCTCCCTGGATGTCATCATCGAGCCAAATCGATGGCAGGGCCCTCCTTTGAACGTACGTGCGTAGGGGGGGTGGTGCGTGTGGGCGCGCGGGTGCACGATGTCCTCAACAAGAAGAGTCTGAAGTGGGGAGTTCAAAGTGAGAGCTATTATAGGCATGCTAGACCTATTCTTGAAAAACATTTTTTTGTGTTCCTTCCACGGAGACCAAATCACTACAAGCAAGGACAGATGCGACACGGAGTTCTTTCTTTTGCACTAAGCTCCCCAGTTCCAACACCTTGATCCAAAGCTCAAGTGGTAGACTGAGTGAAGATACCTCGTTTCAACACAAAGGGCATGGTATCGATTCCCTAGTGGGGGTGGCTAACATTGGAGTGACAGTGGGGTGTGTACTAACAAGCTAACCAAAAAAAAAAAAAAAGCTCCCCAGTTCCATGCTTGAAATAAGAGTCTAAGATACCAACCGGCCCAAGCACGGTCCGTTCATACGTCATATAAAAAAGAACCAAAATCTTCCTCCATGAAACAAAATCACAATTGACTAAAATGCGATATATTGACTATCCATTCATGATCTTCACCTTTCTGCTGAGGAGGCGGTCAATGATTATGACCACACATACCTTTATATATTTGGCATTATATCAATAGCAGCAATTAAAAAGCATTTAAACAACTGTAGCAATTCTGGGGATTGCAGTCACTTACCTCAATAGCATTTCCTGCAATTCCTCGTACGTTTTATATCTCTACTTTTCCTCTTCCTCAGTTTAAGTAGTTTGTTTGTATCTTCCTCTCTCTCTCCACACAAATCATCATATGCTTATATTTGTTCGTAGTCATAGGACACTGGATTGTGTGTATGCACTTGCGTGCATGTTATACAATTTTTCCTGGTGGCAATTTCACATCCTGGTAGCATTTGCACCTGTTAGTTGATGTTAGGTAGGTATCTGGTTGTCAAACTTTTGCCAAGCTAGCATGAGAGCAAATCCTATTTTGAACATGATTGACAAAGCGGGATTCATAAAGCCAACCCCAAATAGCTGGACAAGGCTATGGCAATATAATTGTTTGAGGCTCTATTTGCATTGAGGATACTTGGGTATGCCCTAACCCCTAAGGGGTTGAGGTTGTCAAAAGAACCAAAACCCGAGAAGTATGCAGTGCTGAGGCTCGAGGGCTTAGCCAATGGCCCTAATGGCTACTGTGGGATTAGATCTCCTGCAGGTAGTGGCATCCAAGACCTTTTGTTGATGTTGTTGTGGGGCTGCCAAGGGGTTGCATTCCAGGTTTCTTTCTAACAACTCCAGTCAGTTGAGGTTGTTTGTGCTTTCTTAAAGCTATGGATTTAAAAGATACAAGTTCAATATTTTTGGAGCTGTGGCTATAAAGGCATACTTGTGATTTTTATTTTTTTCAATGTCTCTCATTTTCCACTTCTTTTCCATTTCATCCATGGAAAAAGCTCAGAAACTCATTGCAGACTAGATATGGGCCTATTTTGGGGAGCAAAAACACAATATTTAAGTAAAATTTGACGAATTGAAGTAGAATGGAGCATTTTGGGGAAAAATCGGAAAAAGGGTAAACCAAAGCCTCTTTTTGTCATATTCCAATATAATTGACCCTGGCCCACCAAATCATGCTTGATTTGTGTTTGATTAGGGCTTTTTTGGTTGACTTTAAGTTTCAACAGGTCAAGCTAATAGGCATCATTCTCTTCAAAGAATAGTCCGGTGCACCATTGAATACATGTCAAATACACAAAAAGACAGATTTTCGTTGTTTTACACTTTTCCTAATTTTCTGATTTTTTTTATTTTTATTTTTTATTTTTATATTTCTTTTTGTTTTTGAGAAGAAAAATTAAAAAAAGGCTGATACGCCCCTTGATACATATATTCTGAACCTTGGCTGGTAGACAATGAAAGTCATAAATGAGAAGTGAGGCAAATGAGTTTGGACTTCTCTCTTGTATTATGGGTTACCTTTGCCTGCAGGATCTCACCACATGGCGCACACTAGTTGGTTCATAAAAAAGCTAGCACCTCTTTATCTTGTGTCTTCCTGAGGAGCCTGGCTGTGACCCATTCTTTTCCAAGAGCATTGAGCATCCTTCATTTGCTTTGCTATTAACACCAACCATAGGAGGGGTTTATTTGAGGCTTGATTTTAGCCACCATGTTGGTCCGGTGGCTAAAATCATTAGATGGGCAGATTGGTCCCGGTATGGCTTCTCAGACATCTGGTTTCATTTCCCGGGGGTACCTTTAGAGCTTTGGTCCTTTGATTTCTTTCGATCCTTGGGTTCTTGCCTAGGGGAGATAAAGGCCATTGATGAGGCTCCCGAGAACTGGGAGAAGCTCCGATTGGCGAAGGTCCTCATCCGAGTTGCCAATGCAGTAAAGATTCGGGATTCGATTTCAGTTTCATCGGGAGAATCCAAGTTCACTATTAGGGTCCTCAAGGAAAGATCCCCTGCTTTCGTCTCTTGGTTTTGAGAAGTTTCAATGGGTGATCATGGCAATTTCAAATCATCGTCGTTGGTTCCGGCAGAGGGGGTTGTAGCTGTGGGAATGGTTGTCCAGGAAGCTTCGGAGGCGGTAGTGCCTTGGCATTATGGGTGCAAATCCTGCCGAGTAGGTGGCACTCGTACGAGGTAAGAGGGGATGTCGAGAGGGACACATGTTCAGTCGGATCCTTATCAATTGACATTCCTCACACAATTGTTCCCCGTGTGGAGATGCCTTTCCAACTGGCTACATTGCCTGTCGCTCCTGTATCTCTTGGTTTTATATCCTCTCGTGAGAATTTGGGGGAGAGATTGCTTCCCGGAGAAGCTACTGACTTGCGTTCTCAGGCCTCAAGCCCGACACTTGTTCAACCTTTCACTAATGAGGCTACAGGTGATAATGTCGACCTTCTCAACTGGAGAAGACACATGTCCCCAATCCCAGCCTACATCGAAGCAAGTAGCTAGTGAAGCATTACATGTCTGCCCGACTATGATTTCATTTGGAGAAATCGAGCTTATGCGGCCTCCTCTTGTCTCGACATTTGTCCTACAGCCCCCCACCCCCCCAGGCTTCGGCCATCTACCCTATTCAAAACTCTCCTGAGTTGAGAGAGGAGAGTACTCATGAGCGAAAGGATTGCGGACTCCCTCTTTTATTCAATGAGAGACGTGCTAGATACTGAGGTCTCGAGAGATGTGTCCACGAGCACGTGTCAATGTTAGAGAAGACCTCTCCTAAAGGACCATCTAGACTTCTCTACGGAAGCAGGGAACTGTTAAGCCGAGGGGTTTTTAAAGATGGGGTGGACAATGCCATCCCGTGAGTTGAAAGACAGGGAAGAGGGGGAAGACTCGTGTTTCTATGAAGATATTGTCGTGGAATGTCCGAGGGCAAGGTTGCCCCCAAAATCGATCCATCGTTAAAGAAATTTGTTCTAAGTCAAAAGCATGTTTGATTGTCCTCCAGAAATCTAAATTGCAGTATGTTGAAAGAAGATTGTGTGATTAATTTGGGGTAGGAAAGGAATCCTTTGGGAACCTCTGGATGCCTATGGCTCGTCGGGAGGTATTTTGATTTAAGGAAGACAATTGGGTAGGTACGTTCTCGGTAGACATTGTTTTTAAAGACGTGACTATTGACTTCCATCGGGTGCTCTTGGGGGTGTATGGCCCTTCTCGTTCCCATCTCCGTGAGTCCTTCTGGTCGGAACTATCCCTGGCTTGGGGCTGATGGAAGTTCCCTTGGTGCATCGGGGCCTAATGGAATGAGAGTTTTATATAGTATGAGGGGTTTCTCTAACTGGATCAGGAATTATGACCTCATTGATCTTCCTTTAGGAGGAGTGAAATTTACCCGGTCGTATGGTCAGGCTTCCTCGGCATGTCTTTGTTAGATAGATTTCTAGTTTCCCCAGCCTGGATTCAAAAGTTCCCTGATGCAGGACAATTAACCACCTTCTCTAAAAGCTCGAACTGATAGAGCATGGTGAATTAATCCCTTTATCTCATAGCCTAGGCCCCACATCGCATGGGTTAGGACCTTTGCCGAACCCCCCTCATGGGCCCCACATCACATGGGTACCGCCTCACGTGAGCCACCCCCCTCACACGGGTCGGGCCCGCCTCTCACGAGCCACCCGCCTCACACGGGCCGCCCACCCAAGTGTGTCCCTGCATCCCACAGGCTACCCCACTCAAGCCCGGTGTGAAATTGCCCCTGCATGAATCACTCCGGTGAGGAGTATCAAACATGAGACCTCCCGCTATGACACCAATTTGATGCAGGACAATTAACCACTTGCTCTAAAAGCTCGAACTGATAGAGCATGGCGAATTAATCCCTTTATCTCATAGCCCAGGCCCCACATCGCATGGGTTAGGACCTTGGCCAAACTCCCCTCGTGGGCCTCACATCACATGGGTACCGCCTCACATGGGTGGGGCCTGCCTCACACGAGCCACCCACCTCGAGTGTCCCTGCATCCCGCACGCTCACTTGAGCCCGGTGTGAAAATGCCCCTCCATTATTCCCTCTTTCTCATTAGAGAGGTCTCCTAAAACCCTTCAGTTTTGAGCTAGCATGGCTCGAGGTGGAGGGTTTCTTCTCCTTGTTCAATGGTTGGGGGTTGGCCTTCTTGGTTTAGGGCAAGTTGAGCTTTGTTCTTTTGAAGAAAATGCTGATGCTCAAGGAGAAACTGAAGCAATGGCATGGGGAGGTGTTTGGAGTTAAGAGAGATTTCTTCTATTCTAGATCAGATCTAAGCATTAGATATCCAAGAAGGAGGCCCTCTTTTAGAATAAGACTTCTCTCTCAAAGAAAAGCTATGCTTAGACTACACCGCTAGAATGAAAGAAGAAGAAATTCAATGGAGGCAACGATTCAGAGTCGTGTGGTTAAAAGGAGATAAAAACACCAAGTATTTCCCTGGGGTTGCCAATGCTAGAGCATGGTGCAATGTCATCTCCTCTTTACTTGTTGATGGTCGTTGTCTCTCAGGTAAAGACTCCATATCTTTTGAAATAGTTAATTTTTATTCCTACCTTCCTTCAGATGAGGTCTATGAAAGACCTCTCGTTGATGCCCCCCCACCTTTCTCCTAGATTTCCCCCGAGGATAAGATTGCTCTAGAGCGGACTTTCCTCCTTGATGAGGTTAAGAGTGCGGTCTTTTATCTGGGCAAAGATAAAGCTCTTGGCCTTGATGGATTCCCTTTTGCTTTCTTTCAGTCTTTTTGGGAGCTTGTTCGTCACAATTTGTTTGTGTTTATCGAGTTTTTTTTTTTAATTAATATATATATATATATATATTTTTCTAGTCATGTCCTGGAAAAAAAAAAAAAGGGATGTTCCTTCATAGCTCTGGTTCCTAAGGTTGAAGGTGCCAAGTGTTTGAAAGTTTTTTTTGTCCTATTAACCTAATTGGTAGTTGCTTCAAAATCCTGGCCAAAATCTTGAGGTTTAGAAGCAGGAATGTTCTCCCAAAGGTTATTTCTTCTAGCCGGAGTGATATTGTGTTTGGGTGGCAGATCCTAGACAGTGCTCTGCTGGCTCATGAGTGTATAGATTCCTACCACTGGGTTGGAAGAAAGGAATTCTTTGCAAACTGGATATGGAAAAGGCCTATGACCATGTCAGCCGGTGTTTTCTGGATTACATGCTCCTTAGAGGCTTGGATTTGGGGAAAGCTGGAGTGGTTGGATTAAAGTTCTCTTCAACTAAGTTCTCTATTCTCATTAATGGCTCCCCTTTTGGTTTCTTCAGGGCTTCTTGTGGTCTTAGATAGGGTGACCCTTTATCCCCTTTTATGTTTATTGTAGTCTTTAAGGATCTGAGTAGGATGCTATCTAGGGGCAAGTCATTGGCCTATTTTGAGGGGTTGTAGTGGAAAACATTCTCATCTAGAATCAATCATCTTCAATTTGCTAATGATACTCTTATCTTCTGCAAACCCTCCGACCCTTTGATTATCTGCCTTGCCATGACTTTATGTTGGACTGTTCACAACCCCAAGTGTAGGGTCGCGATGTAGTAATAATCTCGGTAAGACCGAGGTCGAATCCACAGGGACTAAACCTTGTACGTATTCTGAAAGTAACCAGAACTAGAACTAGAATAAGATGTGTAATCTAAATTAGGGAATTTTAAGAGAATAATGGTGAAATATTAAGCTAAAACTTGTAAAATTCGAAGGTAGGAAACTAGGGTGCCAATAATCCACTTGTGGCAATTGGGAAGCTACCTTGCAATGATTCAAGGACACAACTGGAATCAGAGTCCTATCCTATCCAATTGGTAAGATGAGATTTGTCAAATCTCTGCACTTCTTATGGATCTAATCTTCAATAGATAAAAGCGTTGAAGATTTGGAAGTGATTCTGTCACCTAACCATGCCCAGGAGACGATGGCAAACAACAGCAATTTACCAATCTCACCGCCAATCTTAAGAGAATTGTGAAAGTTAGGAAGGATTCCGTCACCCTACCATGCCCATGGGACGATGGTGAACAACAGGTCTTACTAATTTCACAATCTCAATAATGGAAAGAACATACTTAAAAGCTATCGCAGATCCATTGTAATTTGAGTCACAACAAACTATTAAAACTAAAAGTATTCCTTCATAATCAAACTAGAATCCATAAGGTTCAACCAGATATGAATCAAAACCAAGCAAACATCCCAATCACGCTACAAGCTTGACCTCTTAGCCCTAGCTAAGAGGTTTAGCTTGAGATGATCATGATTAGGCTAAAATCTCAATAAAAGCATGAGAGAAAAGGGAAGAAAAGACTCTTTTGAAGATTGCCATGCTCCACGTCCTCTCTCTCACTGCCTTTCAGATGCCTCCACGGCTGCCCTTGCTTGGATCCCGTCCAAGATTAAAGAATGCTTTAAACTCTCTCTTCTCTCCTTTTATAAGCAAGGTAGGGCGGTGGAGAAGCTGGAGTCGGTGCTGGAACGTAGCCTTTATGCAGCAATGTGTGTGCGAAGCCGGAACGCACAAAGATAGTTGCGTTTGGGTGAAATTTACGGCCAAAAGACGTCCAAGAAACATGTTTTGACTCCATGGTTGGGGTAAAGACCCCCTGCGAGAGCTTTTGGACGGTTCGGATTAGAGATCCGAACACAAACGGTGGGCCACAACTCCCTGCAACGTCCGAGAAAACCTGACGTGCGTTGAATGCGAAAAATCCTACTTTGAGATGCTTGGTGGGCCCCATAGCGATGTTTTCTGAGAAATCCACCTCATTCATTGGATTCCTAGTGAAATTTCAGTTGGAAAGGAGTGGTTTTGGTCGAGTTTTGGTGCGGTCCACTGTATCGAATCACCTCGCCGTTCATCCTTCGTTTTTCGGCGATCCACGTGTACGTGTGCATGGGACCAAAAGATTTTCATGGGTAGGGTCGTGGCTACCCCCCGAGCATGTTGGACGGTTCAGATTGTCCAATGGGACGATCATAGTGGCCCACTGGGAATCGTCTGTGTGGACACTGGCGGAAAAATGAGATTTTGTTTTTTTTTAAGGGAGAGCTCGGGTCAGCGTGCGCTGATCGGCCTCCTGGTTTTGGTGCATGGCAAGTGCACGTATGCTATGCACATGCACACCCTCAAGGTGGGGTTCATCGTGATGTACATGAGAAATCTGCTCCAACCATCTGCTTCCTCATCTAATTTAAGGGGTTGAAACCAAAATTGAAGCATATCCAGAGATCAGGTGGGCCCCAGATTGATGATCTATGGGCTGATCTGTCCGTTGGGCGACTTCCACAAAGATCCAAGGGCTGAATTTCGACGTGTACGGTTAATTTAGGGTCCTCAGGCTAAATATAAAGTTTCGAGCCAAATGAATGGTGAGAACCTTGTGATCTTGCATTCAAGACAACTTTCAAGCCTTTTTATCGTTGATCACTTGATTTTCTTGGATCTTTGGCGTGTAAATTCTTCGATCTTGGTCCTCTAAGGTCCATCCCTTGCCTTTGTGATTTTTGAGCGTTAAATGCATGCTTTTAGTACCATTTTTTCAGTCTACGCTCCTAAATTCACCTTGCAACACAAACATGATTAAAATAGGGCATTAGACCGTATCAAGTTCGTAAAATCAGGTAATAACTGGGGTCTAATATGCAATATTTGACCCTCAACATGGTCTGAAGTTGTTTTGGGACTCAAAGTTAATTGTTCTAAGAGCGAATTCTTGGGTATCCACATGGACTTAGAGGAAGTCCAGGGTCTTGCTTCAACATTTGGGTGTAAAGTAGGATCCTTCCCATCCATGTATCTTGGGCTGCCCTTGTGTGTGGGTAAGCTTGCTTTGCACCTATGGGATAGAGTGCTGGAGAGGGTGGAACGAAGTTCCTTGGAAGAGTAACCTTTTGTCTTCTTTTTATTTATTTATTTATTTATTTATTTTTTAATGGAGATAACAGAGACTTTCATTAAAGCGAAAAGAGAAACAGGGTAGAAACCAACTCGCCAAGATAGCGAGATAGTTTTCTCCATACAAAAGCAAATTACAATCTTTTAAATGAATTACATTGGAGGCCCACTCGAAAATATAAAACTGAACTCTTTTCACAATGGAACCCATCCCATTAGATTCCCCTTTAAAGCATCTCCCATTCCTCTCTTCCCACACCACCCACCAAACTGCCGAGAGGGAGATTCTCCAAATTATAGTTTTTTGCTTTCCAAGGGAGAGACCGTGCCAAGCTTTTAGCAACCTCCCCGTCAAATTTGGGAGAACCTAGGAAACATGAAACCAGGAGAGAATGGAAGACCAAATCTAGGAAACGAAAGGACAATGGATAAACAGGTGATTCACTGATTCTGTGTCCGCCATGCAGCAAAGGCATATATTGGTAATAATCATACCTTTATTCCTCGAGTTATCAACCGTCAAGACTTTCCTCTTGTTGACCAGTCGGGCAAAGACCGCAATCTTCGGGGGAAGCTTGTATTTCCACATCTATCATTGTCTCTTTTAAAACATCTAGAAACCTAGAGGTGAAGTTATAGAGGGATTTAACTGAAAAAGAGCCCGATTTGTCTGGAATCCACCCCAACCTATCCATGCCTGTCTAATCAGGTTTACTGGAGCTAATACAAGATAGGAGAGCCGCATACTCTTCGATCTCCCAGTCTTGGAGATTTCTTCTTATGGACGGGTTCCAAACAATGTCATTCTCTTGAATATAATAGCTGTCAGCCACCGATATAAACTTGTTTGGGGCAAGGCGATAAATGTTAGGAAAAGCATGTTTTAGAGCTTGATCACCTATCTAGAAGTCTTCCCAAAACATAATAGTCTCCTTTTCCAATGTTAAAACGAAGCCTTTAAGAATTTCCTACTTCATGCCTAAAACACTTTCTATAGGGCCGAAGCTCTATATGTTGTGCTTTCTCTTGACCACCACCCACCTTTCGATTGACCATATTTGCTCTTTATCAAACAATTCCAAAGAGTTCCTGACTCAGTACCAAGTTTCCAAATCCACTTGCCTAAAAAAGCCCGGTTCATGCTCCTGAGATCTCTAACACATGCACCACCCTTACGAATATGCTGACACACCGTCTTCCAATTCACCAAATGAAATTTCTTCCTGCCTACCTTACCATGCCAAACAAAATCCCGTCTAAGTTTTTCAAGCTTGTCCAAGATCGCATTTGGACATTTGAACAAAGACATGAAATATAAGGGCAGGTTTGAAAGGACTGCTTTAATCATGGTGAGGCGACCCCCCAAGGATAGGTACTTGCATTTCATCTACCAAGAAAATGCTCAAATCTGGCAATGACTTTGTCCCATAGAAACTTTGGAGGCTTTCCAAAACATAAAGGCCAGCAAAAGTGGTTGGGAGAACTCCCGTCGGGCAATCGAAAAGATCCGTAAAAAGAGACATCTCTGCTTCTTCCATATTAACACCGAACATCTTTAACTTAGAGAGGTTGACTCTGAGGCCCGGTACCGCCTCGAAGCATCGAATGATCGTGCGCAAGTTGCTGATTTTTTCTTAGCTGGCTTCGCAAAAGAGAAGTGTATCATCTGCAAATTGAATATGAAAAATTGGAGAATCCATCCCCTTTGATTGAGCACCCCCCTATGATTCCAACTTCTTGACCTCTTTTCAGCAGTCTGGAAAGGGCCTCCCCCACAATTAGGAAGAGGAAAGGAGATAGAGGATCCCCTTGGTGCAGAACCCTGGAGCTTCCAAAAAACCTTTGGGAGAGCCGTTGAGAATGATTGAGGACATGGCTGAGCTAGCACATTCCTTAATCCAGTGCCGCCATTTAGCCCCAAAGCCCATCCTTTGAAGCATGTATTGAAGACAGTCCGAATCGACATGGTCATAGGCCTTTTCAAGGTCTAATTTGCATAACATGGTCATAGGCCTTTTCAAGGTCTAATTTGCATAACAAAAATTTGGAGCCCGATTTTTTATTGGAATGAAGACGTTCATTAGCTATCAACGCACTATCGATTATCTGTCTTCCCATAACCTTTTTCATCCTTGATGCTAGAACTTTAGCCAGAATCTTGTATGGGCCACCCAGAAGGCTTATTGGCCTGAAGTCTTTCAAAGATTTAGCACCCGGAATTTTAGGAATGAGAGTAATGAAGGATGCTCCGTGTTCCTTGGAAAGCAACCCCTGTCATAAATTTCTGAAATGAATGCCATGATATCTCCTTGCACCGAATCCCAAAAAAACTGAAAAAATGCAACCGGGAACCCATCAAGACCTGGAGCTTTGTCTCCTTCCATTGCTTTCACCGCTTCTTTTACTTCCTCGATCGAGAACTTGGCTTCAAGAAAATACGCTTCTTCTACTGAGATCTGATCGAACTGAAGAAGATCAAGCTTTGGACTGTGCCATCCTTCTTTGCGAAATAAGTTGCTGAAGTATCCAATAGTGTCTTCAGATATGAGTTGCTGATCCTCGGTTCGAACACCATCGATCTCTAAACTGCTGATCTTGTTAACTCTCGCACGCACACTGGCCATGAAATGAAAAAAAATTGTATTCCGTCTGAAATCCATCTATACCGTGATTTCTGCTTCCACGATATCTCGTCTTCGCTCACCCTGGATGAGTAGTTATGAATTAATTGAGCCCTTCTATTCCAAGATTCGACAGTCATAGGTGAAGCTTCAGTAGCAGAATCGAATGCCTGCAATTCCGCTAACATGGCTTCAGTTTCCCGGTCTCTAGCATGAAGGTAGTGGACTTCCACTCTTTTATCTTTTCTTTGAGAAGTTTTAACTTCTTGAAAATTCTGAAACCAACAAAACCTTCAACTTCAAAACCTGCCCACCAATCTTTTATCAGCTGCTGGAAACCCTCAATCTTCAACCAAGAGATCTCAAACCTGAATGGTTTAGGGCCCCAGTTTTCTTCGATCATGGAGAGTTTAATCGGCCAGTGATCTGACATGGGTCTTGGAAGAGTAGATTGAGAAGTGTGAGGGAGGGCTTCGATCCATTCCGTCGAAACTAGGAATCTGTCCAATCTTGCAAGAATTGGGTTGGCTCTACCATTCGACCATGTAAATCTGACTCCCAACAGAGGAAGGTCTATCAGAGCCTGGGCGTCGATCCATTGCGAGAAGGATCTCAATCCCGCTTTCACTCTGCCCCCATTTGATTTCTCCTCCGAGTATCGAGTGATGTTAAAATCTCCTCCTATGCACCATGGCCTGTTGAATTTTTGTCTTGCATCATTCAGCTCCTCCCAGAAGGCTTCCCTTCTATCTACATGATTAGGGCCATATACAAAAGTAATTAGGTAACAACAATTAGAGCTTACCTCTTTAAGAATAGCCGACACAGAAAATTCTCCGACCCAACTCTGATCAAGGGACCGGACTACTGAATTCCACGCCAATAGCACACCTCCCGTGCTACCTTTAGCATTCAAAGCCTCCCATGACCCATCTTTCACCTTCCACAGAGATTTGAGAAGATTATCACTAAAGGACTGAACCTTGGTTTCGTGCAAACAGATAATGTCCGCTTTGCTTCTGGCACAAATATCTTTAATCAGACTTTTCTTCTGTCTGGATCCCACCCCTATAATATTCCATGATAAAAAGGTATCTGGCACAGATACCTTTTGTCTTTGGGAGGCAAAATTACGATAATCAACTCTACCCTTTCCAACCTTCCCCTGTACTTCATGTCTTTATTCTATTGCCGAAGTCTATTCTTCTCAAGATTGACAAGCTGAGGAGGAACTTCTTATGGCAAAGTGGCCCCCTCTCTAGGAAGTTCCCTCTTCTTAGATGGGATGAAGTTGTAAGCCCACCTCTGAGGGAGGGGTAGTTATTGTCAATACTGCTCTTCTAGGAAAGTGGGTTTGACATTTCCTCTTGAGGAAGATGGGTTGTGGAGAACAATTATCTTGGCTAAATGTAGTGCAGAGCTTGGAGGATGGTGGACTAAGAAATCCTCTCTATAGATCCTCTCGTCTTTGGAAGGAAGTTCATAAGGTGGCTGCTGGTTTTTAGGAACATCTCTTATGTTGTGGGAAATGGAGTCAAAATTAGGTTATGGACTGACCCCTGGTGTGGGGCTACCTCCATCAGTTCCTCCTTCCCAGCTTTAGCTAGATTATGTCCCAATATCAATATCTCGGTATCAAATTGTTATTCCTACTCTAGTTACGCAGGAATTTGGTCTCCTCCCTTTCAGAGTAACCTTAAGGATGAGGAGATAGAAGAGTTACTTGGGCTTCTTTCTCTTGTGCAGGAGTTTGTGTTAACTCCGGAAGTTGCTGATTCCATCTATTGGGTTCCTGGGAAATCTGTAGTTTTCTCTGTTGAGTCCTTCCTAGAAGTTCTCTCATCCTTGGGGGATCCAGATCATTCTAGTTGCATGGGCCCTCTTTGGTCCTATGGAGGCCCCCTACCTCTTTTCAGGGTGTTCCGTTACTCATTTGAAGCCCATATCAGTCCATGGGGAGGTGGAGGAAAGCTTGGAAAAAAGAGACGGAAAATGTGTATGCTTGCAGCCATGTGGATCATCTGGCTGGAAAGGAACAATTGCCATTTCAACAATGCTACTAGTTCAGCGAGTAGGGTCCCGTGTAAGGTGTTCCAATTGATTAGGGAATTGTCTCTGGGTTAGTGTCTTTGGGTTGGTTTCGGTTTGAGCTTCTGCTCTTGTATTTTCTTTGGCTGGCCTCTTCTGCAAGCTTCCTTTCCTTTGTTTTTTCTGTTCTGTTTTTCTTTTTCTCTTTGTAGCTGTTACTTTCTGGCCTCTTTGGTCTTTTAATAATATTATTCACCTTTCATAAAAAGGTTGCTACAAGAACTAATGCCAGGTGCTCTACTGTAGCTAGAGAAGTATTTGATGAGGGCCTTTTCACCAATTGGTGTGTGTGCACATACGCATGTCTGGGTTTGACGTGTGCTTTTTGGCAAGTTGGCCAGAAGATATGTTTAGTATCGTGTAAGTGGGACCATGGTTCTTTTTTATTTGAACTGTTGATCTGGAGCTCTCCACCTTGAATGTACCATGCTCCGAAAATCTCCCAGATTAGAAGATCTTGACCCTTTAATTCGACTTTGAAAAGACAGTTTTTTTTTTTTTTTTTTAAAAAAACCAGCAACAGCGCACATTCAATGGAAAATGCAAAATATTGATTGGGTATGATATCCAGTCTGGGAGGTTTTGGGGGCAATGTCCATTCCACGGTGGCTACTTCAGATCAATGTTCTTGCTCACTGGACAGTGGATCCCACTTCTTTGAACTTAGGTACCGAGAATACTACTAGATCTTTGTGTAATCTTAACCCTTTTTTATGCAAATCTACTGAGAATATGGTTGCAGGTTCAGTGTGTCTCAGGTCATAGCATCAGCAGTTGAACTATGTAAGAGTTATCTAATGCAAAAAATATCTTTTCTGATTTCGTCTGTTTTGCTTGTTTGTGCAGCTAGAGGTGCCAAAAGAACTGATATCATCATCGCAGCTGCAGGAATTAAGGTTACTACATGAGCCATCATTTATTCCTTTAAATCAAGAGGCAAATACCACAAAAGTGTATGACAAGGAAACAGGCATCACACAACGCTGCCTTTCAAATGGAATTCCCATAAATTACAAGGTATTTCCTGTCTTTTTGTTTCTCTATGTATTATTGCATTAGGGGTGCCACTTACCTGGCCATTTTTCTTTTTCTTTTTCTTTTGTTTTTCCCATGCTCAGTGGGCATTTGGTCATTCATAAATTATATTCTTGTATATACTGATCCTGTCTCTAAGCTGATTAATCTATTCTCAGTGGTCTTTGTTGCTGATTTATCTAGCAGCACTAGGCAAATGTTTATCATTTAGGGAAGCTGTGCATACTGCATAGTGTTCCAACAAAAGGTAGCTGTCATAGAACTTTCCCATAGTGAATGGCATCTATGCTATCTTTACTAGATACTTCTGACTTACAACTATAAATATTCTTTGGGCGGTCCTGTAATGTAGTTGATCCACTTTTGACTTGGAAATTTGTAGAAATGCCAGAATTATGTCTATAGATGTCTTCCTTTCTTTCATATTCCGATACTAATGGTCAAAACAAGTGTCAAAAGATAGAAATTTGCTAATTATATTATGAAGGCAATGTGCAATGGTTGAGCTCTTGTCAACTTGTTCAGAATCATACCTAGAACTATAGATGGGGATTGTCTGCGTTTCCGTGTGAAGCGGGGAAAGTTGTTGGTTCTCAACCCTTCTTTGAAGTGGAACTAAAGCCATAAGAATAGTTGCTGGATCAAGTTTCATTTTGTTACAGAAGGGTGAAAGAAGTTCATGACTGTCTATAGTGAAACATGTGCTCTTATCGTCAAACCCTTAGTTACATGATTGTTCTAACTGGGCAGCGCTCTCACTTTGCATCATGTTTCGAACTTGCTCTCCACGCCCACTTCCAACCTGTTTATACTTGATACCATTTCGAAACAGATGCTTCCCTACTCTCATGCCCGAATCTGTTGGTGCTTTTGCTTCATGCTTTGTGCAACTATAGTCAAACCATGTACACTTAGGGCCCGTTTGGCCGGGTGGATTGGAAGGGATTGAATGGTATTAGGGTGGATGGCATGGATTTCAAAGTAATGATGGTGTTGTCAGTGGATTGTCTTAAGATCCATGGGATTGCTATATCGGGTCTGTTTGGCATGCCCGCCCATTCCCGGGATTAAACCTTCCCATCCCTTCCAATCCCTCCAACCAAACACATCCCAGGCAAATTTGAACGGATTAGGGTGGATTGGATGGGATTTAAAGGTAATGATGGTGTTGTCGGTGGATTGTCTTGAGATCCATGGGATTGCTATATCCCGGGATCGATCACCCAGTCTGTTTGGCATGCCCGGCCAATCCCGGGATTTAACTTCCAATCCCTTCCAATACCATCCAATCCCTTCCAATCCTCCCGGCCAAACGGGCCCTTAGAACCATGGATTGGAGAGCAAGGGAAACTTGGCACCAAAGGCATTTAAAAAAAAAAAAAAGAAAAAAAAGTGCTATTATTTAGTCCAAGCTCCCAGAAATCATATTAGACAAATATAATACATGAGAGAGATCAGTGACTGGTCAGAGAAGACTATGTTTTCCTGAACTCCTTGAGCTGTGACTGACTCAATGTGTAGAGTTGTGACTTTATTACACAGTACAAGCATCTAGGTGATATATGTCAATTCAAGTTTGGTCCTACTCCAATCTACAGTCTACACCTTGTCTTTTCCATGGGCAGGAGTGGAATCTTAGCTTGCATGGATGGTTAGAGTTAAAAGACCTATGTTCCTGTTGTCTGGCTATTGGATTGCTATATTGAGCAACTTTGTGATCATTTGGGTACAACTTCTGTGATAAGGAATGCTGTTCTATCATTGCTACTTTTTGTGTGTAGAAAATGTCAGTACCGGTAGTATCTGTTGGGCCACATTTATGGTCCAATCAGACTGTGGGGTCCATAATCCAATTATGGACCATCCAATGGTCTGATTTATCTGTGGGACACAGGATCAGTCAGATGGCTAAAAAACCCATTTGCTGGACTGTGTGGTCTCCTACTCCAACTGGAGGCACCTTCCAAACTTCCATACGGCCATATAATTAGTTATGAGGCTCCATGCAAACCATATGCACCATATACACAATACTGGTTGTATAAAACTCCTATATTGGTGTGAAAAGAGACCTATTGAAATTTGGATTGTGATTTTAGTTCTCCCTTTTAGAATTTCTTACATTGCAAGATTGAGGTAATTTAAATTAGTGAAGTATTCGGGTCAATGGGCTTTAAGCCTTGGCCTCTTTTGGTTTAATGAGGATTTCATATCATGGCTGTATAAAGCCACGCGACAATTATCATGGTTGGTCTATAAGGAGGTCCTGGTTTCATACAACAGTTTAATCTCTCAGGTTTTGTACAATAGATGAAGAGTCCTGACTTCGACATTCGTATAATCTGCCATACATGTGAACAATCTGGGCTTTGTATAGTCCAGGTTCCATATAACTGTTGTACTCTTCAGTTTCATACAGCTGGTGAACAGCAGTCTGAATTTAGTACAATATTTCATACCTTTTTCTGTAATGCCTTTTCACCTTTATCTCTGAAATGTTACTTGATGTCAGTATGGACTAAACTACGTTATGTATGGAAGGATTGGTGCTCAATCTGTACCTTCATCATCATCATCATGATATCATCTAAGCCTTACTCCAATTAATTGGGGTCGGCTACATGAAATCCTGTTCTGTCATTCCACTCTATCAAGGGCCAGACTTTCATTTAGACCTTAGCTCATTAAGGATTTTCTTACTGCTTCCCTCTGCCTCCTTTTTGGCCCTCCCCTTGCCCTTTTAGAGTGTTCAGCTTGTACCAAATCACTCCTAACTGGCATGGTTCTTGGTCTCCGTTTCACATGAGCAAACCATCTAAGTCTACTTTCCCCCATCTTATTACCTACTGGTACGACTCCAAAGTTCCCTTGAATGCATTCATTTTAATTCTATCCTTATCTCACCACTCACCCATCTCAACATCCATTTCAGCTACACTCATCCTATGAACATGTTGTTCTTTAACTGCCTAACATTCTGTCCTATAGATCATGGTTGTTCTTAAAGCTATCCTCTAACATTTTCCTTTCACTTTGAGTGGTACATGACGATCACATAAAAGTACAGAGGCACATCCCCATTTCTTCCACCCAGCTTGAATTTTATTGGCAACATCCTTTTCAATCTCTCCACTCATAAATTATTGATCAAAGTTATCGAAAGTAGTCATTTTGGGAAACTCCTTGGTTAGCAATCTTAACTAATTATCTCTCTCTCTCTTTCTCTCTCTCTCTCTCTCTCTATATATATATATATATATATATATATATAAATGCAATCTTAACTACTTCCTCATTGATTGTAATCAACCTATTCACTAGACTATTAGATAGTGGTTGATTGTAACCAACCAATGTAATAGTCTATTACATTGAACCTGTGGGAGTTTAGTGCTCACATTGCCAGTTCCTAGCCCGGATAAAGGAGGAGGGCTGTGTCGGGTTGGCAGCCGGTGTCAAACTTATACCACAACTTCCATAATGAATCCAAACAACACCTCATTCAATCTGAACTTTCATTGTGCTACATATGAGGTAGTTCTACAAATCTGGTAGTGTATATCTATATATCTTATCCTCTCCAGATCAATGGATATTTGATCTTTTCTTCCCTTTAATGTCTATTTATGTGTGCTTATTCATGAGCATGCTTGGGTAAGCATGTATGTGTAGGTAATATAAATATCTCTTGGCATGTTCACCTCACATTTGTTTCTCTTTGTAATTTTGATATTGCTAGATCACAAAGAATGAAGCCAGGGGTGGTGTCATGCGGCTGATAGTTGGTGGTGGCAGAGCAACTGAAAAGTATGACTCAAAGGGGGCTGTTGTTGTCGGAGTTCGGACACTGAGTGAGGGAGGCCGTGTTGGCAAGTTTTCAAGGGAACAGGCATGCTATTATATTTGCAGCATCTCCTTTCTATTGTTGATGTACAATTATTCCTGCTGTTTGGCATTTTCCTTGCAGTTTCAGATCAAAGAAAATTTGTTGATGTAGTTCCTGTATATTAGATATTGCTTTCTTCTCAACTTTGGTTGGATTTTCCCAAGGGAAGAATGAAGAACAATATTTATGTATCTCATTCTAGATGGAAACATTTGTTAGTCGTGCTTATGAAGTTGACACATTATTGTGAGCAACTTCCTATTTACCAATTTTCTCCGAGGAGCAATGTGCTTCAATATGGCACTGTGTTTTTTATTTTTATTTTTTATTTAAGCGTTTTCTGGGGTTTACTCATGTTAGAATTTCTAGGATGGTTATTTAGTTCTCTTGTAGAATCACATACTCTAGAAGCTTAACACCTGCGGCTGCTTTCTCAATCAGAAGGTTCTCCGTGATACCATAAGGTTGCTGGTTCGGTTCTACCTTGCTTAATAAAATGTGTAAACCTGAGGCTAATGGATTCTTTAAGATAAATTCAGTGGAGAAATCTGACCTTTACCCAATGTTTGGGTGAATGGCTCGTGTCATGAGTTTGCTCCCCACAGATGCGAGTTCGATTTCCCTCCCCATGCTTTACCCGATGCACATGATTTGCAGGTGATTGCGTGCATCCGCAGGGAATAGCCTCACCTTTAAAAGGGGCGGGGACATCCTGTCATCATAAAATAAAAATAAAAATGTGACCTTTAGAAATCAACCTTCTGTTTACCCAAAGTTCCGAAAGGTCACAAAAAGATACTCTTTTGGGGACAAATTGTAGAAATTGTTTGTTTGTCTTATTGCAGTGCAAATTTATGATATCATTCAGGAAAAAAAAAAAGTAACGCAAGTTTATATTATCAATCAAAAAGAGAAAGGAGCGAGTGTTCAACAATAATCAAATAACAGAAATTCAGTATAGAAACATGACGTTTGGAAATCAATTTTCTGTCAAGCTATCCAAAGGTCCAAAAGGTCACAAAAGGATATTCCTCTAGGGGCAATTAATATAAATCGTTTGTTCGGATTATTGTAATGGAAGTTTATCATATCATTCAAATGAAAAAAATGCAAGTTTATAATACTGTTGTCTTTTCCAAAAAGAAAAAGGAGTGATCATGTTCATCAATAATCTAAGTAACAGAAATTGCTTGTTTGAATGAAATATATCTTCCCTTCATTAGTAGCTCTTTACTTGGTAACAAGTTCCAGTTTTATTGAAGTTGAGATGCCTGTTCTGGTAGAAGATTTTTCACATATGGATATGCTTATCCAGGTAGAACTTTTCTGCGTGAATCACCTGATAAACTGCTCCCTGGAGTCTACTGAAGAGTTTATTTGTATGGAATTTCGATTTACTCTAAGAGATGATGGGATGCGTGCAGCTTTCCAACTGCTGCATATGGTTCTTGAGGTAACTCCTTTCCAATGAATCAAAATTTGATGTTTAAATCTTTCTCATTATATAGTTTCTTGCACATGCTATGTTTGTTATGTGTCCAGCTTTGGTTATTGAGGAGTTAAACTTAGTAGTGCTAGATCTCAATTTCTTGCCAATGTTTGCTACGCTTGCAAGGACTCCCCTATCAAAATATCTTTTTTTTGTCCGTCTTAGATTTATCATTGATGTTATAGTGAGATGAATATATATTCTTGGGGGCTAGGAATGGTCGTTGCTTTCTGAACGAGCGGGAGGGTGAGATTGAGGCCATTTCTAGAGTAAAGGGTCTTGTTTCAGGATGCGCTGATATGTTGAGGCAGCTTTTGCTGGCCATAGGTTTGCTCCTTTTTTATCTGTTTTTGGGCTGTATTTTTTCCTTGCGTTTCCGTGAGCTTTCTAATAAATTTCCATGTTCTCTCTCTCTCTCTCTCTCTCTCTCTCTCTCTCTCTCTATATATATATATATATATATATATATATACACACACACACACACACACACACACACGCACACACATACCCGTTTTTTTTTTTTTTTTTTCCAAATCTGAGGTTTATTTAAACTTGTGGGTGTGTAGTTGTACTCCAAATTACCCCATGGTTATGGTTAAGTAGCCTTGCAATGACCCTTTTTGGACTAAGATCGATACTAATTCCTTTAAATTCCTGCTGGAGGGCCTATTTCCACATCCACCTCCAGTGATGGTTTAGAATCATCTGTGTCCTGGCTATGTGTCAGAGGTCATGATTCATTAGCGAGTTGACAATGTAACAGGCCACTAGCATCTGACCTGCATGACTTGTTTAACTGATGCATATGTGAATCACTAAATGTGAATGCTTGAACGTGATGGCTAGGTGCAAGCCCTGAACTATGAAAAGCATCATGTGATACATGCCCAAGTGAGAAAAATTGTATCTAATATGACTTAGCCAAGTTATAACAGTTTGGTCATGGCCGAGTTGAATAGGCAAATCATATCAGTTTGGATATGGCCGAGTTGGATACTAATACCTGGTCTTACTGCTGCAAATAATGGTACAATTGAGTCCAGCATCCTTTTAACTCCATTTCCCCCACATTTAATCTAGATATTGTTGATTACATGACTTATCTATGAATACAGTCTTACTATATGAAAAGGTTTTTATACATATGCAATGCAATGTCTATATGCACAGACTACGGACTACTGAATTGATGGATCCTTTATTTGTGCTCCTGCATTATGACCTTTCAAGGAGTGTCAACTACATACACCCAGTTTGTGTACCATAGCAACTATCAATTAAACCCAAATAGTTATTTTGCTCAAGGTAGTTGATGATATTGGTGGTTTAGGGAAGCAAGGTAATCATTTAGGTGTTTATGGTCTGGTATTGAAAGTTGTAAGTAAAGTGGATGTGCCTTCCATCCCCTCCTCGTCCAACGTCAATGGTAAGTGATGTTCTGAGTATCAGCGATATTTTCAATAATATCGCCAGCTCAGTAATATCGATAACAAAAGTAGTATCATAAATTCCAGGTATTGGCGATATATCACTAATGTATTGATATCACCTATGTTTTTGGCTGTGTAAATTCTAGGTGTCACTTGTATTTATGCGTGTATGTATGCATGCATGGATGGATGGATGGATGGATCATGCATGTGGGTATATATGTATATATGTGCATGCATGGATGGATCCACCAGTTTCCTCATGTTTCCATGTGTCAACGATACACACTTTTAGGTCTCCTTTAAAGGGAAACTTATTATTTGATTCCTAAATCTACAAATATGTCTTTTTTGCTATTATTTGATTGTTAAATCTTCAACTGTGTATTTTTAGCATCTCCTGAAGAATCATTGAGAATTTCACCATTTTCTCCATGTTTCCCTAATATTTCCTGAAGTCAACATCATATGCTTTTAGCCTCCATTAAAGAAACTTATCAGGCATGCATCTTTTGCACAATTATTTAATTCCTAAATATGCAAATATGTGTGTTTTAGCAATTCCTAAAGTTTTATTAAGAAATTCCACAAATTCCTCCCTGCTTCCCTATTGTTTTCCTTAGTCAACCATATATTTATGAGATACTGGCGATAATATCGGCGCTATTGAAACATGTTTTCGTATCCCAGCTAATGATGCATTTAATGACATCGATACTGCAAATACCGACGACAAGAGTCTTAATTAAGATATCTGTAAGCTACGCTGTAGATGGAGCAAATGGAGTTAAAAAAATGCTAGCAACAATCTTCTCACGAATAAAGTGACAATCAGCTTCAATATGTTTCGTCGGCTCATGAAAAACATGATCAAAAGATATATGAATTGCAACTTGATTGTCACAATATATAGGCACAGGAGTTTTCATTGGAAATCCCAATTCAACAACAAAACTTTTAAACCACTAAATTTCACATGCGATATTCGCTATGGCATAATACTCAGCCTTAACACTAGATTGTGCAACAACTGTCTTCTTTTTAGTCTTCTAGGTAATGAGATTGCCTCAAAAAGTACAATATCATGTCGTAAAGTGTCCATCCCCTGACGTACCTACCAAATTTGCATTAGAATAGCCTTTTAGGATCAAGATTACTGTGACAACTAAACAAGGTGGAAAAGACAATGTAGCATAATATGCGATAGATTGCCTCCAGGTGGTTGTATTGAGGAGCATGCATGCATTGGCTAACCAAACTAACTGCACGAGATGGATCTGAGCGAGTAATAGTCAAATACATTAGCTGACCAACCAAACACTGGTACATGCGAGGATCATCGAGAAGTTTCCCATCATTAGCCCAAAGTTTTTTATTAACCTCTATTATTATCAAAATTACCAGTTGAAGTCAATAAAACAAGGGCATATTTTGTTGAGACAAAACAATACTCTTCGTACAATGAGAAACTTCAATTCCAAGACAGTATTTTAGCAGTCCCAAATCTCTGATGTAAAAAACATTGCTCATATAGAATTTCAATTTAGAAATTGCACTAGCATCATTCACCTGTAACCAATGTTTGAAATATCGGTATCGCATTACGGATCGAATCCTTGGGATACTAATACGTATAGGTTATCGCACGAGATATATCGTTTGTATCGGGTAAATTATCGCACTTTTTGGGAAACAAGGGGAAACATTGGGGAAATGGTTGAATTTTTGAAAGAAATTTCAGGGATTGTTAAAAAAGACCTTAATACACTCTTTTAAATCATAACATTTTAAAAAAGAATTGCACATAATAGGTTCCCTTTTTATAGGGTCCTAAGCTATGAGTTGTCCGACTGAACGAATGTAACTATATTCAAATTGAATGCATAACATTTAGAGTGTATGTGATGATCATATCATCAAACACTCATAAATACTTCAAAATTAGTCTCAATTGACAGCCGTTTGAAGGGAATTTTAAAAAAATATATATTTTAATAAAATTTTAATTAAAAAATGATTTTTATTTTTTCAAAAATTAACTAGGACTTAACAAATCAGTAGATCAGCCCCCATACATGCTTGATTTCATGTTTGGAATGCAACATTGCAAGCAATTTGGGAGAAATTGGGGAAATCTCGAATTTTCCCCAAATTTTCCCAAAACTGATCACATGCGCTCAAATTTTGAAATTAGAGTGTATGTGATGATCATTTCATCAAATACTCCTAAATACTTCAATTGACAGCAAGTTGAAGGAAAATTTTGAAAAAAACATGGAGAACATGAAGAACCAATGGATATCGAAATCAAAGCTCTAACTCCATGATTTTTCATGCGAGACATGGAGAACCAATGGATTTGTGACCATTCGACATTGATTTAACATAATTTCAACAAAAAAAGGGATTGGAAAATGAAAATGCTCACTGAATTGAACATGTGGGATATCTCGGCACTACTTGTGTGTTTCATATCGCACAGGTGGGATACAAGATATATCGTGGGATATATCGGCCAATATTGTCGATATTTAAAACATTGCCTGTAACAATGACATTTTTTGCATACACACTCATAATGATGATATCTTGTACACATTGCTTAACAAACACTATAATGCTCAAATGGAATTTGAGTAAATCCAATACATATTAAGGCCCCACTAAAGTTCTCAAATTAGGCTCGGGGAGCTTGCATCAAACAATGTAGCCTTCTTAAAACGGCATACCTTTCGTTCCTTCATCTTCTAGCAAAATCATGAGGGGAAAGCATATAATATCTTTAGTTACATCAACCTTCCAAAAGGCATTCTTAACATCTAATTGTCACAACCCCAAATGCAAATTAACAACAAGAGAAATTATCACCTGTATCAACATGAGTAAAAGTCTTATAGTAATCCTTATCATATGTTTGCGTAAATCCTTTTCCTACAAGACAAGCTTTATATTGAGCTATATTGTCAGCAAGGTTGTACTCGAGAGGATACACCCAACGACAACCCACTAGGTTCTTCTCACCTAGTAATGCTTTTAGAACTTGTGTTTAGTTGTGCGCATAGATTTTATTGGAAAGAGGAACAATAGAGTTTTTGGGAGAGTTTTGAACAATGTAGAGGGAGGGAGGGATTGCTGGCAGTTGGAGGTTTTCACTTTTGATCCCAAATGGCTTGGAGAAGGCAATGATGATGGCGACTTGGTGGTTTCACTTCATGACGTGCGCAGAGAAAACCAACTCATGTTTCAGTCATTTCTCTCATAGCCCTTGCATTTTTATTTTATTTTTTTATTTTTTTTTGTAGAAGCGCTTTCTTTTGTGATGATGAAATGGCTGGCCAATGCTGTATATGCTGTGGAAAGCCATGTTTTTTCCATGATTAGCTTGTAGGATGCCACATTTTAGTGCTTAGTGAAATACTAATTACTTTTTTTTCATGAATCCCCAAAAATGCTAATGACTCTTATTTGACACTTGCATATGATAAAGCTTAGATACTTCATTCTATTCTTGGGAGTTCAAATTAAATATCTGACAGTAATCTATTCTTTCACTTTCATCTAAAAGCTTATGGTCATTCATGACTTGCAGCACAGTGTATGGCTGGAAGACGCATTTGATAGGGCAGTACATGTTTATTCATCACACTACCGTTCCGTTCCCAAAAGCTTAGAACGCTCAACTGCTCACAAGCTCATGTTAGCAATGTTGAATGGAGATGAGCGGTTTGTTGAGCCCACACCACAATCATTACAGAAATTATCACTTCAATTAGTGAGAGATGCAGTGATGGATCAATTTGTTGGCGATAATATGGAGGTGCGTTAACATCTTAGCTAGTTATGTCTTAATGCAAACTTGATATTGAATTTCTGTTTTATGATTTCTAATGAATTTATTTTTGCTGATTTTACTGGGTATGGTTCACTGCAGTCAATTTTGCATTTTTAATTTTTTTTTTTTTTTTTTTTTTTGAAAGATGCAGTTAATTTTCCATTAGTGGCATGATAATATGAGATAATTTGTTTTGGCTTTGTTTTTTGCTTTTTAACCTTCATTTACATGATGCTTCAGGTAAGTATTGTTGGGGATTTCACGGAGGATGACATTGAATCTTGTATTATTGATTATCTGGGCACAGTCACAGCTAGGAGAAGTGCCAAGGGAGGGCTTGGGTTCGATCCAATTACATTTCGACCATCTCCATCCGACCTTCAGTCTCAACAAGTGAGAAACCAAGCATCTTATTATTTGGTGTATTCTTTAACCCCTATGAAATCTCTGCAATGCATCTCAGAAAGCATATTCTACCACCTTAATTTATGTTAGTAATGTATTGAAGTTGAAACTCTGTTCATATAAGTTGTTTTTTCCCTTTAGAGTTCAACTAGCATGATATAGTTGGTTCAGTTTCTTTAGAGAACTGAAAACATATCAACATGTTATAGTATCTATTAGGTCTTCACAACCTTCAATTTGGGGGACATCAATTGCAGTAGTTTCTTTCTTTCTATTTTTTGTGATGGATTTGATCTCATAGAGCTGGATAGATTGAAGTTCTAATTCATTTGATCATCGTCGTCGTCGTCGTCATCATCACAATCATCAAAGCCTTATCCCAACTAAGAGTGAAGTTTTCATTGAAGAGTATATGAAATCAAAGGCTAACTGCGTACCATGGCAACGTGTCATAGGAACCAGTACAAATCTAAAGCAATGAAAGAATTGTGTTTCTTGGAAAATTCTCTCCCAGTTAGGTTGTAGCTTTTACGTGTTCCATACAGCTTATTAGTTGGGAACTTGTAGATTAAAACATTTGTTTGGCATTTTATGCTTGTATTGCATCCAACATACTGAGTAAGCAACCAATGGTCCGGATGGAACCTTCAGTTTTCTATTAATTTTTTACAGCAACTTGTGGTTTATGAGTATGATATATGAATTATTAGTATGACCGGCACTCATCATCATCGTAGCCTCGTCCCTGCTATACTGTTTTGGCATGGCATGGGCTGGAACTATTGTTAATAAAAAGGATTTTTTTTCTATGCTTAGATTTAAAAGATGCTGTAGCTTTCACAGAACTGTTGGTTCATCAAGCTTATCTGAACTCTTGAAATTTGTTTCTTTGTTGGCAGGTATTCTTGAAGGACACTGATGAGAGAGCATGTGCTTATATTGCAGGCCCAGCACCAAACCGTTGGGGATATACTGTTGAAGGGGAAGATCTTTTCGAGTTAACCCACAAGAGTTCACCTGTGGATGGTAATTTTCTACTTTTTATTTGATATTTGGAATATATTTTTGTATTCATGTTTTCTTAGGGTTCGTTTGGATGTAATGAAAGAACCAGTTGCCAGTTAACATGTGGATGTCCAGATCCATGGTAGCGTTCTTGTGATTGGCTGCTTCATTGTCCATGGACAAGGGCTTCCATTTGGACTGGCTTTCCAGAAATTTGAATATTGCGTTGTCCAGAGGATGCTAGGATGCAGCTGTCCATGGCAGGGGTTAAAATGGGTGTAGGTATAGTATCATTTAAGACCGGTATCCAATACATATCAGACTATGCACATTCTTCCATAAAAAAAAAAAGTCCCAAAAAAATACATTAGAATATGTTATGCACATTTATAAATACTTATCTCCCTTAAATAGGGGCTTATAATAGGAGAACCGGTAGTTACTTGGCATGACTGACTCATATCATTGGCCACCGACACATATATGTAAGTTCTGGATGATACTTCAAACCTTGTTCCACGGACAGTTTCATGCACGTGCTTGGAGGAAGATGCAGCTAGGGCAATCAATGAAATTGATGGATTGGAATGGGCTGCCTTGAGTAACGTAAAGGCTAGGTTGTGGCTCCAATTACAGGTAAAGGATACAAGAAACCACAATTAATGGTGCAAACTCGACAATGGGGGGAGGTGGGGATGGAAAAACTTGGATAAATGTTGGCGAATCAAGAGGAGACCTATTAGTCTTGTGGGGTGGAAGAAGTCATGGGGATGAGCCAGTGGTCTCATTGATGCAATGATCGGAACCTATGAAATGGGGTCTGTAGTGGGGGATTTTCTTCAAGGTTTCACTATTGGAACTGATCTCAACACTTGGTGAATGCTTAGGGAGGTGGTAGAGATCTATCCACTGCCTTGTCAATGGGCGTGGTAGAGATCGACCCACTTCCTTGTCAACGGAGGTGGAGTTCACTAAAGTTAACGCTGAAGTTGTGGAAGTGGAGGATAAAGACCACTATATGGATCAAGGTATCCCGTATCGGTATCGGTTGGCGTAACGGTGCCCTCCAAAACCGATGGATCTGGGCGTAACTGATACGTGGGCGTAACGGCTGACCGTAATCAAAATTTTTTTTTTTGTCAAAAAATATGGATTAAATCCGAATATTCTAAGCATTTCAAATATGCATTCATTTATAAATTGGAACATATTTATAGTGGTGTAACGGGATTTGTCGATGAATTTATGAACCGGATAACTTTGAATTTGACTACAAAATTCATATATTTAATCTATCTACTATCAATGATAGATATATTAGAATGAATGTAATATGAAAATATCTTACATTTAGGTGTTTGCAATTATTTTTGAAGGTCAAAATTCATGCATAAATAGAAAAAAAAAATATAAAATGGCACCCCAAATATGTAAAATGCACATTAACATGTTCAACTATGATTATCACATCATATGGCATCATTAAAACAGCAAAAGAATTATTAAAAAATGATTTTTTGAATTTTCAAAAAAAAAGGCCAAAATAAATGCGTAAATAGAAAAAAATATTAAAAAAATATAAAATAGCACCCCAAATATGTAAAATGCACATTAACATGTTCGACTATGATTATCACATCATATGGCATCATTAAAACAGCAAAGAATTATTAAAAAATGATTTTTTGAATTTTTAAAAAAAGGGCTAAAATAAATGCGTAAATAGAAAAAAATATTAAAAAAATATAAAATGACATCCCAAATATGTAAAATGCACATTAACATGTTCTACTATGATTATCACATCATATGGCATCATTAAAATAGCAAAATAATCATTAAAAATAATTTTTTGAATTTTCAAAAAAGGGCTAAAATAAATGCGTAAATAGAAAAAAATATTAAAAAAATATAAAATGGCACCCCAAATATGTAAAATGCACATTAACATGTTCTATTATGATTATCACATCATATGACATCATTAAAACAGCAAAAGAATTATTAAAAAATGATTTTTTAAATTTTCAAAAAAAGGGCTAAAATAAATGCGTAAATAGAAAAAAAATATTTAAAAAATATAAAATAGCACCCCAAATATGTAAAATGCACATTAACATGTTCTACTATGATTAACACATCATATGGCATCATTAAAACAGCAAAATAATCATTAAAAAATGATTTTTTAAATTTTCCAAAAAAGGGCTAAAATAAATGCGTAAATAGAAAAAAATATTTTAAAAATATAAAATAGCACTCCAAATATGTAAAATGCACATTAACATGTTCTACTATGATTAACACATCATATGGCATCATTAAAACAACAAAATAATCATTAAAAAATGATTTTTCGAAATTTCAAAAAAGGACTAAAATAAATGCGTAAAAAATAAAAAATAAAAAAATGGATGTACCATAACCTATAACCTACAACATTAACTTATGGTGTGGTCCACCTGAAATTTGAATATTACTAATTTTTTGGATCTTGACCTAAAATAATGTGGCAAAATGGATGGACAATATGGATAAAATATATATATATATATATCATGGTGGGGCTCACCTGGGTCAAATTGGATGGAAAATAAATGTTACCGTAGTTTACCTACTAATTGTTTAGTGAAAATCATTATTTACTTTGCTATTTTGGTGTGGTCGGATGATCTCTGGATATAATTCATTTTTTGGGGGTGCTTTAAAATGATCTCTGAAAATTGATGAGCAGTGTAGATGTAATAAATACATCAACTTTGTGGAGCCCATATAACTTTGATCTCCTTTGAACCGTTAGTACAACTCGGAGCTCGAGGAGTGTCGGCAATCGTCTTTGCGTGACACGTACTACGGCATGACTCTTTTACAAATAAGAAAAGAAAAGAAAAAAAGAATGGAGAGAAACCGAAAAGAAAAAAAAGAGGAAAGAAAGAGAAAAGAAAGAAGACGGAAAGGGGGAAAGAAGAGATTGAGAGAGAGGGAGAGAGAGAGAGAGAGAGAGAGAAGAAGAAGAAGAAGAAGAAGAAGAGGCCAGTTAGCCATGTGCATGAGACTTGATCATGAGTAGAGTGCAAATGCAATTTCTGGAAGAAGAAGAAGAAGAAGAAGAAGAAGAAGAAGAAGAAAAGAAAGAAGAAAAGAAAGGAAAAAAGGTATGTTTTTTTTTTTTTTTTTTTTTTTTTTTTTTCGTGTGGCATGCTGGTGCTACTTATGTCCAACGCTCGACTCATTATGGCTGTAACGGCCGTTACTGATCCACGAAAATTCATAACGGCCGTTTTGACTCAGATCGCGTAACGGGTCCCATAAGTTTCATCGGCCGTTACGGCCGATACGTAACCGATTTGGCACACCCTGATATGGATGGAGAACTCTTATTTGTTAGTGGGGTAGAGATCTAACCCAGCCTTATATGGGATGTGGATGTGGGTGACAGATTAGGGTCTGCTATAGCAAAAGAAGGAAACAGGACTAGTAAGATTGATCAAGGCAGGGGCAAGTTCTATGCATGTGAAAGACAGTGGTGTTATGCCCAAAGCAACAAAGATGAATGGAGGAGACAACATGAGGTAGGTTCGTACCTGCAAATGGGAAAATGGCAGAACTTGAGTTGGGAGCACTTTGTTGGAGGTTGCTCGAGGCTTGAGTTTGAATTGATGCTACTAGCACATGAAGGGGATGGGTGGCATGATCAATTCATGCCACACAGCTGCTTTGAAAGATCATGCAGTAGAGGCACATGATGCATTGGAGACGATTGGCTGGGACACGTGTGGGAATGAGCTCACAACCGAGTCATCACTTAGCCTCGAGGTGACATGGGAGCTCTAAACCTCCATAGACCTTTCATTGAGGTATATTTGTGCTCGGGTCTCAAGACGGGGCCTGGGTAGCCCATCCATAAGAGATAGGCTTGGGGTTTTGGATGAGCTCAACCCAGGTTCAGTTGGAAACAAAGATGGGCGTGGCTAGAATTAGGCAACTGCAAGGGTCCAGACACTAGTCCGTCTGCGCTTGGGGTGCTATCTACCCTGCCAAAGGATGATCCTGCCGAGTTATTACAGGTGGATCGGTGCTCGGATCAATGGCCAAGTATCAACTTCTTGCTGTTGAGGAGTCGTTTCAACCGGATGCAGGCAAATAGTGTCGGCGGTACACATTGTGAGGGGAATATTATCAGCTAGAAGCCCACTTGAGGCTAATCCCATCATTATCAAAGAACAAATGTTTGTCCCCTTTTCAAACCAATTTGTGGGTGCTGCAGGTGGCAAAGGCAGTCCTAGTTTCAGTAGGTGGAGGTGATAAGAGAATGGGTCCTCAACATTATTCAAAGGGTTGGAAGTATCCTTTGGGAGCAGTGAGGAAGACCTAGAGGAAAGAAATAGAATCTTCAGGGAAAATCAAGGGCATATTTAAACAAAGGAGAGAGGAAAGTTAAAAGGGAACTCTGAACTTTGATACCCTCTTATAAATTATGATATTCATTGTAGCACAGTGCACGGAGGGAGTGGCCGTGCAAGGAGAATGTTGCTTATGGGATCCTCCAGCAGAAGCCCGAGGGGATCTCAGTAGGGGAGGGAAATACCAATTGTATAAGATGGAGCTGCTCTCATGGAATGTCGGGGGGATGGGCTGCTCAAGAAGGGAAAGCCTAACTTTAAAAGTCTATAAGCTGCAGAAGATTCAACTTTTGTTTTTCTAAGAAACTAAGAAGAATGCTTGGGATAATGCCTTGGTTCAATCAGTATTGGGTGGTGGTAGTTGTGATTGGGTTGCAAGGGAATCGATTAGAGCATCAAGGGCATTTTAGTGGTGTGTGTTGAAGAATAAGATTGACATCTGGGGGATTTTTTATTTCCATTCTTTTCAGGAATGTGGTCAAAGGAACTAGCTGGGTTTTAACGATTATATATGGGTCCTAACGATCCTGGCAGAAAGCAGCAGCCATGGGAATATCTTTGCAGCATCAGAGATAGATGGTATCTTCCATGGTGTCTTGGAGGAGATATGAGTACTTGTTAGATACCCTCATGAAAAGCTTAATGGGGGCCATTCCACATCATGGGGGCAATTCCACACGAATCATGTGGGAGTTTTCTACCTTGATAGAAGATCATCAATTTCTTGATTTCCCCCCTCATTGGTGCCAAGTTCGCGTGGTCAAATCTTCAAGAGAGGCTGGCTATGCCAAGGCTTGATCACTTTCTCTTACCTCCCGATCGGGAGGAATGCTTCCCAGGGATTGTGCAATGTGGTCTGGCTCATGCATTTTCTAATCACAGCCCTATCATATTTTGGAATCTTGTGAGGAATCTTGGGGCTCCAAACCTTGACATTTGAACTAACCTGCTTGAAGATGAGGAAGTTTGAACAAAAGTGAGAGAATGGTGGGAGAGGTTTCATCTTGTGGGTTGGGCAGGCCATAAATTATGTCAAGCTGAAGCTCTTAAAAAGTTAGATCAAGAACCAGGCAAAATCCAAGAGATGGTTGGTATAGGAGGAGAAAGTTAGAACGCTTAAAGCTATTCAATGCATGGATAGCAAGGAGGAAGAGGGTCCTCTTAAAGAGGAAGAAGAATTGGAAAGACACATCTTGAAGGTTGAGTAAGAAATGACTCTTTTGCAAGAAGAGATAAAATGGATACAAACATCTGGAGTGGTATGACTGAAAGAAGACTATAGGAAGTAGGAACACCCAAGTTTTTCCATGTTATACTAATGCAAGAAGAAGCGCTAAACGTATTTATTATTTATAGTTTGGTATTAAATTTTGAGAGGGTAGAAAAGGAAGAGATTTATGATGCGATCGTCGAGGATGAGGGTGGCCACAACTCAACAATCTTCTTCCAATCAGATTAGTGAGAATAAGGCAGCTTGGCTAGAGCAGGATTTTGATGAGGAAGAGATCTAGAAGCCATCCAAAATCTTGCAAGGGATAAAGCTCTAGAGTTAGATGGGTTCCCTATTACCTTCTTCCAAGTTTTCTAGGAAGTTGTTGAAAGGGATGCCATGGCTTTCATCTCGGAATTCCACGATAGGGGAAGATTATCGAAGAATATTGATGCCTCATTATTGCTCTAATTCCAAAGAGAAGGTGCTAAAAGCTTCAAGGATTTCCGCCCCGTTAGCCTAATTGGTGGCCCTTACAAAATTCTAGCAAAAGGTTCTTGTGTTCAAGTGTTGGAAAGTGCTAGGGGGTTGTCATTTCAGAAACTCAAGAGACTTGTCTTTGGTAGACAAATCTTGGATGGGGCTCTCATTGCTCATGAGCACATGGTAGGTATAAGCAATGTTTTAAGTATCAATACTATCGGCCGATTTTATCGTTATCAGCCCCTAGCGAGACGAAACCCGTCCGATAACCCCCGGAAGATTTAAACCCAAAATCCAGATTTCACGCGATATATCGTCGATATCGCACTTGGGAGAGCATCATTATCCGAAAAGAAAAAAAAAAACTTTCAAAGGTAGATTTCGGTACCTGTAAAGAAGATTGTCATGATCGGAAGCTGTGTTTGATGGGCCATTCGAATCGAAGCCTCTGATTTGGAGAGATTTGGGCGCGAAATCCGTCGCAATCCTCGAAATCATCGGCATTTGGGAGAGATTTAATGCCGGAACCCTCTCTGCTTAGAAAAAAAAAGGGCCTCGAGCCCTTATTCAAAGGAGGCGGACGGACTGGTGTATCGCACGTCACCGACCAGGATGATGTGTTGATGTCACCAAGTTATGTGGGTCCTGTCATGAGGTATATATTATATCCAAACCGTTCGTCCATTTGGTGAGCTCGTCGTAAGGCTTTATCCGAAAAATAAGACAAATCCAAAGATCAAGTGGACCACACTGGAAAAAGCAGCGGGATATTGAATGTCTATCATTGAAACCCTTTTGGGGGTCGCAAAAGTTTTGGATCGTATGATATTTGTTTTTCCTATTCATCAAGGTCTTTTTTACCTCACGAATAGATCGGATGGAAAACGAACGTTATGGTGGACCCTACGAATGTTATAATGGTGAGAATCATTGTCCTCACTACTATTTGTGGTGTGGTCCAATTGAGGTTTGAATGTCACTCATTTTTGGGTTCATGATCTAAAATGATCTCTCCAAATGGATGAACGGTGTGGATATAATAAATACATTATTGGTGGGGCCATGTAACTCTGATCTCCTTTGAACTCTTTGTACAACTCGAGGTGGACGATTGTAGCGCTCATCTTGGCTTCACATGAAGTTCATGCGCTAGAAACTTAGGTGGGGTCCACCGTAATGTTTGTGTGAAATCCACTCCGTCCATCCATTTTTTGAGCACATTTTAAGACATAGGGCCAAAAATGAGTCGGATCCAAGACACAAGTAGGCCGAAAACGTGAGGATTGAAGGTCCACAGTTGAAATATTCGTGGGGCCACAGGTTTTGAATCAGTCTAATATTTGGGTTTTCAATTCATTCCAGTAGTAATGACGTAATGAACGATATGGATGGAATGTAAACATCACCGTCGACCAAGGTATCCCAAATCGGTTACGTATCGGCCGTAACGGCTGATACGTACCGGTAACGGTGGGACCCGTTACGCGATATGGGGTCGAAACGGCCGTTATAGAATTCTGTGACCGTAACGGTTGTTACGGGGCCATTACGGGCCATAACGGCCATTACGGACCCGTAACGGCCGTTACGGGCCTTTAAAAAAAAAAAAAAAAAAAATCATACCTTTTTTCCTTTCTTTTCTTCTTCTTCTCTTCCTTCTTCTTCTTCTTCTTCTTCTTCTTCTTCTTCTTCCTCTTCCTCTTCTTCTTCTTCTCGCAAAATGACTCTGACATTACCTCCTCCTCCTCCTCTCTCTCTCTCTCTCTCTCTCTCTCTCTCTCTCTCTCTCTCTCTCTCTCTCTCTCTCTCCTTTCCCTTTCCCTCTTTTTTCTTTTCTCTTCTTTCCCTCTGTTTCCCTTTTCGGTTTCCCTCTCCGGTTTCCCTCTCCCCCTTTTTTTTTAAACACCAGCTAGTAGTCTTGTAGGTACGTGTCATGCTAAGACGAGCGCTGACACTCCTCGAGCTCCAAGTTGTACGAACGGTTCAAAGGAGATCAAAGTTACATGGGCTCCACAGTGATGTATTTATTATATCTACACCGTTCTTCTATTTTTAAATATCATTTTAGAGTATTAGCCAAAAAGTGAATCGTATCCAAAGATCGTCTGGACCACACCAAAATACCAGCGGAGATGATGATTTTCACCGTTAAACAATTCGTAGGCCCACCGTAACGTTTATTTTCCATCTGATCTGTTTAAAAGGTCAAAAAGACCTGAATGAAGAGGAAAAACAAATTTCATATTGATCCAAAAGTTCTGTGATCCCAAAAGGGGTTTCAATGGTAGACGTTCAATCCCCCTCTGCTTTTTGCAGTGTGGTCCACTTGATCATTAGATCTATATTATTTTTAGTGTCAAGCCTTAAGACGAGCTCGTCAAATGAATGGACGGTTTAGATATAACACATACCTCATGATCAGACCCAAAGGCCTTGCTTACGTCAGATGAATGGCCTGCGCATGGGTTGCGCATGGGTTACGCAGCACGTGACACACATTAATAAAATGTACACGTGCCACATGGTCCCCATCATGATGTATGTATTTTATCCATGCCGTCCATCCATTTTGCCACATCATTTTAGATTATGATTCAAAAAATTAGTAAGATCCAAATCTCAGGTGGGCCACAGCATAGGAAACAGTGGTTATAGAATGCTCACCTTAAAATTTTCTTAGGGTCCACTATAATGTTTATTTTCCATCTAACCTGTTAATAGGGTCACAATGACGTGGAGAAAACGCACATGTCAGCTTGATCTAAAACTTTTGTAGCCCCAATAAATTTTTAATGGTAGTCGTTTAATTATTGTTGTTTCTTATGGTGCGGTCCACCTGAGCTTTGGATCTGCCTCATTTTTGGGCTCATGCCCTAAAATTATTTGGCAAAATGGATGGACGGTGTGGATATAACACATTCATCACAAGTGGGGTCCCAAAAAATTTGACACTCTTGTACTACACTTCACAGTTCGAGTCCTACCTAATTCGGCTCTTAAAAAATTGTACACGAGACATGTATTAACTTAAAATTTACCAATTAAATTGTAGGCTGTAATTGCTAACTCAAAATGCCAAAATCAAATTGTTTGAATAATTTTAATTGTTAATTTGTGGACACTTATTTTTTAAAATAGGGCCTTCTGATTTTTTTTCATGATTCACTATCTAATAAATGTCCACCAATTCACAAGTGGGATAATGCTAATAAATTGCATGAATTTGAGGCTGATTTGGGGCATGGATTGGTCCTCCAAGTCGGCCCCAAATTGGCAACGCAATCTACCTAAATTTAATTTCATTTTTTAAAAGAACTACTGGGAGAAATGATATCAAATTGTTAAGTATATAAATTAGATATTTAGACAATTAAATATCTGAATTTTGTAGTCAAATTCAGGTTATCTGGTTTATAAATTCATCAGACAGTCTGATACAACTTCTTACCAAAGAGTGGACCGTTACACCACCATAAATATGTTCCAATTTATAAATGAATGCATATTTGGAATGCTTAGAATATTCCGGATTTAATCAATATTTTTTCATAATTTTTTGGCAAAAAAAAAAAATTTGCGCCGTTATGGGCCGTTACGCCCCCATATCCGTATCGGTTTTGGAGGGCACCGTTACGCCAACCGATACCGATACAGGACACCTTGCCGTCGACCCAGGAAGGTTTCAACGGTAGGAATTTCCCTACCTACCTTTTTCTTTAGTGCGGCCCACTTGATTCTTGGATCCTGCTCAATTTTTGCCTCAAGTCTTAAAATAAGCTCACAAAACTGATGGATGGAGTAGATTTCTCACAAACATCACGGTGTGCCCCACTCCCGCAAAAGGATTTAGTAGGAAATCCACGTCCCATCTTCGCACAACACATGCCCATACCTTGCTGATGTGTGGTACACCAGCCAATCCACACCCTCCATCCATTTTCATAAGTAATTTTTAGGCATGAGCCCAAAAAGGAGACAGATGAAAGATCAAGTGTACCACACCACAAGAAAATGTGGTGTCAATGATGTCCACCATTGAAGCTTTTTAGGGCCCACCATAATTTTTATTTTCCATCCAATCTATTCATGAGGTTTGACAAACCTGGATGAGAAAACATAAATATTAGCTTTATCCAAAAAATTTATAGCCCCAAAATAGTTTAATGGTGATCATTCAATGACCACTATTTTGTGTGGTGTGGTCCACCTCAGATTTGGATCTGCCTTATTTTTTGGCCCATGCCCTAAAATGATATGTTAAAATGAATTCCAATTGATGTTTGGATGTGACTCATTTTCATACATACCTTTATACATTTATAAATGGTATGCATCATATTTAAATATATTTACCTTAGTTTAATCAGATAACGCATAACTTAGTACCTTATACAAAGGAAATTTATTATGTGCACTTCTTTTTCGATATTTTATGATTTAAAAGTGTGCATTAAGGTCTTTTTAAATAATCTCTGAAGTTTCATAAAAAAAATTCAACCATTATGCTAATGTTTCCCATGTTTCCTAAAAAGTGCGATACAAACGATATATCCCGTGCGATAACCGATACGTATCTGTATCCCAAGGTTGCGATACATTGCGCGATACCGATATTTTGAACACTGGGTATAACTATAAGCAAGGAATCAGGAATCATTTGCAAGCTAGACCTGGAAAAGCCTATGACTTTGTTGATTGGAACTTCTCCAATATATGCTTAGAAGATTGGGGTTCGGTTCAATGGACTCCACGTTCCGCATACACATGATGCACACATTCAGAATGACCATGTGCCTTTTGTGTGAGTTATCCACAGGGAGAACCCTACTCCTTCCTAATAACTAAGAAAGCAAAATCACCCTTGGAGGCTTGCCATACCAAGAAGATTTATCTTCTTTTCCTTTTATTTTTTTATTTTTATAATAAAGGGCTTCAAATTGCAGCTAGGTGGCTTGGCATTAGTATTTATAGAGGAGTAAGTAAACTTCTGTTAAAACCAGGAAGTTGAGACAAGTATTTTGTTGCTCATGCAAATTATACTGCATGTGTGGATAATTCCGGCTCATCATCTTTGTGGTTCAATACAATATTTTGGTTTGTATCTGAACCTTTTTTTTTTTTTAATGAAGACTGTTTATTTTCCTAATAATTCATGTAGGGTTTCATACCATCAGCCTTCATCTCTTCATTGGAATGTTCATCAAATACATTTGTACCTTTAGAAATGATCATGGTATTCGATGAGAGAGACTTATAATGTCCAATGCCCTTCTCTTCTTTCTGAAGATTTCTCCTTTTCCTTTTTCTTTAATCAAGAGCATCAAGTTATGTCTAGGAGACTTGAAATTAGATGCATTTGGGTTAGAGTTCTGAACCCAGTAATATGTTTAGTTGTCATACTTTGTAATGAGACATCCCCTGTTTTTAAAGAAAATGTATGATTCTCGACAGATGAACAATCTAATTCTGCAGAATTGCTTTCCTTGGAAACAGAAGATGTAGAGAAAAGACATCAAAGAAATATTCGAGATCATCCACTATTCTTTGGCATCACATTGGGGCTGTTGGCTGAGATAATAAATTCAAGGTAAATCCACCTTTAGCTTTTAGAATTATTAGCTATTCATGCAACACAACATGAAGTTGAAGATCTTTTCAAATCATTCAGTTATTTTCTTCCTTCCATATATATATATATATATATATATATATATATATATATATATATATATATATATATATATATATATATATATATATATTATCATAGTCAAATGAGTAAACACTGTGTAGTATAGCAATCATTGGCAACCTATGTGGGTGTTATTTAAGTTGGAGTTTTGAGCAGTTTGTGCAAGGATGATTAAATTAAAGATTGATTTTTACTGTTATTCATGCCATTGACTGGCATTCATAAAACATATGAGTAAACACTCTGTAGTATAGCAATCATTGGCAGCCTGTGTGGGTGTCATCTAAGTTGAAGTTTTAGCTGCTTGTGCAAGGACGATTAAATTAAAGATTGATTTTATTACTGTTATTCATGCCGTTGACCGGCATTCATAAAACATATATGTTTTTTTTCTGCATATGAACTGCAATTCATATTCATGGGAGTAGTAGCTGGACGTATTATATAGTTTAAGAGTTTGTTGTCCATTTTTATTTCTAAATTTAGATGACTGAAGAGCATTTTAGATTTCTTTTCATTGTACATCATTTACATTGTGTGTATGTGTGAATTGACCCACTCCTATTCTGGAAGCACCAATTTTATTCCTCTTCAGTTCCCACACAGAACCCAAATACATGCTAGAAGAGCTTAACTCCAAATCACCCTCCCCCTTTTCCCAACCTCGCCCCCATGCCACACTAGAAGAAGACCTTCAATTGACCCCGGCATCGCCCACAATGTTTACTTTCGAAAGCTTAATGAAAATTCTTCCGCACCCCTCTAGCAAAAGAGCAATGGATAAAAAGATGGTCAATTGACTCCACATCTTGCATGCACATCACACAAATAATGAGGATTACCATCTTCCTATTTTGAAGATAATCTATGGTGAGCACCATTTTCCTACCCGCTAGCCAAGCAAAGGCTGCCACGGGTGCCATAATACCAAACTTGCCATAATACCAAACTTGAGAAGTGTGACCATGACGCTCCCTAGAGAAAGACCTTTGAATCAGCCTATAGAAGGACCAAACTGAGAATTGACTCGACGATTCCTTTTTCCACACCAACATGTTTCTCTCACCCGAGGAAGGATGATGATGTTGAAGCTGCACTCTCACCCAACATGTCTTTCTCAAGAAAGAAAAAAAAAAATTCATCAACATGGTTTTCTAGCAGGTTGTTTTTGTACCGTGCATTATCCCTTAATCAGATATCCATATATGTGTTTTATTTTAAATGGTTGTGTTTTTGTAACTGGGTCATCATTTTCCCTTTTCATACCCTTCAGGAACAAGTCCTTGTATTGAGATGTTGGATAACCGAGGATACAATATGAATTAGTAATTCTCATGAATAAAAGGCCAATCAACTTGGAAGTTCCCTGCCCTCCTGTGGTGAACTAGATTAAGAGAAATCCAGGTCATGCTCATCTTATCACAGGAAAGTAGGGTGGGATCAATTGATCTGCCTAGGAAAACAGAACACGAGGGAAAAAAAAATATCGAAATGCATGTGGCGGGCATTTTATAATTCTTAGCTTTAGCAATAGAGTTGACAATGGGAGTTTGATGTTTTTTCATCAGGAAATCAAACAAGAGATGGGAAGTATCCAGTAAACAATTAAACCAGTATTTATGTGGATTGAAATGAGGATAAAGAGACAGTCGTCAAGGTCTGATAATGTTTGTACATACGTATCCATGAGGTGATACCATTGTGGATGATGATACTAGTACTAGCTACTGAGATGAACCAGGACAGACATGATAGAAAATTAGAAAAGATAAACCAGGCCTCCAAAGGGGTATGTTGCAGAACATCCGGGACTCAATTGTGAACTCAGTCAACAAGTCTAGTTCAGGCTCTGCCTGATTAAGGGAAAGTGCATGAGCTTTCTGCTAGTGAAACACTTTTGGTCATGAAATATGGGAACATTCATTGTATGTATGATGGCACTATCCATTGCCAAGTGTTGCTCTCAGAAGATTATAAGCAACCCTTGTGAATTGCGATACAGCTGTAAACAGATGATCAGAGGATGATTAGACAGTACGCATGTGTAAGTTGCGTGCTTGTACGTTAAGCCCCAGTATGGAATTATTTACTGGCAGTCTCATGCGGAAAACTCCATTCTTGTTTTGTTTTTCTGTGTATGTTACTTTACTATCATAAGATAACTATATGTACAATTCTAGAGTTTGGGAACTTATGTTTGCCAGCATCAACTAGCAGTTTTGTATCATCTCAAGATGTTGGTGGGTATAACTGATTATGTTGCAAGTTTCTCATGCCCTTGTAAACAGGCTCTTCACTACAGTCCGGGATTCTTTAGGATTAACATATGATGTATCCTTTGAGCTAAGCCTGTTTGATAGGCTGAAACTCGGGTGGTATGTGGTCTCAGTAACTTCAACTCCTGGCAAGGTACCAATCCAGTGTACATGCATGTGCTGACTTAAATTTTTGTATTCTCTAGTCTGTTTCTCTACAATTCTTCCTTTATCATACAGGTCTATAAAGCTGTTGATGCATGTAAGAATGTTCTGAGAGGTTTACATGACAGCAAGATTGCCCAAAGGGAGCTGGATCGGGTTAGTATTTTCCCTTTGCTCTCCTCACCTTATCCCAATTTTCTTGCAATACTACCACAATCTTTTGTTTAAGGAGCCACTTGGAGCCTTTTAAAATCAACTATATTCCTTTTGAAGCATAGGTTTCCTCTAAGCAATGTTTTAAATATCATTATCGTGTAATGTATCACACCCTTGGGATATGGATACATATTGGTTATCACATGGGATATATCGGTTGTATCGCATAGTGTATCGTTGTTGTTGGGAAACATGGGAACATTGGGAAATTGGTCGAATTTTTCAATGAAACTTCAAGGATTGTTGGAAAAGACATCAATACACACTTAGAAATCAAAACATTACAAAAAAAAAAAAAGAAAAAAAAGTGCACATAATAGGGGTTTCCTTTGTATGAGCTCCTAATATATGCACTTTCCAACTAAACTGGTGCAAGTATATTCAAAGTCTATTCATATAATTTATAAACAAAAGAAGACATGTACGGAAACACAAGCAATACATTCAAAAGCAAAAGAAGAATCACTAGATCAGGTTACATACATGTTTAATTTTGTGTTTGGATACAAAGATTGCAACTAATTTGCGAGAAATTGAGAATTTTATTTTTTTTTCAATTATCCGTAACTTGACCCATCTCCCCCAAATCTCGAAATCGAAGTTCCAAATCCATGATTTTTCATGGAAAACCTGAAGAATCATAGATTTGTAACCATTTGACATTAGTTTAATGTGATTTACAGCAAAAACATAGATCGAAAATTGAAAATGCTTACTGGATCAAATAGGTGGGATATATCAGTAGTACCTGTGCGTTTTGTATCGCATTGGTGGGATACAAGATATATCGTGGGATATATCGGCTGATATCGTTGATATTTAAAACACTGCCTCCAAGCATGCATCTGTGTTGTGAGTATTTCTGATTTGAAGAGTGCAAGTTTTTGCAGCTGGAACTGTCAGGCTGTAATGCAATTGTTACTTGCCTGAGATTGCCATCCAACAGATAGTTATGGGCAGATACAGAAGGAATTATCATAGACTTCCTGTTATTTTAGAATATCATCCTCATTGTTGATGGCCCATACTAATCAGATGTGTGGTCCCACGTGCCACACGTGTGGTCCAGTGGGCCAACTTGGTTTTCATGTGGTTTCCTTTGTTTTTTGGGCTTAAACATGTGTTGGGTTAAGATTTAGTCTGATGGGCTGACATAATACAATAACATAGTGTGGAAGGACATACTTACTAATTTTTCTTTTAATGAGTGAAGTCCTAATAATAAAACAAGGAGGTGGGGGGCGTGAGCTACTATCCTCTCTTCTTCTTCATGCACAACCATCTTGATAGGTCAAAGTGGGCCCTTCTTCTTCTTCTTCTTCTTCATGTATGGGGAAGTTGTTTAAGGCCAAGATTGAAGATCAAGTGTACGTGTGAAAGGTATGAAGAAATTATTGTTCCCAATGAGTTGAGTTCATGACTATACGTTATTCTAAAGTATGTGTTTGGTAAGTTAAAGTTGGAAGTTCTTTCCTTTTGTGTTTGATTTCTTTTCTCCTATGAATATGAATGTCAAGAATAGGGGTGTACACGGGTCGGGCCAATTCAAACTGGCCTCAGCCCGTCCAGGCCCGTTCAACAGCCACACAAGTTCCGAACCCAACCGGGCCTAGTCACCGGGCCAACATCTCCAGCCCGAACCGGGCCCGGCGCGAGTTCAAGCCAGTTTCGAACCTTCGAGTTCGGGCCAGTTTCGAACCTGAGTTCGGGCCAGTTTTGAACCTTACAGCAAGTTCATGGGGAGAGCTTTGACAGGTAATCCGCGTCCCATTACAAGGCCCTCGATCAACGGTTTAGATAGTTGAACTATAGACTGCACAAAGAATCTAACTAGTCAGGACATTTACATACATTTACATACATTTGACAAAGCATAAAATAAAACATTTTATACAAATTAAAAACAGTCATACACAGGTCGGGCCGGGCCGAGCCGGGTCGGGTCCGGTCGGGTCGGGTCGGGTCGGGCCGGGGTGAGTCGGATTTCGGACCGAGTCGGGCCAAACTGGGAGGTATCCGAACTCGGCCTGAACTCACTTTCGGGCCTAGAAAATTGGCCCGTCTGTGACCCGAACTCAGTTAGGGTCGGGCCGAGTCGGGCTTTTTCGGGCGGGGTCGAGCGAGCTAACCGGGCTAGCCCGGTTTGTGTACACCCCTAGTCAAGAATGAAGCCAAGAATTATCAGTGGGCCACATGTGTAGAAGTATTTCTTATGGGTAAGAGAGAGTTAAAAGTATTTGACTTCCCCCTAGCCTGCAGAAAAGTCGACAGAATGCTCGGATTAGAGCTTTGTTGTGGGATAGTATGGAACCTCACATCAGTGTGAATGTCATCTTCTTCAAGATGACAAAAGAAGTGTGGGAAAACTTGATGGAGATGTATTCGGGTGAGAATAACCTAACCAATATCTATGAGTTACTCCAGATTATTTTTTCTCTCCAACAAGGAGATAAGAGCATAGGGGATTATTATTAGACCTTGTGAGGCATTTGGGAAGAACTGAATGTGTACCAACTCCTGTCGATAGATTATGAGACCATGAGATGGCATAGAGAGGAATTTTGTGTTTCTAAATTCCTCTCAGACATTGGTCTTGAGTTTGAGCCTGTAAGAGCTCAGATCCTTGGAGGCAGTGAGATTTCATCTACCATGTAGGCATTTGCCAAGTTTAATGTGCAGCAAGTGTAATGCACAGTTTGTCCTCATTTGATTGTTCCGCATTTGTCTATGCATCTGGTAGAGGAGATGGAGGAAGTCAAGGTGGTCGTGGGCCTTGTGGCAGACGATTTGGTGGTGGAGATTCTAGGGTAGATAATTTTGGAGGCAAGAATACATGGGTAAGCCATGGCATAGACTTTGGTGATAGCCGTAGTCGTGGTCATGGTAACCGGTAATGTACTCGTTATGGTCTTAATAACCACGTTGTTGATACATGTTGGGATCTTGTCAATAAACCAGCTTGGGCAAATCAAGTTCGGTCCTTGGCTGATAGCCTTGATGATTGTTTCCAAGGCTGTCTCCACACAATTTGAACCCAACACTATAGGTGATACAATTACATTATCCAAGGAAGAGTATGCCAACCTTCTAAAAGATTGCTCTACTCATGCTCCATCCTCCACAACTATTCTTGTTCAGTTAAGTATAATTTGTTTTGCTTCTTCTACGAGTGCTTCCAGGGTTATTGACTTCGGAGTTTTCAATCACATGACTGGTAAGCGTGGCACATTGTCTCAGTTAGACATTAGCAGATAGTACGTCAACCCGTGTTTGGGTTGGGTATTACTCGCCCTACCCCACATCTTTCAGTATCATTAGTACTTTATAATCCTAAATTTTCTCTAAGTTTGTTCCTAGTTAGTAAGGTAACCAAATCCTTAGATTGTTCAATCATGTTATAGCCCTCCTATTGTGAATTTCAGGGCTAAAGATGGGGATGATACTTGGTGAAGGACATAAAGTGAATGGACTCTATTACCTCGACGGTGAAATAACTGGAATTGGATTGTCAACAAATATCTCTCCTCGATAGTAACATTCCAGGCTTCGTTACCCTTAAGTAATTTAAAGAGTTTCGTTCTGTCATTATCAAATGTGTCTAGGTCAGAGTGTGAGGCTTGTGAGTTATCATTTCATCCTCATGTAGACAAAAGAAGTGATAAACCTTTTTATTTGATAGATTTCAATGTTTGGATTTTGGGTTACTAGTTTATCGGATTTTAAGTGTTTTATTATCTTTGTGGATGATTATTTTCGAATGACATGGTTGTACTAAATGAAGGATCCTTCGTAAGTCTCTAATGCAAGGGCATTTCCACACTGTGCTTGAGTGGGGTGGCCTTTGGGATGTAGGGGCACACTCAGGGTGGGCGGCTCGTATGAGGCAGTACCCATGTGATTTGGGGCCCACGAGGGGCGTTCGGCTGAGGTCCTAACCCATGGGATGTGTGGCCTGAGCTATGAGATAAAGGGATTAATTCGCCATGCTCTATTAGTTCAAGCTTTTAGAGCAAATGGTTAATTGTCCTGTATCAAATTGGTATCAGAGCCAGGTTGGTCTCGTGTTCGAGACTCCTCACTGAAGGTGATTAATGCAGAGGCATTTTCACACCTAGCTCGAGTGGGGTAGCCTGTGGGATGCGAGGACACACTCGGGGTAGGCGACCTGTGTGAGGCGGTACCCATGTGATGTAGGTCCCACTGAGGGGGTTCGGCTAAGGTCCTAACCCATGGGATGTGAGGCCTGAGCTATGAGATAAAGGGATTAATTCGGCATGCTCTATTAGTTCGAGCTTTTAGAGCAAGTGGTTAATTGTCGCATCAACTGTCAATTCAAATGAAGGTGACGTGCCCATCGTTCTTTGTAAGGGTATATGTTCTTGCACTCAACATCTATTTCTTAATTTGTTTCTTTTGCCAGGTTATCTCCTTCATTTTTACAATTTGCTCTGCCCTGTTGTCCATGTCTATTCCTTATTCTTTTCAAGAGGTTCTCAACAATAATGAGTGGAAATGAGCTATGGAGGAAGGGATGGTTGCACTATATCAAAATCAAACTTATTCATTAGTTGAACTACATGTGGGAAAATGTGCAGTGTCTATATGTTTAAGTATAACCTTGATGGTTTAGCTGATTAATTAAAAGCTCGATTGGTTGCGAAAGGGTACTCTCAAACCCTAAGAGTCAACTATGCAGAGAATTTTCTCGTGTAGCCACACTTCACTTTGTACGTTTTATTGTTTATATTGTCGCAAATATAGATTTGCCACTATATCCATGGTATTCCATAATGGTAACGGTGGCCATAATGGCCACCATTGTTACCTTTATGATACAGGTTGTAACGCCCGTTATAGCCCCCATAATGGCCATTACGATCTTCTTTTTTTAATTGAACAAAAAACCTGAAAAACCTGTATTGGCCCCGTCATGGACTGTTATGACCTGACTAGGGGCATGATAGGCTATTACAGTATATCAGCTTGATATAAAGAATTCTTCATGGAGATCTTATTAAAGAAGTCTATATGGAGCAACTGCTTGGCTTTGTTGCTCAGGGGAAGTCAAACAATGTATGTCATCTTAAGAAGGCAATATATGGATTAAAACAATCTCCGCGAGGTTAGTTTGACAAGTTCAGTGAAGTGGTGTTTGAATTTGAGATGAAGCGTAGGAAAGCTAACCACTCGGTCTTTGTAAGACAAAGTGAGGCAGGTATTATTGTGTTGGTTGTGCAGGTGGGTAATATCATTTTCATCAGTGGTCATAGTTACACATATTGACAAGTTGAAGAAACTTTTATATCAGCACTTCTATACAAAGTACTTGGATGTCTTCGATACTTCTTGGGTATTGAGGTAGCAAGGTCTAAGTTGGTCATTAACTTGTTACAGCGACAATATGTGATAAATTTATTGGATGAAATGGGTCTTTTGGGAGCCATGCTCGCCGAAACTTCTATGGATACAAACCAGAAGCTGAGTGTGGATCAGGGGAATCCAAGGAGATATCGTTAACTTGTTGAAATACTTATCAATTTAATGATTACCCAACCAGATATTAATTATCTAGTCTGTGTGGTCAGTTAGTTCATGCAAGCTTCGCATATTCTCCATACGGAAGTTGTGTTTCGTATCCTCAGGTATTTAAACGGAGCTCCTGGTCTTGGCATTCTCTATAAGCAGCATGACCATCTCCGGTGGAAGGGTCTTTAGATGTAGACTGGACTTGCTCTCCATCCGACAGGCAATCTACTATTGGTTATCGTATCTTCGTAGGTGGTAGATCTTGTTACATGGAGTAAGAAGTAAAGCGTCGTGTGTGTTCATTTGGCTAAAGACGTTAATGTTTGAGCTCAGGTTTATGGTTGATATTCCCATGGGGTTGTATTGTGATAATCAAGCTGCATCTTACATTGCCAACAACCCAACTATCACGAGAGAACCAAGCACATCGAAGTAAATTGTCACTTCATCAAGGAGAAAGTTGCTAGCAAGGGAGTATGCATGTTGTTCGTCAAGTCTTGAGATCAGTTGGCAGATATGTTGATGAAAGCTTTAAGTTGTACTCATTTAGCTTAGTTCATTGTCAAGCTGCTCATTCATGATATTTATAATCTAGCTTGAGCGAGAGTGTTGATGGCCCATATTGATCACACGTGTTCTCCCATGCCACACGTGTGGTCTAGTGGACCAGCATCTCATATGGTTTCCCTTGTTTTGTGGGCTTGAATATGTGTTGGGTTAAGGTTTAGGCCCATAGGCCAATGTAATACAATAACTTAAGTGAAGAAGGGCATTCTTCTAATTGTGCATTTAATGAGTGAAGCCCTAATAATAAAACAAGGAGGTGGAGTGTGAGAGGGTAAGTGTGGAAGCATTGTTATCATGTGCAATTGCATATGTGAATATTCACATATGCCATAATGTCATGTGCAATCCAAGAGAGTATGCGGTTGCATACTTTTTTTGTACGATAAGCATGCGATTGCAAATGGGAGTATGTAATGGCATACTCCATATGTGATTGCATATAGGGTCCCCCCCCCCCCCATGTAGGACTGATGTATGAATTAAGTAACATGTGAGATCAAATAGCCGAATTAAGATATTTAACAAAAAAATACAAACATCGCTATATTCATCACAAATATCATGAAAATCAAAAGAAAATCATGCATAATCCTGGCCTAAGCTACCAACATCGTAACACAAAATCATTAAATAAAGGGTTTGGGAGAAGACGAAGATTTGGGATGGGAGAATTAAGAATATGAAGAAAATACCTGGATGGGGAAGAAAAGCGAAGATAGTGTATAGATAAATGGAGACTTCGCACCTCCGTTGATGAAAATTAGCCCCGCACCAATCTTCCTTCCAAATCGCATGGAAGTATCTTCAAATCTCATGAAGATGGGAGAAGAAAGCAAGAGCCTCTCTCTCTCTCTCTCTCTCTCTCTCTCTCTCTCTCTCTCTCTCTCGTTTAAAAATTCACGAAATTCCATAAGGCCCTCCTCTTTTTATAGATCCAAGAAGTTTCAAATTTTACAAAAATCCCCTTCTTGTAAACTTTAACGAAAATTGCCCTAGTCTAAATAAAATCAACTAAAACACTTATAATGTGTCTAAATATAAAATAATCAAAAACTAAATCCTAAAATATGATAAAGTTTAAAACTGATGCGAACGATCAACAATCAATGGCCCGATCATGCAATCCATGCGATCCAATGCCTCGATCGTCACGTCCCTCCGATCCAACGGTCTGGATCACTCCATAAAGCAGCCCATGTGCATCTTCCTAGTGTGGAGTCTTCAAGACGCTCGCACATGCACATGGGGTGATCTCGGGTACACGCCTAGGCACAGGGAAATCGGCGCGGCCCACTTCCTCCTCTAATACGTACGTAAGGGTGTACGTGACGTGATGTCCTCATCACCCCCCCCCCCCTTTGGCTTTTCCTTTTTTAGGAACTTTTGCCTATAAGTCAATAAGTTGAAACTTGTAAGTTGTTCAAGTTATAATTTATCAATAAAATTTCCATGTTCAAAGTTTTAATTAATTAATTCTCTCTTAAGTCTTAATGTAACTCGTTGATAATTTCGTTAAATTTTTTGTAAATATAATACAAGTATTTAAGTAATTAAGTATATAACTTAATTTATAGATGGTCAAACACTCAAACTACAACGAAATAGGTAAAAGAACCCAATCCAATTACTTGTAGTAATTAGGCATAGTTTTTCCTAATTTTTCAGATTTTTTTCCAATTTTTTTTCTTTTTTTTTAAAATAATAATAATAACAAGAATATGCAATCGCATATGCTAGTCGCATACGATCACATATGCGATTTGACAACATTGTGTAGAGGGGCATTCTTGTAAATTTGCTTTTAACAAGCGAAGCCCTAATAATAAATCAAGGTGGGGTGTGAGAGGGTGGTGCTGTCCTCTCTCTTCCTCACATTCTCATTCTTCTTCTTCTTCTTCTTCTTCTTCATCTATTTTCTAATTTGCATGACATTACTTACTTTTTATTACACTCCTTATGGAGGTTGTTCATGTCTTGTATCACGATTTGTTTCTTAGTTTATCCGAGTCCATAGCACCTGACATAGTATTCAGTGTTGAAGAGATGCTAGGAAGACCCTGTCCAAACTTGTTCTAGTTGTTGCTGTGATGATTAATTCATTTTTTCCCTAAATAATTCTATCCATGGATGCATGATTTTTCTCCTGCCAACATACTTGGATGTAGCAGAGTTCATCAATTATGGTGCTTTAATTATTGTAGGCGAAACGGACCTTGCTAATGAGACACGAAGCTGAAACCAAGTCAAATGCTTATTGGCTGGGATTACTAGCACACTTGCAAGCGTCTTCTGTTCCGAGGAAGGTAAGGCAGCAATATGCCATCTTCAACCATCAATATTGGAATCTAGTGTTTGTACCACTCATCACACTGTTCTGATCTATGTCATGCAGTTCTTTATCATTGTAGTTCTACTTGATGAGCAAACAAGTTTTGATTTGTAGAAGTTCAGGACAAAAACAGGATTTTAATTCTGGGAACTAGCTTATTATGAATGTTTTTTGATGATTCTAATTTCAGTTTGTGACTATGGAATTCAGGACATAACTTGCATTAAAGACCTAAATTCACTATATGAAGCTGCCACAATTGAGGATATATGCCTTGCATATGAGCATTTGAAGGTAGATGAAGGATCTATGTTTTCATGTGTTGGAATTGCTGGTGCCCAGGCAGGTGAAGACTCTGGTAAGACATCTCTGCCAATCTCTTCAACATACCACCTCAGTTGTGTTCCAAGCATCCTCGTGTCTTTCTATTGCGGCATCTTATTTTCAGATGCCACTTTACATTGTGGTATTGTTAATATTTTGTAGTTAGGATGATTCTCCCATTGCTTTGTTGTGTTACACTATTGTTTGCTTCCAAAATTTTTGTTTTCTTCACCGCCCAAACTTCTCATTCTATTGTTGATTTGATATTTAGCATCCATGGAAGATGAAGAAACAGACACCAACCATCATGGAGTTATCCCCATCGGGCGTGGTTTGTCAACAATGACACGGCCTACAACATGATCATCCTCAAACAAGTATTCTTGTAGAAAAGAATTCTTAAACAGGTGGTATGTTCCCCTGGTGAGTGGACATGGGCCCAGATTTGGTTAAGTTGCTAGAGAGAGTATGCATTTGCAGTATTTCAGATTTCGTATCTGCATGCAGTAACTGATCTATTTTTCTCTGTGCATGAATGATCTGCATGCCTGCACGCTTACATTTATGTGTGTTTATGCATGTACATATATGTGTATGTTTCGAATGTTTTTACACTTGCATTACATCTATGCTTGCATGCTTGCAATCATGTCTGTGTTAAATGTACACACACCCATGCATGTATATCTGTAACACATTAACACATGTACATATAAAAGTATATCATGTGTGAACACATGCATCTATGTGCTCACCTTCATGCATTCACCTGTTCATTACGTATTAAAATAGATGTGCATGCTTATCCAATGTGTGCATAAACAAGTTGCAAACATCATCTAATCAGTATCTATATAATGTTTGGGTGACTGGTTTTTTAAATCAGAATCTAGAAAAAGAATCTGATTGGGGTAGCATATGGCATTGCAGGGACCATTCTAAACAACCTTCTATGGAAGAACCACGATGGTAGCCTGAATGACAGTTTGGTGGGCATTAAAGTCATCAATAAGCTTTTCTTATTGAGCTTGTAACAATATGAGCTTTCTCCATTATATTGTGTCAATGTTCATTTATTCATAATAGCAAGGATATTTATTAATGTATAATCTTCATGTTCTGCAGGAATAATTTAATTCAAGCAAGAAATATAATTCATCCAAATACACATCTCCACCTCAAAAAAGAAGAAAAAAGAGTGGTGGTGACATATATTCCTGCTTATACTCGCCCTTTATATTCAAATTGTGGTTTGGACCATACTTTCACAAACTAAACATTGCAGGTTAATACATCAATTAGGCATGATGTATAGTAACTTGTGCATGTTACATAACAAATTCGTTGGCCATATACAATGGCACATCGTTTTAAAAACAAGGAAAGGAAGATCTGCAAGGTAAAAAAAAATTATTTTTTATTATTTATTTTTTAAATCCAGCAGAATCTTTAGCGAAAGATGGCATTGTAGACCTCAGGAGCAATGCTGTTGGTGGGTAGACAGGTCCGTGGATACCTGTACTATATGATCCAATTTAGATCTGGCTCCAGATTTTTGGGCCCCGTTAATAGTCAGAATTGGATGTGAGCTCAAATTTTGCGCCATATACTGATGATGTTGGATTCAGTCAAATTGGGTCTGGTGTATGTATGTCTTAACTTGTAGCTCTCTCATTTATTTAGGGCATGTTTGGTTGCACCAAATATCATGAAAATTTGCACCAAATTAGACTGATTAATCATGAATATCATGACATTGAATGATATACCCTTGTACATTCATTTGAGTCATAGAAAGGCATGTCTCTAGAATGAATCCAGACCCAATTTCAGCATGATTCCAGATCCAAAACATCTATTTCGAATGCCAATTCATTAGCAAAACTGAATCTGTGGGGACCCAAAGGGATGCCTGAATCCACTCCATTGGTACCTTTTTTTATATTATTTTTTGAGGTTAGTATCAGCCTGGAGCTTGAAAGCCCAATACTCTTGAGTTGTATTTTTTTTTTTTTTTTTGAATATTGTATTTTATTGCCTTTTATAAACTTAGTATGTGATCTCAAGAATCCGCTGGTCGACTCCGACTGGCAAAAACGCAAGCTGGTTTCTTGAATGACTCAGCCCCGTACCATTAGTCGGTTTTAAGTAAAGTTAAGCGAGCTTATTGGTATCGATCCCTAGCGGGGGTGGCTAACATGGAGTGTATGTACTGACATGGGTGTGTACTAACAAGCTAACCCAAAAAATAAATAAATAAATAAAATAAGTTAAGCGAGCTTGTGGCCTTGGCGGATCAAACTCAGTTCTGCATGATTGATTGGGTTTTGGAAAGATGGTGATGGAATTCAATGCAGGCATTTGTACTGGGAAGATAACTGCTTGCGACCAGCACATAACACGCTAGGGAAACGATTTCCTTTCGTTGCACACGTGGCAACCACGTTGAAATCCAAATGCTACTAATTATATGACCCATTGTGCATGAAGCATAGCCCGAAAAATGGCATTGATTGGACCATCTTAACCATCCAATTGGTGACTATCCAAATTCAATGTGCTACATCAGATGGTTGTCAATGTAGCTTTAGTTCTAGATGTCCACTATATGCATAGCTTTTAAGTCACTTCAACTTAATATAGGAAGGGGATTGTGTCTGAACCCGGTCGGACAGGAAGCCATCCAACCAGAGCTCCTGTGGGGCCCACGGTGATGTATTTGTTTATACACGCTGTCCATCCATTTTCTCAGATCATTGTAAGATATGAGCCCAAAAATGAGGCAGATCCAACACTCAAGTGGACCACACCAGAGATGACTCTTGCATTTAATGCAACCCAAGCTCACTATTTGGTGTGGTCCATTTGAATGTTGGATCTGCTTCATTTTTGGGTTCAAACCTTAAAATTATCTGAGAAAATGGATGGATGGCGTGGATAAACAGATACATCATGGTGGGCCCCACAGAAGCTCTGGTTGGACGGTTTATTGCCTGACCGGTTGGAGGCTTCTCTTAATATAGGTCACCTTTTCATTGATAATAAATGGTGCTAAACTATCAATAGAGTCCAGGTTGATAATAGATGGCGTTAAACTCTCCATGGAGTCCAAGGTTGAAATTCAACTTGTTATAATGGTAATCCAGGTAACCCTGATTTTCTAGCATGCACCATGTATAATCGGGCCCAGAATTTAAGGGGTCCGGATAATGTGCCTAACAGATGAGTAGTCAACATTCCAAGAATGGCTGGCATGACTGCTGTTGGGGAAAAAATATTCTCCGACTTCCAGAGAGTACCATGACAATTCGGGTGGAAGATTGAAGAGGTGATTCGCTGTACATAACTAAATGTTGCGGCAAATAATCTTAGGTCACTCATCAAGTGGGTCCCACATGTGAATTCCCTAAACCAAATAATAAAGGCATTCCCCTCAACCAGGCAGGGCTTGTGTATGATGAGAATGGACAGTTAGGAAACGATAATATGACCAGTCCACATTATGGAGTAGCATCTGAGCCAAAAATAAAATCTCTTTGCGAGAAAGAAAAGATTAATACAACAGTAAAAACCGTCCTCCTGGTACTATATGATAATGCAATTGTTTGAAACGTGAAGATTTGTCAATGGTGTAGCAAAAACAGATGCTGTAAGCTGCACTGAAATGGACGAGTGTCACAATAGTTAGTGATCTAAACCACTCATCTGTCAACAGTTGGTGCTGCTGCACCACGCATGGTTTAAAATAATCCCATTCTTAAATGGCCCAAGAGACGTTACAATTTTTTAACAGGCACTTCTGTTGTTTTAGCCAAAAAAAAAAACCGAAAAACAAAAGACACACACAGCATTGACTTCCGTTGTTTTGAAGTTCCCTCAAAACTCCGATGAATGCTGGTTTCTTCAAGTACGCTAAGCTAACCATGTCTCACTCCCCCAAATTTTACAAGTGGCATACATGTAACTCAAACTAAACCTTTCAAATCATGGAGCTCATCTTAGGTGGGACACAGACCAAAAATTACTCTGGCTGGCCAATTGGAGGATATCAAATTGGCAGTTACAGTGCAAAATAGTTGAAGTCTAAACACAACAAACATCCATTAATCAGGGGTTAGCATTGCGTAATCTATCTGATTTTGATTTTACAACATATCTACAATGTGTCCCGTGATCTATCTGATTTTGGTTTTACAATCAGCTCAATTTCAATTAAACACCCCGTATAGTGTATGAATCATCACCATGCCAGAACATTAAATAACTCTAATTACAACCCAAGTTTCTTGGGCGGCTTAAGATAAGTTGAGGACCCTTGCCGAAGGCCTGGCATCGAGACCCGCTGCTGCCGCTTTGCTTTCTTCCGCCTCTCCGACACTTGGTTCTCCCTCTCCACTTCTGCCTGCACCTTTCTCAAGTTCTCCATTTCCTCTTCCATTGCGGTCTTCTCTTCTTTCTGCTTCTTCTTGTGTTCCAGCATTGATGTATCCGAATCCTTCACTGAGAAAAACATCGGCCCCAACTCAGCCAGCCACTGCGGCTCAACTGCAGTGGCGCACTGCATGTATTCTTTTGTTGTCAATATCAGCTCGTGGTATACAACATAGTCTGGTGTATACCCAAGGCCATAAAGGGCACTGCTCGGATGCAAATGACAAGGCATCCCATTACGGCAATTCACATACTCCCCAACACCTTTCAATCTTGCGGCGTTGTGGAAATACGCAGAACAAATCGCCTTTCTAACAACATCCCAATCAGGATCACATGATGTCAATGGAATCTTCAATGTCTTGAGTATGTCTAGCAGCTGAGACCTAACCTCCCTTGCCTTCCGAAGCCCCTTCACATGCAAGAAATGGTCATTGCACCAGTCTCCCCTGTATTGGTTCGCCTTCCACTGCTGATAGACATTGAGCAATGTCAAATGATCAGATTCGGGAACAAAGAACTTCTCCCTCGCGGCGTCACTCTCCTCTGCCCTGTCCTTGGGCCGGAAGAAAACAGATGGAACTGAAAGCATTGACACAATCGTCAGCACCTCGTTCAGGCACTCCAGCTGCTCCCCCATTAGCAACATTTTAGCAAGTGGTGGATCCAATGGAAACTCAACCATCTTCCATCCAAGTTCCGTCAGGCTCCCAACATTGTTTAATGCCCCCAAGACCCACAACTGGTACATGGAATTGAGGATGTTGTCCTGTGGTGGAGGATCCATGAAATCAAAATCCAACAAATTTTCAATCTTCAGAGACTTGAGCAACAGCACCACATTGCCAAGATTTGTTCTCTGGATCTCCGGCACAGGGTTGGGCAGCATCTCATTCTGGTAGGCGGTCTCTGTGTACAGCCGGTAACATGTGCCAGGTCCAGTTCTCCCCGCACGGCCAGCTCGCTGGTCAGCAGCAGCCCGGCTAACAGGAAACACTTGGAGAGCATCCATACCCATCCTGGGGTTGTACACTTTCATCTTACCATAGCCTGTGTCGATGACATAAAAGATCCCATCCACCGTCAGTGACGTCTCAGCAATATTGGTGGCTACAATGCATTTTCGGGCCCCATCTTCAGCTTTCTGGAAGATCTTGGCTTGAAGATCGGCTGGCAGCTGCGAGTAGATGGGGAGTATGGAAAGCTTAGGCACCCCCTTCTTGGTTGTGGAAACAAGCTGTTCCATGCGCTCTGCAAGCGCATAGCAGGTTGCTTCGATCTCATCCTGGCCAGTCATGAAGATGAGGATGTCGCCAGGAGGGCTTGTAATGTGGATGGTCATGGCTTGCTTCACTGCACCTTCAACATAGTCTTCGCAGGGCGTCTTGCTGTATAAGATATTCACAGGGAATGTCCTCCCAGGGATGTGGAATATTGGCACACTGCAGTAAATATCAGTAATTAGAAAAAAATGAAATATGGCAAAAATGCAGATGCAGCCAACAGATCAAAATAAAAAATTAGTTTATAAAAGCTTGCATCAATGTTAGAGCTAAAATGGGCCCTTCACAAAGGTTAAGAACTTGAATAAAGATGTTTGAAAGCAAAGTGGCTACAGGCAAGCACAGTCAGAAACCTAGAAGCAAATAAAAATAAAATGAAAAAAAAAAAGGCTACAACAAATATGGATACAGTGAAGCTTGGAGAACCCCACCAGGCTCAGGAGACTGGTCTAAATGCCAAGATATCTTTTAAGTGAGCAAAATAGTCAATTCTCCCAATAGTCACCAAAGTTATACAGGTACTTTGGTTGGGACATGTACGCCAAATGACATGGATATGGGATCTTGACTAATAATTCCTATGGGTATGTTGTTTTTTTTTTCTTTTTCTTTTTCTTTTTCTTTTTCCCTCACTAATACACATGTTCTCCACGGCTGTATGATGTGCAGATTGATCTCATATTTAGCAAGGAACCCCTAGGTTTGTTGAAGCTTCTCACTTTCTGGTAGATCCTTTAGCATATACTAGGGGTGTGTGTGTGTGGCACATGCAATGCACGTGGAGAGAGAGGAAGGAAGAGAGAAATTTGGGAGAAAATCGATGCTAGAGTTTGGGGAGAGAGTCAGCTGCGCACCAGGCCTTTTATGGGTAAAATATAAACCATTCCTGGGATTTTGCGAGTGAAATCTGAGCCATCAGACGGTCACCAACCACATTTTCAAGTTCCTAAAATACCCTTGAACTTTACTATAAATGTCTTGATGTGTCCTTAAAATAGTCAAGGTTCTCCATCTGGGAAAACAAATTGTGGGGGCAAAAATCTCCAAGACCTAGTGTTATATATATTATATAGAAGAGAATAGAGATATCCACAAACTATACTTCATATTCATGCTCGAATTTTAGAAAGTTGGGCCCTATTACAGGATGAGCATTAGCGTGTTTTTGTGCCAAGTTCTCCTGGCCTATCATGCAAATGACAAGCTTTGAAAAGCCAATAATCATTTATCCAATATTTTCAAGTTTCTTTTTTTGCTGAGTCGCTGACATCATATGAACTCTTAATAAGGTTCTGTTCTCATAGAAAAAGTTGTATAAGATACAGGGGAAATTTTATTCCAATGACTCGGGAGTGTTCTCTTAGTCTAATATTTTGTGGAACACCAACAACAATTAGATGTCTTACCTTCCAAAGAAGTTTGAAAATTTCTGTGCATTTAGGGTAGCAGATGTCACAATGAGCTTAAAATCACGGCGCTGGGCAACAACTTTCTTCAGAATGCCAAACAGCACGTCAGTGCTTAGTGACCTCTCATGTGCTTCATCCATGATAATAACACTGCAAAAATAATATCACCTTTCAAGAATTCTAGCCTCAAATACAAGTGAAAAGCAACATTTAAAGCAACAGTTATACAGCTGAATGGATGGAAATCATGTTATAAACAACTCATTCCAAGTACAACGTCTACTCTATTGTTTCAACCTGGGTTAGTAGCAGTCAATGGACTGACTTAAACAGCATCTTCATCATTCAGATTTTCAACAATGTTAACATTAAGAAAAGAAAAACAGCAACCCCCACCATCTGAAAGGATCAAGGTATTCTGTATCAGTAACAGTGGCCATAATGGTCACCACCATTACCGATACAGGTATCGGCTGTAACAGCTGATACAGGGGCGTACCGACTGTTACGGCCATCGTAATGGTTGATTAAAAAAAAAAAATTGCCTGAAATTTTCTGGAAAAAATATTTCGAAAATCCAAAATAATGTAAATATTCCAAATATGTATTCAGTTTTTGTTGTGAACATGTTTATAGTAGCATAACAGTCCACTCTTTGGTGAGAGTTCCATGCTTCAGAAAAGAGACAAATATTGAGCTGGGTTTATGGTCAGTATTCAATGTTTGAGAAGGAACTAAAGTGGAAACACTGATCACTAGAGACTGAGAGAACAGATTCTTAAATATGCAAAGGCTAGTTAGCTATTGCAACAAAGTGAGGGGGGAGCAGGAGAGGATTTGGGTGTTGCAAGAGAAATTTAATGTTATTAGTACATAATAAGTGTATCATTCTCAAAACGGATGTGTAACAATCACCAACAAAAGCAAAACACCAACAATACAAATACACTACACTATTAATAAAACATCTGCGCCTTACCCTTTCCAAAAACAAGGGAAAAATGAATGATATAACTGCAGATAAAGCATTTGGAAAACAATGAGCATAAAAGATATTGCTGGTGCAGTGTGTCCTCACCATATTACAGAGTGAACCATCAGTATGTGATAGGTGTAGCCTTTTCTACAATTTGGACAGGTGGAAGGGAGTGGACCTTGGATCACAGATGGTCCACAATCCTCTTTGATCAGACAATCCTAGGTATCCAATCAAGAGCTTGCAAATAAATAGTAAAAATACAATGTTTTACATTCAGTGGTCAACAATCAATTGATTGTATGATTAGGATTGTCCCATCACAATGACTTCTGAGTTCTGAGCCATGGACAAGGTAGATACCTATCCATTACATGTGGTCTGCACCATAATATGCACAGGTTGCAGAGTAGAAGAGGAAATAATGCCAAGCATATACGGGTGTGCCTAATACAAATAGTATGTCAAGGGAGGAAGCTGTAACAAGCCACTGGGGCATGCACCAGAAGAATCAGGATCACCCTGATGAGTTTGAACAAAGACAAGAGTCATAGACATTGATTTTGGCAATCCACTCACGTACATATCAGAGGTGATGATGTGTTATACAAACTTTAAGAGTACAAAGGAATCATACCGGTATTTATCAAGATCAGAATCCTTCAATGTTTCACGAAGAAGCACTCCATCCGTCATATACTGCAAAAATGCAAGGATTCAGCATATGGAAGAACTACGGACAGGGACACTAAGAACAATAAGAAGGATTTTCAGAAGGATAATGAAAACAAACATCTTCTAGTTATGCAGTCAATGACAAAAATGAACTAAATAGGAAGCAAATGACTGATGGAAACCAAAGATAAAATTTAAAATACATTAACCAAGCATTGTAGCAAATCAAGGTTTTTGCCATCTCATGCAAACAAAAAAATAAAAGTTAAATAATGTGATGCAATTATGAGAAATAAAACAGAGTTCGAAGATGCCAATGTAAAGAAGTAACTTGAAACATACATTTTGGAGATCTGCCTTCTTCAATAATCAGATCAAAAGATAATACTGATTACTGAGATGTGACCTCAGAGATTCAGAATGGAAAACATGTTTAGTAGAGAAGAAAGAAAGCTTAACTACATGATAAGGTGATTAAGGTATTTAACATAGTGATGAACATCCACAAAACTATTTCTACTTTCACACCACAGAGGAAAAGGCCATTAAATGTGCAGGCACTAGAGGAAAAGGAAAAGCAAAAACAAAATCCCAAGAATTTACTACCTTGATTAGGGTGTTCGGCCCAGTGACATCCTCGAACCGAATCGCATAACCAACTTTGTCGCCTAGTTCAGTTTCCATCTCTTCACTAACTCGCTTTGCTACGCTCATAGCTGCCACACGCCTTGGTTGGGTACAGCCAAGAACACCAGTTGTCGTGTATCCATCTTCATGCAGATACTATACCAGAATTTTATCAATTAGCAGTAGGCCAATTAAACAGTCTACTAGCAAAACGTAATTGATTCAATTGATTACATAATTCAATCATAATATGGACAAACCTGTGTAAGCTGAGTTGTTTTCCCTGAACCAGTTTCTCCAACTACAACGATAACCTGATTTTCACGAACTACCTGATCCATGGTAAATTGAAAAAACTTCGAAATTAGCTCATACTTCATAGGGCATGATTCAGACATCACACTAGAATGCAGAAAAGGTCCCTTCATCTATATCTAAGCCATGTTAATTCAACCAACGCAGCATTTCAACTGCTTGGGAAGGATTTTTTTTATTTTTTTTTTGAAAGGCAGAAATGGCATTCTGATGAAATCAATTTTCCCTGAAAATGTGTCCATTTCCTTGAGGACCCCTCACGCCTCACCAATTGACCTACCCATTTGTATTTCCATGTGGGGCCCATCACCTCGTCTATTTCCATCAATGTTTTAAATAGATTACACTATGTAGCATGTAGCTTACACTACATACCCTAGCTTAGCCTTAACATTATGTAGCTCATGAAAATAGGCTACATGCTAATTTGTATTCCCAGGCAACGAATAGCAAGGCGGTTCCTCTTATCAAGGCCATTTGAGACCCACCTAAAAGGACCCTCCCTGCTGTGCGCCCCTCCTTGAATTATTCGGTCATGCAATACTTATGGAATACAAAGAACAAAATGCATTTCGACCCCGTCGTAGTTCTCAATCATTTCATGATACTATGCTACACGCTACATAGCCTACGATACACACTACATAGCTTACAGTCCAAGTTTTTTTTCTACTAAAACAAAAGTAATTAATGTTTTCAGTGATTTGTTACATTTCTCTATTTTTCAATAAAAAATAGTTAATCTTTTCAGTGATTTTAGTAAAATAATAAAAGTAACAGTATTAAACCAGTTCTGCTGCTCTTTCTACATCTTTATGGTTAATATTTTCCCTATTTTAGGTTATGTTTGTTTGCACCAGATATCATGATATTTCATTATTAGACAGTCTAAATTGGTGCAAAATATCATGAAATTTCATTATATTTGGTGCAACCAAGCACAACCCTAATTAAAAATCTAGAAGCACAATGTAGCTTATGCCTCACGCTTCAGAGTGAACAGTGTGCACTACACACTATTCACTATTTAAAACACTGACTTCAATATGGGGCCTACTGTTAGATGATCCTAACCATGGGCATTTCCAGGTTGGACACATCATTAGTTGATCCTATGCATGTGTATTTCCATGTGGGACCCATCGTTAGTCGATCCTAACTAGGGCTGTCAATGGGCAGGGCCTGGGGGAATCGGATTGTGTACTGAGTAACTCAGTACGGTAAGGGGTACTGAGTTGACGTGTCACGAGCTTATTGGCTCTAAGATGTGGGGCCGCTTCCCTCCTCCAAACGCCAAAACAAACTCCGTTAGCTTCTCTTTCTTTCTCTCACTTCCGTGCAAGGAGGAAATGTAGAAGGATCTACCGCTCCTCTATTCCTAGCAGAAATTGGATTGCGTACCAAGTTAATACGGTTTTATCGTATAGAGTAAACTTAGTTGGGCTCACCTTGAATGCATGTGGTCTATCCCCACCATCGATTAGTTTTTACAGCTAATTTAATGCGTTCAGCTCAAAATTTAAGCATATCCAAAGATCAAGTGGATCATACTACAGGAAACAGTAGGAGTAATGATTTCCACCATTGAAACCTTGCTAGGCTCTACAGTGATTTTTATTTGTCATCCAACCTGTTCATGATATCATGAAGACATGGATGAAGGGAAAACACAGATATAAGCTTGATCCAAAACTTTTGTGGCCCTAAGAATTTTTCAAGTGTAGACATTCAATTCACACTGTTTATGTGGTGTGGTCCATTTGAACTTTATATATGATTCATTTTTGGGCTCAAGCGTTGAAATTATATGGTAAAATAGATGAATGGAGTGGATAAGATACATAAATCATGGTGAATGTCACATGAACGTCACAGAACTAAGCCTAATGAGTTACCCGGTATGCAATGGAAGCGGATTGCGTCCTACCCCCGCCCGGGGAAGCGGATTCCATACTGAGTAACTCAGTAGTACTGAGTAAATTCTGTGGGCCTCACTGTCATTCATGCATTGTATCCAATCCGTCCATCTCTTTTACCACATAATTTTATGGCTTTAACTCAAAAATGGAACATATCCAAACCTCAAGTGGACCACACCACGGGAAACAGTGTGAATTGAACATCTACCATTGAAAAAATATTGGCACAACCGAAGTTTTAGATCAAGCTAATATTTATGTTTTCCCTTCATCCATGTCTGTCTGATCTTATGAACATGTTGGATGACAAATAAACATCATTGGCGGCCTTAAAAAGTTTTCAACAGTGGAAATCAATATTTCTACCTTTTCCTGTGGTATGGTCCACTTAAAATTTGTATATGCATGAATTTTGGGTAGAACCCCTAAAATGATCTGGAAAAATGAATGGACGGTGTGGATAAACCACATCCATTTACGGTGGGCCCAACAGAGTTTACTCAGTACGATAAGAGCATACTAAGCGTACTTAGTTACTCAGTACGCAATCGGATTTCCCCGCCCAGACGGTAATCCGTCCGGCAGGGCTCTGTGGGGTCCACCATGATTTAAGGATTTTATCCATGCCGTTGATAACTTTCCTCAGATAATTTTACTGCATGATCCAAAAAATTAAGCATATTCAGATCTCCAGTGGACCACACCAAAGGAAGCAGCGGTGATAATGACATCCACCATTGAATCCTCTCTAAGGGCCACTGTGATGTTTCAATGGTGGAAATTATTATTCCCAATGTTTCTTGTTCCCTGGTCCACTTAAGCATTGGAAATGATTCAATTTTGGTCTCAACCATTAAATGCGCTTGAAAAACGGATGGATGGCATGGATAGACTACATCCATTTACAGTGGGCCCAACAGAGTTTACTCAGTACCATTGAAACCTCTCCAAGTAGCAGTAGATCCTTCTACGTTTCCTCCTTCCATGGAAGAGAGAGAGAGAGAGAGAAGCTAACGGTGTTTGTTTTGGCATTTAAATGAGGGAAGCAGCCCTATCCAATTAGCTCTTGACACATCAACTCAGTACCCCTTAGTGTACTGAGTTTGTAAGACCCGAGGCCCCGAAATCTGGTTCGTACACTAGATAGCCGTTAGCTGTAAGTCCGTGGGCCCCGAGAATGTTTTGACTTGATCATAATGTTGTTCTATTATCGATTCGCAAGCCGTATTTCAACCCAATGTCCGAATTTTAAGATACGGACTTAAAATTAAACAATCTGAGAAGTGACGATTATGTCCTTATTTTATCCGGCAGAGCCTCACCATAGAGTTTTTAAAATCCGTTAGGTCCGAAAGCCTAACCGTTGTGGCCGTAGTCAAGTTACGGAGTTATTGGAAAAAACAGCATGCCGGGTCGTGACAGAGTTACTCGGTACACAATCCAATTCCGGGCCTGGGGTAGGTCTCGGCCTGGATTTTGAATTGTTTCGGGCTGGGCTGTCGGGCTGGCCCCATTCAAAATTCTGATTTTTCGGGCCTAAGCACAGCCCATTGACACCCTTGATCCTAACCATTTGTATTTCCATGTGAGGCCCATTGTGAATGATCTTTAATCATGTGGGGATCATCGTTATATGAGCTTAACCATGTGGAGCCCTTTAGCAAATCCTAACCTTGTTTATTTCCATGTGTGGCACATCATCAGTCAATCCTAACCATGTGAATTTCCACGCGAGGCCCATCATCACATGGTCCTACCAATGGTAATCCAGGTGGGACCCATTGCTATTCAATCCTAAGCATGGGAATTTCAAGGTGGATGGACCCATCATTAGGTGATCCTAACCACTTCAATTTTCATTAGGGGCCCCTCGTTAGTCAATCCTAACCATGTGGGTTTACACATGGGGCCCATCGTTAGACGATCCTAACCATGGGTATTTGTAGGTGGGACCTAACAATAGCCAATCCAATGTCTATTTTTTGTTACATGTTAGAAAAAAAAAAAAAAAATTTTTTTTTTTTTTTTTGAAGACACCAGGTGTCCCCACCTCTTTTTGAAGTGAGACTAATCCCTACGGATACACGCAATCACCCACAACCACGTGTATCGGGTAAAGCCAAGGAGGGGAATCGAAAATTTTAGAAAATTTTTACATGTTATCTTTCTCAAAATTGAAAATACTGATGTTTAAACTGTATTTAGCAGAATGTATACAGTAAGCACTGAAGTTCATACAAAAACCATACTAAAAAATGTGAAAATCGATGAATTTCTAAAGGGAAAAATACCAACCTGTAACAATTCCTCGCGGACAGAATAAATTGGGAGAAATTGTCGTTGCTGTGATAAGGATTTTGACTTTGCAAAATCACTCACAGCTTCACCTTTTTCTTTCATGTGTTGTGCAAATTTTGCATCCTCCTTAAAGTCGACTTCACCCTCTTCCCCTACGACAGCTGTATCTGCATCAATCTGCATCCAATCGTGTAATGAGAACTCCAAACGGTCAGAGTATTAGATTGCTTAAAGGTAATCATTAATTTCAGCCATTCCAAGTATTACCTGCTCTGCTGTCTTCTCAACACCCAGTATATCACCAAGCTTTGATCCTGCAAGCTCCCAAAACCTTTGGCGTGATTTGTTCTGACTCTGTTTTTCATGAATTTCCCTAACAAGAGCAGATCCTTTGCGTGAAATTATAGCCATATCAGATGTGGGATCTTTCAACGGCATTATAGGCTCTGCCTGCTTTGTAAAAACAACCCTGCCATCCAGGAAAGGAGGCTTTGTATCTGTGGCAGAAAAGATAGTAAACATGTTTCGGTAGAAGGCCCAATTAAACAAGTCTATTCAAATTTTTATCAAAGGCATTTAATGTGTCAAGAATCATAGACAAACAAGATATGTGCCCAAGTACAAAACAGAATGTGAAATATGCATGTGTTACACAGTTACGGAAGCCTCGCACCATCAATTGAAGCTCATGCAACTCATTTCGCATGAGTTTTGGAAGCGGTACTTGAGTTTTAACAAGTGAACCATAATGTTGAAAAAGTTTTCCGACCTCCAAAATTGTAACTTGAAAAACTTAGTCTAGACTATACACTCTATTGACAGTCAAATGAGTTTAAACAGAATCTGAGGGTCAGAACTTGATAAACTCTTGTTCATGAGATTCCCCATGTCTTTATCATATTAGAACAATTGAAGACAGTTGATTTCTAAATTCATTTATTCTAGAACATGCTAGAAGTACAGGTAGTTTAAACACAGATCACGAAGAGATTAGTGAGATCATGTAAAATAAAATCCATGGAAAATACTATACAACCGAATCAGGACCAGGTGGTTTCAAGTTTCAGACAGCTGAGAGATATCGGACAATAATCTTACTAGCTAACATCAAATGGAAGCAAGAGCAGAGTAGAAAAATATGCCAATCTGGGCACCGAAACAGAAAGACCACCATAGAAAGGAACCTATTGCGCAAAATAAGTGACCATTCAAGCGTGCAACAAACTCAGGACTGAAGCATAATATTGACTGTCTCAGTGATTGAACAAGTCAACATATCAGTGACAAGAAAATGCATTGTATCAGGTTTGTTTCAGAAAAGAGGTGCATATCAGCTGATATTTTGAACCATGGTTCTCCTTTATCGTTATGTGGGGAAGAGGAAGAATTCCCCTCATGAAGAGCCAAACGCCTCCTACCATCTCTCGCTAAAGAATCAGCTAGCCTTTTCACTTCTCTCCTCATGTGACAAACGAAATGTTTATCCGAGTGGAAATTTTTAACAACACAGCATAAACTAGGAGATTAGCTTTTATCTATGATGAGACTAGGACGATTGCTTTAGCATTAAACCTCTCATTTTCTTTCACCCCCACAGAAGCTAACATTTTAGCATGGGGCCTGTTGGTTATCTCTTATATTGCAGACTCTGTTTCTTGATACATCTTTAGATTCTCTCCTTAATACAATTCTCCTTACCCATAAAATAAGAAATAACCATTGCCCATAAAACAAAAGGATAACGGTTACCTATGCTTCCGTTGTCCACTCACAATGATTTTTTTTCTTTGTAATGAATATATCAAGAATCATTATAACCATCGAGTAGCACCTCAAATTATCAAGCAAGGACATTCTACTCCATCTTCACAATCACCTCAAAGAATCCAACTTATGGAGGGGGGGGGAAAAAAACAAGGAGAAGAAGAAGAAGAAAAGAAAGCACATGTAATCTCATACATAGGTTACTACGTCCGTCATTTATCAATAAAGCAAAGGTTCCTGCCATTTACTTGAAAAAGGGGAAATAATAAGGAAATTTGCATACCATGAACAAGAAGTATAACTTTGCGTTCATCCTCATCTTCGAATTCGGTCTGCACCTCCGTCCCTCTAACAGCTCCAGATCTCAGAAGTTGCCGATCTTCCCACTGAGCATTATCAGCAGTAAGCTGTGATAACTTCTTGCTTTGAGCAAGTGTCATCTTTGTTCCATCCTTGCGTACCTGCAGTACACTTGCACAAAATCTACATGAGTGAGAAACAAAGTGCAATATGAACATCTGCTTTGTTTCCTGGGCCAACAACAACACAGAAAATTGGTGGACATTAAGTAACAGAGAGTTTCAGTCTTTTCCAAGGTAAAAAATCAATATAGGTGCAATTAACAAATGTTGCTGACTTTCAAAAGATTTCTTTTTAATGTAATAATGCTTTCCCCAAAGCTCAACACATGCAGCGCAAATAGGAGGGGTTCTATTCGTGATTCACAGATTGCATTCAGTATATGTAGTTAGCCAATGCAGATACTGCTATGGAGGGGCTGTGGCTACAGGAGGTAGATCTTTCCTTTAATGAGTTACACCACCCTTCGTCAATTCAGCAGTCTTTAAAAGTGAAACAATGAACGGAATCACGGACACCCCAACTGTCCCAGTTCACCCAAAGAAATCCAGCCGTGAGCCACCAATACCTAGAAACAAAAGTAATGCACACTTGCAGATATTTTTCCTATATTCTCATGAAAGATTACTGCCTCAATTAGGTCCACTTTTCTCCACTCATCCCAAAAAAAAAAAAAAAATTTGTTGTTCCAAAAATCATAGATTTGTATCATTGATGCCTTGAGATGCTTCCTATGGATATGAAGCTTAAATTATCCTCCAGTTATGAAGTTTGCTTGAGTCAAGTTTTTTGGTGTGATGTGTGATTTCTTGTCTTCGAGATTGTATGAAACAAACAAGTATATGGGATAAATGCATTTTGAATAACTAAGGATATGGATTCTGCATAATTCAAACAGTCAACGACTCAACATGCATTTTGTAGTTTGATCAACTGGAAACAAGAAATAGAACTGCATATAAAAATTTACATTAAACATAAGATCCAACCAGCTGTAATGACTTGAAGTTACCATGTTCTTCAATTTTTAATTAGGATCAGCCTTATTTTCTGGTGATAGTGGGTACAGAATGCAATTTGACAAATTTTGACATAAAAACAACCAAATTTTCACTGGGGAGGCACCACTGAAACATAGCAGCATCATCAAGTGGCCTCCTTGCTGCTAAAAGGTATTAGCGGTGTCATTTTCATACATAATGATGCATCAGAGAGCGAATCACAGGAGCGGGAAAAAGGAGATAGCCATGGAAATTAAACTTTGAAGGTTCTTCCACCGGCAGCCTGGGACCCCCAGATGGAAGGGATCATTAGATGATACAGGGAGGTTAGATTGACAAATCCCAGAGCTGAATAGGATATTTAAATGAAGAGGAAGGCGCTAAAAGAAGTTGATGGATCTATTGACAAATCCCAGAGCTGAATAGGATATTTAAATGAAGAGGAAGGCTCTAAAAGAAGTTGATGGATCTTCAACAAGATTCTCAACCTTTGTTCTAGACTATCATTTTGTCTGCCTAACAATTTAGCCAACTCCATAACTAAAGGTTGGTGTTAGAGGGGTGTCTGCTTGTATTGCAAATTTAGCCAACTCCCTGTTGTGGTGGTTGTTGTTGTTGTTAACAAAGTTTCGAAAAAAGAAAGAGATACATAAAGAGAAAACAGAATCTAAATGATAATTAATATTTTAATTCATAGCAGAGTACAGAAACATCACTAGATTTCATTACACAATGTGCTATATATTACTACGGCAATGCAGATCATGCAGTTGAATCAGCAGGAACTAGCAAAGCTATTTCTTACCCAGCAGATCATTCCTCATAGGCAAATGATCCTTGAATAAAAACTGACAGAAAGAAATTCATACTGGAAAGTCTATACGAACCAGTCTCTTGGCCAATTCTGCTTCCTTCTTCTGGAAGGAAGTACCATCCCCGAGAAACAGTGATGAGCTATCAGCATCAAACATTGTGTTACCTTCATCCCTATCATACCTACAGTATAATCACCAAAAGAATAAGAAACAAAAAATCAGACGGCAAGAGCATTGTCAGGTAACCACAATTAACAATATAAGGTGCAGTTCACATGAAAACCATAACGGAGTGACCATAATATTCATTACCAAAATTGTACCAAAACCATAATTAGTCAAGGGATACCAGAAGTAGAACAGCAAATCAATGCTTTTCTAGAAGCCATTGGGATGCTAAGGTTTAAATAATGCAGTAGTCAAAAGTTGATGAGGAAGTTGACTTTAAATGATTTCATTGGCAATGGGAAAATAACATTGTTTTGTTGTAGTCAGCCATTTCTTGCTTCCTAGAATGTTTTGCTACAAATCACCAGCACTGAAATCATTATCTGAAACACAACAGTGGTTTCAGGGTAACATGATACCACCTCATCCTTTGATCTACACTGGCTGCAAAAAATGGACCATCTTCAAAATGGCACATCAAACATGTCCCATGTTTATTAAAAAAAAAATTTATAAAGGCATCCCTGATATCCTTATATCAAGCTCATGAATAATTTGGAAGGTCACATACCATGCACGGTCAGCATTGTAATCCATCTCTAAACGCATTTGTTCAGTTAGCTCATGATTATCTTCTTTACTCGAAGAATTATCATCAGCTTCACTTTCCTGAGATTAGGAGAAAGTACAATCATTAATATAAGATGCAAGTTCAAAAAATGGTTCTATTGACCAAAGGAAACAAGTCCTAAACAAACACAATACATGGCTTGCAAGCAACATACCTCAGAAACCAATCTTGAATTCTCATCAGAACTAGCGAGATGATGAGACCTTCCACTATAGCGAGAGTTCGAAGCTCTTCCAGAAGCACGTATTGGGACCGGAGAAGGAGAGCTGTGATCCCAGGGAGAAGCAGCAGGTCCTGCAACAAACGTAATCAAGTTATTACATGTTCAATGATAACAGCTAACATATCAAGCTCACATAGCTTTTCAATTCCATGCTCACAGTACTCTACCTGCAGAATGAGGAGTATGACCACCCAACCACGGGGACACCAGTCGAGCATCAGGTGATGCCCCAACAAACATCGGGGATGGTGAAGGCTGATGATGCCTACCAGACATAGAGTGACTGTCCCGGCGAGGTGTATCTTCCCATTCCCATCTCCCATCATCCCAATCAGATCGGGCTGCAATTTTTTATGAAACAAAATATGTCATACTGCAAATAGACTTTTGAAAATTCATACAGATCAGTCATAAACTTTACAAAAACATTTAAAAAATAGGAAAAATGGCAAGACAAGGAACATACAAGATGTTCGCCTAGAAGCAGATCCATGCCTGCTTCTCTTTCTTTCAGATTCTCCTGCATACTTATCTTCATGTCCACGCCGATATCCGTCTCTTCTTTGTGAATATTCATCATGATAACCATCATCATCATGCCTTCCCCTCCTACTCTCACTCTTCACTTCATTCCAATCCTTTCTATCACCGGTTCGGCTTTCTCTCTCATACCTACTTGGACTTCGAGACCTGACACTTCGAGAACTTCCACCATGTGGAGTTGTAACCTTTAGAAAATAAAGACAAAAAGGTGATAAGAGATCTGTTCAAGAAGAAACAAGAGGTCCATTATATGGTTGAAATTGAAATGATACCATACACCCTTGGATCTTTCCAGATGTTTTGCATAGTTATATACACAAGGAAATACTCAGATGCACATGATAATCCTCTTTAGTAATTGCATGTGCACCAAAAGGTAAATAAAATATATTGTAGCTTGCCAGAAGAAGAAAACAAACAAAAATAATATTCCTCTCTGACATCAAATAAAATAAATCATGTAGGGATCTACTTCATGAGATCCAAAGCACTAGGTCAAAAGAGAGTAGCATTGGACCTCTTCCATATATGATAATTGTATGACTTCCGATTCCAGCAGGAGAAATGTGAATTTGGGATATCCTGGTCAGTTTGATAAGAGGAATAAAAAATAAATAACAGAAGGCAGCAATATCTTACTTCGGAACGCTGAGAACTCCGTGTATTGCCATCCTGTCTTCCATCAGAAATGGTAGAGTATACATCTGTGCCAAAGGATCAAGAAACTCATTAGTTACTGGAGAGAACATGGAAACATTTTTAAGAAGTCACAAGACAATATTCATCTGCAAGGAAATCTTTGTAGGATCACAAACAATTTACACATTGCTTGAAGAGAAACCATATGATCCATGACCTGAGGCTGTGCATAGCACACTTGGGAATTCAATTTTAACAAGTCGGGCCCTGGTTTAGAGATCCAAACCAGAACTAAATTGCATTGCATGGTGGATGGATCCTTATGCACCATATATTTCCTTGACAAGACAAATCCTAACCTTGCAACTTCTAGTCTAAAACAGAAGTTTAACAAGAGAAATACACCAATAGTCCACGTTCGACTGAAAAGAATCCTAATATTAGTAGCTAACATATCATATCTGAAGATTTTTGGGGCATACTTCATCCATGGTGAGATGCAACAGGCTAATGGCCTCAATTCCCAAAACGTGGGCTTGCTTTGCCAGAAATAGAAACCCAAATATTTGTGAAAAGCCTCAAGTGAACGATACCACGACTGCTTTATCTTCAATGCTATGAGAAGGTAGGCACCTATCCACATTGCATTATCTGTTCATTATGTGCATAACTCAACCATAAAAGATCACCAGATAAATTTTATTCTGACCCTATATGCAAATCCAACTTTTGGTCACAACTCAAGGGTTCTAGCCTTTTTTAGGGATTGGGCTCCTTAGATAGCTCGGCCAGGGGTTTGGGTCATTCTTGGGATTGATATTTGTATTTTTTTTCTCTTTTCTTGTTCTTGTTCTCTGTTCTCGTAGTTTTTTTCTGTAGTTTCCTTTCCTTTTCTTTCTGGTGCTCCATTGTAGCTTTTTCTTTCTTGATTAATAAAATTCTCGTCTTTAAAATTTAAATTTTAAAAAAAAAAAAAAAAAAAAAAAAAAACTTTAGAAAGTTATTGTCTTGTTCTGTTTTATCATGTGCATTCAATATTCATCCTTCATTATCAGACCTGAGTGCTAAGGACCCTCTACAAGACAAGATGGGCAAAGCAAAATATTTTGCAAAATACCATAGCAACTACATGCACAGGCCAAAAAACACGAGAGGATACGCCACTAACTTGGTTTAAATGGCTGGATCAAGGTTACCTGGATCATAGGTTGACTTGGTATGTGGAACAAGAATGGGTGTGTGGCACACTACTTCCTCCAATACGTGGTATGCTAGGGGTAAGACCATGTGTGTCACTTTGATACATACATTGTGCAAGCAATATAGTTTTATATATGGACTAACATTGCAATTTATATATGAAGCGATGAATTTTATTATCATAGACCCTGCGTGCTTTGTGTTATAGTATAACTACATAAATAAATCTCTACATTGTAAATATAAATTTGCATTTAACTTAATCAATAGTAAGAATATAGAGCCATAATTTCGGGTATGGTAGACATGGCATTCTAGATCGCAAATGACTCATAATCTAGAATGTAAAACTTGGGAGTTTCGTGTTTTAGGTAGCATTCGGCCAGATGCTTCGTGTTCTAGATCGCAAATGACTAATAATCTAGATTGTTTTAGGTGGCTCGCTTAGACATGTAACAAGCTTATAACTGACAACTTCAGCTAATATAAATGGCTTCCTTCCCTCATTGTCTGTATTATAGTTGTGCAAAACCTCCCATTCAACTCTTTACTATAGAGTTCCATTGGTACTTTCTCAAAAAATTGGAAGAAAAAAAAAAGGAACCTGGAAAATTCAACAGTATTTAGATAGCAACCGACATTCAGCTCTAAAACAAAGGGACATGTGATATGTCATTGTCAACAAAAACAATGAGATGAAGGAAAAGAAAAGGAAAGAAAAGATACAAAATAACAACAAGCTTAAAGTACGATTGACAATTAATGTTTGTACAACTAGGAATGTCTCACCTGAATGTGATGTCTCTTCCATATGAGTTTCCCGATATCGACGGTGATCACGAGTGTTTCTCCCTTGAAATGAATTACTTTCAGCATCATCAAATCCAGAGAGACTAGACTTCTCATCTTCGTCTAGAGAAGTCACAACTGAAATATTTCTATCTTGGGGAACTTTAAACCCACCATCACCCTTGGATTCTCTCTTTGCAATCGCAAGAACATCCAGACCTGTTCAAAAATAGTTCACAATTCAGTTATTTAGTAAAAAATTAAACATCCATTATTGAGTAGCAAGCACACAAAAGAATCCGACGTGAGCAATTGAATGTCGATGCCAAACCTTAGGGCCTGTTTGGATGCCTGTAAGTTCTTTTAAGTTGTAAGTGACTTACCTGTAAGTGACTTACAGGTGAAAGTTACTTACAGGTAACCTGTTTGGATGTAAGTTGTAAGTCACTTCATGTAAGTTAGTTTTTCATAGCAAAAGTTACTTACAGAAAGTTGTATATTCACATCGATTAGATTGGGAAATCATTCTAAAATGTTATAATCATATAAAAAAAAACATAGAATCAAATATGTTATTTTGTTAAGCCCATCAAGATGAATATTTAAGATAATTATTAAGCTAAACCAATCATCAAGTGGGCTATAAAAGTGGGCCCGCGAATTCAAACATGTTTAACTTATTAAGCAATTATCTTTTCCATCTAGCTCAATTCAAACATGTTTAACTTGTTTTTTCAGCTCTATTAATGAGTTATGATGCAGCTGCCATTTCAGATCATTTCTGCCATATATGCATACAACACCTTATATGCCAGCATGGCAGACAGTTGCAATATCTAAGCCATCCATCAAAAGGCTCAAAACTGCACTACAACCAACATACTAAAAGAATGTTTGCTGTTTCTACCTTTTAGGGTGGATGGGATGTGGTCTCATATAATGTGGTGATGAAAGAAGCGTGTGTTCAATTTGCAAAAGAATGTTTGCCTATGTAAAGTCCCAAAACATGGTTGTGTGCAGTTGCGTGCCAGCTAATCCTTTGCTACAAAAGATCAGAAGAAAAACAGGTTCAGTAACAAATCATAGGTTTCTAGAAATTTAAAATGACTAGTCCTTTGGTTATCTAAGGGTGCTTTTGAATACTTCCTTGAACTGGATAGCAATAACCTAATTCAATGTAGAATAAATGACAGAAGTGGGTTGGCATCGTTTAATTCACAAGACCAAAATCTAATAGTTCCATGCATTTCAAGATGGACTTGGAACCATTGTAACTTCAATCCGGGGTTATGAACGGCTGTGGCAAGAACTTCTTCCTCATCTCCTGTCTCAATTGAAGTACTTCAACCCATTGTTCAATTTGCAAAAAAAAAAAAAAAAAGTCAGCCTAAGTTTTCTAGCCCATCAACTTATTTCTAATATCATGGGGATCACCTTCATCTTTGGACAGTAACATCTACATGGTGAGGCCCACCTGATGAAACCTTTCTGGGCCCCACAGTGATGTTTACTTACCATCCAACCTTTTCATAAGATCTTACAGACATGGATGAAAGGAAAACACAAATATAAGCTTGATAAGAAAACTTCCGTGGCCCACAAGAATTTTTCAACGGTGGAGGCTCAATTCACACTGTTTCCTGTAGCATGGTCAATTCAAGCTTTGGATATGATTCATCTTTTGGCTCAAGCACTAAAGTTATCATTTAAAATGGATGGACGGAGTGGATTAAATATATAAATCATGGTGAACCTCGAAGAGCTTACTCAGTACGCAGTTACTCAGTACGCAATCCGCTTCTGTCAAACCACTCCCGTTTTCAAAGGAGAAAAAAAGGGTGCATGAAACCCTACCGTTTTGAGAGGGGAAGAGACGGAAGGCACTACCCTACCGTTCTTACAATTTCAACCAAGGTCAGAAGGCTTGCTGGAGTTCCTTCAATGGTGATTGGTGAGCTTCATGGCTATAATGGTGGTTGGTGGGTTGGTGCGTTTCTCCCTCTTCCCCTCTTTTAAAAATATGACCGTTGAGCCTGTAAGTGACTTACAGGAAGTGACTTCCGACCCCCTCGCCTGCAGTTTTTTGGTAGATTTGCCTGTAAGTGACTTACAGGTTGTAAGTTACTTACAGGCGATTTTTCTCCCCCAAACACCACCTGTAAGTGACTTCCCTGTAAGTGACTTCCCACTTACCCAACTTACAGGCATCCAAACAGGCCCTTAGTTGCACAAAGCAAAAGCAAATTCAGGTGGAAGTAGCATTGCTAAAAGTTTAGGGAAATTGAGAAGCCATATTAAGATTTTGATGTAAGTGTAACAACTAGTCACAATCCACCCTTAATATTCCAGGGGGGTTGACAAACAAGTACGGAATGACTTGTCATGACAGCATCTCCATGGATAGCCTGTCACCACGCAACTTGGCCATAATCCAAACAGCCCCTAATAGAAGATTGATAACAATAATTGGGTGCATGGAAGAAGGCAAGAAGGTTTGGAGTTGAGGGGAGTATGGAGATACTGCAGCACATTGGGTGAAAGAGTATTGATACTGAGAACAAAATGCTTAAAGAAAAATAATAAATAAATAATTGTTATGGATGTACTGAAACATACCCAGAACAGATTTCCTCTCAGGGGGTCGGAATACCACCCTGTCCTTGCCGGGGATATGCAACCCTCCATCACTGATCTTATCCGGTTCCAATAGGACTGTTATTTTGTCAATGTCAATTACTCCTTCACCTCCCTATCCAGGAAAATATCAACATGAATATGAAAAGAACAAGGAAACAAAAAGGAAAAAATATCAACCTAAATTCTTATGGAAAAACACGACACTAACCTCCATATTAATAAATAAATAAATCTTAATCGAACGAACAGTGCTACACAATCAATCTGCAAGATGTGAGATAAAAATCAGCAAGTATTCTGAGATTTTATCAAATTTCTACGGAAGGTCAAATTATTCCAAGAACTTTAACAAACGAGGAAAAAAAAAAAAAAAAAAAACTTGAAGAGAACCTTCAAGTTTCAAACCCTCTCTCGTTGGCCATGGCCTGCCACAAGCTCGAATTGCTCCGAATCGAGGAGATTAAGTACCCACCGCTGTCGTGTCCGAAAAAGTAACAATCAAGAAAATCGCGAGAAAAAAGGAAACAAATAGAGGTGTTTATATGCAGGGTGGACCGCACCACGTGCAGGCGCAGATTCAATCACGTCTGGAGGTAACCGATTTCCGTCAGGTCTTTTTATAGAGGACACGTGTTGTATATCCACGCCGTCCATCCGTTTTTTCAGATAATTTTCCGGTACGGATCCAAAAATGAAGTAGACCCAAATATCAAGTGGACCACACCACAGGAAACACCGGTGATTGGCCATTAAAAGCTTTTTTTATGTTGGAGATCGGAAGTTCTGGATCAAGCTGATATTTGTGTTTTACCTTGGTCCATTTCTTCACGGCTTTATCAACGTTGGAAAGAAGATAAACATTAGGGCGTGTTTGGATACCCGTATCTTTTCTAAAATGTAACTAAGTTACATGTGACTTAGTTACGGTTGGCATTTGGGGGAGAAAAGTCACTTGTGACTTTCTCTTAATCTATAACTAAGTTACATGAGAAAGAGCCGAAAATCTTACAGGCGTCGGAGTCATTTTTCAAGTTACTTATAATTAAGTTATAGATAACGGTTGAAAATTTTGAAATGAAATCGGTTGGAAAGAATCGCACCTGCACCTCTCAGACGGAGTGAAGGCTGAAGGGCCATTGAAGGCTACAAGAGGCCATTGAAGGCGAGGCTACACAAGGTACAAAACCCATTTTCTCTCTCAAGTCTCCTTCTCCCTCTCAGTCGACTTCTCCCTCTCCCATCGAGCTTCCGCAAGGTACGAAACCCCTTTTCTTCTTCTGCGTTTTCCCTTCTTTCCTTTCTTTCCTTTCTTTATTTATTTTTTTCCTTTTGTGTTGACGGAGGCAGTTGGGTGAGGTGGCGTGGCTAATGAAGATGATCTGTAGGGCCCACCATATTGTATTTGTTTTATCCATGCCGTCCATCCATTCTTTTGGATAGTTTTAGGGCTTGATTCCAAAAACGAGGGATATTTAAATCTCAGGTGGACCACACCACCAAAAACAATAACGATTAAAAGTCCACCATTAAAAAACTAGTAGGGCCCAGCACACATTAGACTCAGGCCTGGTGGATTCCACTAGAGAAGCTGTGATACTCATCTCTCATGTGAATCGCCTCCCCCTAGTAGAGATTAAAAAAGTAAAATCCAACTGATTGCTAGTAGTAGTTGTCCAGAGACTCGCTACCCTCGAAATATCCATGACTGATCCTAGTAAGATTTCTTGAGTCCTGGTGGCCCATGTAGTTGTCACAGCTGCTGCTCGAGAGCCTTTGGATTGGGACTGAATTCAGAAGCTTGAGGTCTTGTTTGCCCATTTGCTGCACTTCTTAGTTAAGGAAATGAGTACAGATTTTGCTTATTAGTTTCACTTGTGTTAATATCTCGATTGATTTTGGTTAAAAAATGAGTTGTGTTTCTCTTAATACGCTGTTTTTCTTGTTGTTTATTCATGTTTTCCCTAATATGATTGGATTTTGTTGCAAGCGAGGAGATTTGAGCTGTTTTTTGTCCTCATGAAGAACTGCTTAATCAAACCTTATGTTACCTCAAGTTTTTGCCCACATTACTAGCATTTTGAAAACATGGGCCCACTTTTATGGTCCACCTGTTGATTAGTTTAGCCTAAGAATCGGCTAAACTATTCATTTACATGAGCTTAATAAAATGGATTAATTTTATCCCAATCTTTTGTATGTGTCAATCTGATTTTTCAACGATTCTCTATTTCAAACTCTATCTAGCGTGAATATCCAACTTATTACCTGTAACAAAGTTACAAGTTACCCAAACACAAAAACAAAGTTACCTGTAACTAAGTTACAACTTACATCCAAACAGGCTTACCTGTAACTTACTTACACCTGTAAGTAAGTTACATGTAACTTACAACTTAAAAAAGTTACAGGCATCCAAACAGGCCCTTAGCCTGTAAGTTGGGTAAGTGGGAAGTGATTTACAGGAAAGTCACTTGCAGGTGGTGTTTGGAGGAGAAAAATCACCTGTAAGTCACTTACAGGCAAATCTACCAAAAAACTGTAGGGGGATGGGGGTGAGAAATCACTTCCCTATAAGTCACTTCTCAATGATCAGATTTTTTTAAAAAGGGGAAGAGGGAGAAACTCACCATTTCCTCGTCTTTCATCAACCAGTCGGAACATCTCTCCCTCTCTGCAATTACCGCTTGCCGTCTCTTCTCCTCCTAAAATAGTAGGTTTCATCTACCATTTTTTTCTCCTTTGAAGATAGGAGTGGTTTGACGGGACCCGGATTTCCTGCGAAAGCCTTTCGCAGGAAGTTCCTGCGCAAGTGTGCTGGGTGGGGTACACTGCAATATATGATAGAAATTCATTCCGTCCATCGGTTTTGAGAACTCATTTTAAGACGTGGGACTAAAAATTAGGTGGATACAAAACTCAAGTGGGTCACACTAGAGGGAAATTTGGGTAAAGAAACTCCCACCATTGAAACCTTCTTGAACTCCATCTCAATGTTTATACGCTATCCAAACCGTTTATAATGTCATTCCGAATGGGATGAAGTGAAAACACCAAAAATATAGCTTGATATAGAACTTTTATGGCCAAAAGAATGATTCAATGGTTCTCACTGAATACCCAATGCTTCATCTCGTGTGGCCCACATGAGTGTTATATACACCTATTTTTTGGTCTCACGTACTAAAATAATCTCTCAAAACGAATGAACAGGGTGGATTTTACACAAACATCTCGGTGGGTCCCACGCAGCATCCTTATAAAGGAACTTCCTGCGAAAGCCTTTAGCAGGAAATTTGCGGCCGGTTTGACGTTACTCTAATCTGAACGGTCCTGCGCACGTGCGCATTTTTTCACATGGGTCATGGGCCTGTAATCCGAACGGACCATGTGATGCAACATCCCATCAAAACATCAGGGACCAATTTTCACACTGATTTAAAATTCTCGTGGGCAATAGAAAAGAGTGATGCAAATTAAGGTAGGAAAATGTTTTCTTTTGTCGTGGCCCACTAATGTTTTAGGTCAAAGTAAAAGTTAGGTCATGGGAGTTTCATGGGTCCTGCACGTATAATGAGTTCTCAAAAAGTTCTTAAGAAAACTCTTGCCAACTGTGCACGGCTGAGTATTCTACGGGAAGGGATTGCATGCTAAGTAATGCATAAACTTTGTAGGATCGACCGTGATATATGTATTTGATCCATACATTCATCCATTTTAATAGTTAATTTTAAATCCTGATCCCAAAAATTAGTTATATCCAAAGATTAAGTAGACCACACCACAGGAAATAGTGTGAATTGAGTGTATATCGTTGACAATTTTCGGGGGGGGGGGACACAGAAGTTATGGATGAAGTTGATTTTTTTAGCCATTATCCAGGTGTTTGTTTTCTTATGAACATGTTGGATGACAAATAAATATCACTATGGGCACTAGAAAGGTTTCAACCGTCGAAATCAGTATTTCCACTGTTTCCTTTGGTATGGTCCACTTGAGCTTTGGACATGCTTAAATTTATGGCTCAACGTCTACGTTTAGATGAAAAAATGGATGGACGGATTGGATAAATTGTATACATTTATAGTTAGGGGTGCACACGGTTCGGTTTGGTCTGGTTCTGGGGTGAAACCGGAACCGAACCGTTCCTAACGTTTTTAGGAAATTCGGAACCGGAACCTGACCGTTGGCACCCTAGAATCGAACCGGAACCGAACCATTAAAACCGGATCGGTTCCACGGTTATGGGCTTTTTATAATCTAGCCCAACTGTAAGCGTATGTCCATCCATGTTGTGGTCCATTTGATGAATGGTTTAGATATTGTATAAGGTGTGCAAAAATACATTTATGAAAATAATTGTTCTAGAGAAAATAATTATAAGGTGTGCAAAAATACATCGGTTCGGTTCAAGGTTCGGTTCCACGGTTCGGTTCTACGAATCGGATCCACGGTTTGGTTCTATGGTTCGGTTCGGTTCTACATACCCCCAAACCGAAAACCGAACCAATGTTACCGGTTCTTTGATTTTTGGAACCGGAACCGAAACCGGTGCACTCTAAAACCGGACCAAACCGGACCGTTTGGTCGGTTCCGGTCCAGTTCCACGGTTCTACCGGTTAAATGTGCACTCCTATTTATAGTGGGCCCAACTGAATTTACTTAGTATAATAAAAGTATACATGCAACTTAGTACGATAGTCTGATTATCAAGTTATTCACGGAGGAAGAAATGGCACGTTAAAATATGCTGCAGTTTCTAAAAATCATCATCACAATTATGCTTAGTGGTATGTGTTATGGGAAGATCCGAGCCCCTTATAACTCCGAGGGCTGATGTCATCTAACCTATAACTACTCCATGCGACGCCGACGACTAAAGGATTCGCTAATAAGTCGTAGAGGTGCCTCGTTCCTGAGATTAATGATCAGGAGGAAACTCGACTCAATAAAGTAGGCCCGATACTTCACCTCGGACCTCGTGAAAGAAGTTTCTCGGAACGCACAACTGGCGAGAGGCCAAGTCCACTGGATCGGCTCGGACTATAAACGCGGTTGCTGCTCGACGAAGGCTTGTAATCACTCTGACTGAGGCCTCTTCCAATAAAAGGGACGAGCCGAGGCCGGATCCCGAAAAGGACGCTCCACGAGCTAAGCTTAAAAACTACCATAAGTGAACGTGGTCGGTTACTTCGCCCGCATATATGCATGATGTGCATAATATCCTACACAATCCTCGAATTGTGCACAGTATCTCCACGATCCAAAAATCTCACTGATTGAGTGAATCGCGCCGAGATTGACGGACCTCGCCCGTCTAACAGTCAAGTATAAATATAATAAGACCCCATTACCACAGGTACCCAAGATTTCACACTCTTCATCTACCTTTCGACTGAGACTCTGATTCCCTTGACCTGACTTAGGCATCGAAGGGTCCCCCGGCTTAGTCAGGGTCTCCTTTGCTCACCCTTTGTGCAGAACCAGGGTCCATCCGAGGAGCATCATAAGGAGTGGACGGTGATCCAAATTTTGTCATCAACATTTTTTGGCGTCATCTGTGGGAATCTGATACAAAAGGTCAAGTTCTTATTCTCGAGTAGAATGACTAGAGGAAAGAAGAAAGCAGTAGTTGCGGAACCAGAGCCAAACGAACAAACCCGCTCCTCACCGCTACTTCATACCGAATCAGCCCCGGGGCCTTCCCAGCGTTCTCGCAATCAAGCGAGTAAATATCGCGCCATGCAGAGCGAGATATAAGCCCTACGTGACAAAGTGAACAGGATAAAACAACAACAGGAGCCACAACCACACCCGGCTCAGGAAAATCCTGTTCCCGAACTTGTCGGTCCAGTCGTGGAAGCCCACTCCGCGTCGAGGAGTATGAGGCCCGAGGCGCCTCAACATCCTCAGATGCAGGTTTCGGGTCAAAATCATGTTCCGACCCAAATCCGTGCCCCGACTCGGAACACTGCGATTTGGGCTCCAACCAATGTTTCGGCCACTTCAGCCCTGACACAGATCTCTGTCACCGGCTAGAACGAAGGAGGGGAAGGAGAACTCCAGAGATAGAAAACAACCAAGAGATCGTAGCGAAAAACAAGGACCCATGGGAGAAACGGTTCGCGGAGCTTAACGACAAGTATTTAGCTCTGGAGAATAAACAACAACCGACGTCGGTTCCCGCCGCCGTTCAGGCAATGATGGAAGAGACCGAACCTCCCTTCACCTTAAAATTTATGAACAAAGTGATACTTCAGAGGTTCCAGATACCTCCTGTCATCCAATACTCCGAATCTGGATACCCATCCGAGCATGCGGAAGCCTACCGCTCGTGGATGTAGATTCAAATGGCGACGGATGCAATGATGTGCCAGGGGTTCTCAATCACGCTCACGGGTTTCGCTCGGAATTGGTACCGGCTGCTCAAGCCAAATTCCATCAGTTGAGCCGACTATTCATTACCTAATTCATAAGTGGTAAGAGAAGTCGAAAGCTCAACACTCACTTGTTTGCTATCAAGTAAGAGCCGAAGGAGTCATTGAAAGACTACATCGCTCACTTCAACGAGGAAGCGTTATTGGTAGAAGACTACGACGACAAAATGGCGCTCGCTACTGTGTTCAACGGTCTAAAAGAAGTGAAATTCACTTTCTCCATTTGAAAGAACCCGTCGAAGACACTAGCCGAACTTGTCGCTAGAGCTCAGAAATATACCAAGGCGGAGGAATTTCTCCAATGCTCGTGAAAATGTCCAAGTGAGAGAGCCAAATGGTAAAGGGAAGAAGCCTAAGAAAGAGAAATCCCAGCTGTCCAACAAAGGGACCGATGACCGCTCGCCTCGCGATCGTCGTCCGAGCAGAAGGCCAAAGGAAAAGTTTCGCTTCTATACCTCCTTAACACGACCGCCGAGCAGATTCTATTGGACATTCGAGGTGCATCCAAGGAGTGGAGGGTAATCCAGATTTTGTCATCAACATTTTTCGGCGCCGTCTGTGGGAAGATTCGAGCCCCTTATAACTTCGAGGGCCAACGTCATCGAACCTATAACTACTCCATGAGACGCCCATGACTAAAGGATTCACCAATAAGTCGTAAAGGTATCTCGGCCCTGAGATTGATGATCAGGAGGAAACTTGACTCAATAAAGTAGGCCCGATACTTCGCCTCCGACCTCGTGAAAGAAGTCTCTCGGAACGCCCAACTGGCGAGAGGCCAAGTCCACCGGATCGGCTCGGACTATAAACGCGGTTGTTGCTCGACAAAGGCTTGTAATCACTCTTATTGAGGCATCTTCCACTAAAAGGGACGAGCTAAGGCCGGATCCCGAAAAAGACGCTCCACGAGCTAAGCTTAGAAACTACCATAAGTGAACGTGGCCGGTTACTTTGCTCGCATATATGCATAATGCGCAAAATATCCTACACGACTCTCAAATTACGCACAGTATCTCCACGATATGAAAATCCCACTGATTGAGTGAATCGCGCTGAGATTGACGGACCTCGCCCGTCCAACAGTCAGGTATAAATATAATAAGACCTCATTGCTACAAGTATGCAAGATCTCGCACTCTTCCTCTACCTTTCAACTGAGAAGCCGATTCCATTAACCTGACTTAGGCATCGAAGGGTCTCCCGGCTTAGTTAGGGTCTCCTTTGCTCACCCTTTGTACAGGACCAGGGTCCATCCGAGGAGCATCACAAGGAATGGAAGGTGATTCAGATTTTGTCATCAACGGTATGTATTTGGATTCTAAATTATTTTTACAGACCAATTTACAATGGGCCCAACAGACCCACATTCTGTGCACATTGTTAATGTACTTTGATTATTATATTTGCTATTAATGTTTTTAAATTTATTCTCAATGTTTAAATTGAGTTATTGCTTCATTATATATATATATATATATATATAATTCATGGGCCCACTTTTATGGCCCACATGATGATTAGTTTGGCTTAATAATTAGCTCAAAAATTCATCTTGATGGGCTTAATAAAATGATATATTTGATCCTATTCATTCTCATATGTTCATAACATTTTGGAACAATTCTCTAATTCAAGTTCTGCTCGATGCGAATATACAGCTTTTCACTTGTAAGTAACTTACAAGTTATCTAAACAGAAAAACTTACCTGTAAGTAACTTACAACTTATATCCAAACAGGTTACCTGTAAGTGACTTTCACCCGTAAGTGACTTACATGCATCCAAATAGGCCCTAAGGGGAACCCTAAGAAGTTTTTAATGGTGAATGTTCAATAATCACTATTTCTTGAGGGGGCATTTGGCGCATGGTATTAGATGGAATTAGGTGGGATGGAATTGCATCTGGTCCCGTGTCAATTTCACTTAGTGTTTATGAAGAATGGAAAAGCTTGGAATTAGATTAAATGGAATTGCATTGGGTCCCATGCCAATTCCACTCAATGTTAGCAAGTTGTGTAGGTCCCACCATGATGTGTGGGCTATATCCACACTGTCCACCCATTTTTCGAGATCATTTTAGAGCATAGGCCAAAAAATAAGGTAGATCTAAAGCTCAAGTGGACCCCACCATAGAAAGCAGTGGAGATTGAATACCTACCATTGAAAACTTCTTTGGAGCCACATAAGTTTTGGACCTGCCTCATTTTTAGGCCCATGCCATAAAATGAGGTTACAAAACATATGAACGGTTTGGATATAACACATATGTGTTATTCTCAATAGTTTCAAATGATGGTGGGTATATCCATTCAATGTACCACCATATTACAAACATAACATGGAATTAAGCTTATCCCATGGTAACAGGGGACAATCCCTACGGTATGTAATGATTACGTTTTTTAAATCTCATCCCACCCAATCCTTTCTAATTCCATTAGTCAATCACCCCCGAGGTGTGGTATACGAAGATAGAATTCATTTTTTGTCATATGTTGCAAGATAATTTGTAAAAAATGGATGAATGGTGTGGATATGCGTTTAAAAAAAAAGGATTTTAATTGTGCTGGCCTCGTGTTGTATGGTCAAAATCCCTAAAGGAATTCAACCTTTCAAATATTCTGGGGGTAGCCTTCGCACAAGCTTTGAAAAATTTTAAGACCAAAATACCGTTGTCCTTGAATCAGTAGTTATGCGGTTTAGAGTGCGGAAGAAGTTGTGTATTATTTCCATCTTGAAAAAGTGACATGGACGGAAGCCTTCTTGGGCATGGGCAAGGCCCAACTCGCGGAACCCACATTGATGGATGTGTATAATCCATGCCGCCCATCCTGTTTAGCGTGTCATTTTAAGGCTAGGCCGCAAATATCAGCCTGATCCAGAGCTCGTGTGGGCCACATGGTAGAAAATAGTGGTGATAATGTCACCCACTATTGAAACTTTTCAGGCTTACTGTGATGTATGTTATAAGTGAACATTGCCCAAGTCAGGACTTTTTAGGCCCACAGCGAGCTAGCCGGCAAGGTGGACGGAACGAATTACCCCATTGTGGGCCTTAGGGTATGGTACCAATGGCTAGCCTTTCATTTAGTAGTAAAGTGAATATATAATATGACAACTACGACCCATATAACATGACAACTACGACTCATGACAACCACGACCCATATAACATGACAACTACAACCTATAACAACCACGACCCATATAACATGAAAACCTTAACTTTTACCATATTACAACCACGACCCATCCAACGTGACAATCACAGCCCACATAACATGACAACCACGACCTCGACCCTTACTACATTACAACCATGACCTTAATTCGTAGCCTTTGATCCATTTTTGGTAATATAAGCAGTGAACAAGTGAGAATCTCGACCCTTAACATATGACAACCTCGACCTCATGTGTTAAGAGTCGAGGTTGTGAGGGTCGAGGTTGTCATGGTTACCATGTGTTATGGGTCGGGATTGTGATATGTTAAAGGTCGGGGTTGTGATATGTGTTAAGGGTTGAGATTGTTACTTATTGCCTACACTACCAAAAATGGATCAAAGGCTACGGATTAAGATTATGATTGTAACGTAATAAGAGTCGAGGTCGTGGTTGTCATATTATGTGGGTTATGATTGTCATGTTAGATTGGTTGTGGTTGTAATATGGTAAGTATTGAGGTTTTCATGTTATATGGGTCGTGGTTGTCATAAGTCATAGTTGTCATGTTATATGGGTCGTGGTTGTCATGGGCTGTAGTTGTCCTGTTATATGGGTCGTAGTTGTCATGTTATATGGGTCGTAGTCGTTATGCTATATGAGTTGTGGTTGTCATGGGTCGTAGTTATCATGTTATATGGGTCGTAGTTAGCATGTTATATGTTCACTTCCTTTACTACTAAATGAAATGCTAGCCATTGCTACTATACCCTAAGGCCCACAATGGGGTGATCTGTTTCGTCCACCTTGTCGGTCAGCTCGTTATAGGCTCAAAAAGTCCTGACTTGAGCAATGTCCACTTCTAACAAATATCACAGTGAGCCTGAAAAGTTTCAACATTAAGTGTTATTGTTATTATTATTTTCTATTATGTGGCCCACACGAGCTCTAGATAAGGCTGATATTTAGGCCCTAACCTTAAAATGACACAGCAAAAAATATGGACGACATGAATTATACACATACATTAATGTGGGCCCCACGAGTTCAGCCTTACCCACGCCCAAAAAGGCTTCAGTCCACATCATTTTCTTAGCATTAAATACGACGTAACTTTTTATTCACTTAAAAACCGTATAATTACTGAACCAAGGACAAAGGCATTTTGGTCTTAAAAAAATTATAAAGCTTGTGAGAAGGCTACCCTCAAAATATTTGAAAAGGGGAATTCCTTTTGAGAATTTTAAGACAGAACGAGGCCAAAATCCAAAAAAAGAATTGATGTGACCCCACAAAAGAGACCAGAACTTCTTCAGGTAGCCACCTAACTGAATCCACCCCCACCACGTTGCTAAGGGTGTCATGACTATCTGGGCCACTCGTGATATATTTGTTTTATCCTTGCCATCCATCCATTTTCCAACTCATTTTAAGGACATGAGTCAAAATGAAACCATATATAAAGTTCAAGTGGACCATACCACAAGCAATAATTAGAGATAATGACATCCACTGTTGAAACCATCTACGGGCTGTGATGTTTTATTTTCCTCCAACGTGTTTATAAAGTTACACATACCTGGGTGAAAGGAAAATACAAAAATTAGCTTGATCCAAAATTTCCATAAGCCTAAGAAGTTTTCAACTGCAGGTGTTCAATCTGAACGGTTTCTTGTAGTGTGATCAGCTTGAGCTTTGGATATGCTTTGATTTTGGGCTCATGCTATAAAAATGAGCTACAAAACAGATGTACAGTATGGATAAAATGCATACATCACATTGGGCCCACAAAGTCCAGACACCATGTAGCTTGGTGTTCCATTGATTTGGGAGAAACTACTTGACCGGAATGAAATCCATGCCATCCATCAGTTATCCCACTCACTGTTTGGCCTTCATCCCGAAAATCAGGATGATTACAACACTCAGTTGGGCCACCCCAAAAAAATTATACCTTAAAGCTATAAAAAAAAATACAGGGTATGGCCAACATAAGTTTCCAAATATTGTAAATTTTGGGTACTTCATTCTTCCCTACTAGGCACATCAGATGAATGGTTTGGATGGCATGTAAACACCACCGTGGGCTCTACACACTAATAGTAGGCATTCAATCACATCTGTTTCTAATGTTGTGGTATGTGTGAACCATAGGTTAGCCTGATATTTTTGGCCTAACATGGTAGGATAATATATTATACTCTTGAACCATGTCAAATAATTACTACTTATTCTAAGAGCTGGAGCCAATGGAGAATGCCATATCTATGTATGTCATGGGACTTTAACGCCAGGATTACTTAAGAGTCAAAGCTCAATGGTTCATTAAAAAAGTTTTGGATGACACTTTTATTTATGCTCTCCCTGGGTAGAAATTAACTTCTAAATAGGTTGGATGGTGTTAAACATTAATGTAGAAGGGAAAAGGTAAGTGGGCAATTCCATTCCTGTCCACTTGTTTTAGATATGCTTTCGTGCTTACATTATAATACGAGTTGATAAAACCAATTAAATTGATGAACAATATATATATATATATATATATATATATATATATATATATATATATATATATATATATATATATATATATATATATATACTTGTGTCAATAAGAATTGTATTGATCATCCAATAAGGACAAACATATAAGACCATCCATATTCAAGGCCAAAGAATAAAAATATCAAAGGTCCCATTTGGCTCCACCAGGTTTTTGGTAAAACTCTTTTGGGATGGCTCACGTGCATGTTGAATCATCCTAATTTTTAGGGTCAAGACCAAACAAGGGGTGGTGTACCCTCATTCCACATTCCCATGGATATAGTTCGCCAGACAGAATTACCAGTCCACATGTACATACAAAGAAATAAGGTTGTTCTGATCATTACATGGTCCACACTTTCTGTATCCAATAAAGTCCTGTTTGGCTTAGCTAAAATAAGTGGTCTTTCTTGAATTTGATTATGAAAATCCCTTTTTTAGATTTTGAAGTTTTTGGTTAGCTACTTAGTCGATTAAAAAAATAAAAAATAAAAAATCAAACTCGCATTTTTTTTCTGTATAGCCTGTTCCAGTCTGGTTTCCACTTAAGCTAATTCATGAAAAGCAGGATCTCTCTTTTGTTGGAAAGTTCGTAGCAGCACAGAAGTGTAGAGCCCTACACCACGCATGTGCCACCATGGCATGCAGGGGTGAGATTAAATCCATAATCCATCGGTTCGTCCAACCATGTTTTCCCTAGAATTAATCCGATCCACTCAGAAGGTGTGCCCTAATATCAGAAACAGGTGAATGTGTAAGAAAACTTCAACCAAGGTGGATAGAGCCATATATCAAACTATGAGTCCACCTTCCTAGTGGAGCAACCGAATTCTTGGGATGCATCGTCACTACACTGGTGATACAACTCACTGGCATACGTTTACTAAATCTCATTTCTGGAGAAGCACATGACTTTCCTATAAACCCCACAGACAGTGCTGTGGGACCCACCATGATGACCGTGGGACATCGACTCCATCCATCCATCCATTTTGCTCTATTATGTTTGGGCATGACTCCAAAAATAAAATAGACGGACATAAGGCTTGAGTGGGCCACACCACAGGAGACAATGGAGACTGAGTGGTCAACATTAAACCCTCATATGGAAGAAATATTTTTTGGTATTCAATGCTTGGCGACCGACCATTCACCTTTTTTTACTTAACCTGAACAAAACTTACTTACCATATAAATCTTTAAAGACGAAAATACCCATATTTTTTTTAGCTGCTTTACCTTAAAGCCCAGAGGTATTTTTGTCCAAAACTCCCTTTCTGTACCTTAAAAATTTACATTTGTAACATAAGTTTTCAGACTTTTCATTAAAAAAAAAAGAAGAAAAAAACAAGTTATAAAAGGTAAGCACTACCGTAATAATTTTTTCTTCATTTCTGCAATGACTAAAAGCAAAGCCAAACAGGCCCTTAATGAAAGGGGAAAATGTTGCTGAGCAGTCGATGTACATGCAAAAGCCCCTTAATGAAAGGGGAAAATGTTGCTGAGCAGTCGATGTACATGCAAAAGCAAATCCCAACCGTCCATCATGAAGGTTCCTCTGTCAATACCCCTAATTTGCTCATAACATGTGGAGAACTAGCATGTTAGTACACACCCATGTCAGTACACACACTCCATGTTAGCCACCCCCACTAGGGATCGATACCAAGACCTCAAGTGTTGAAACGAGGTATCTCCACTCAATTTACCAGTTGAACTATGGATCTAGGTGTGTGTGCGCGCCCTCAAACTTGATCAAACTCACATGAGTTGTATCATTCCCCATTTTTTCTCGGTGAGTCACCCTCAATCAACCTTGATTGAACTGTCCCAACAGCTGAGTATGTTATTCAATATTTTTTTAGTTACTTTGGTTAAAGTCTCTTAATATATAACTATACACCTTTCTCTAACAAAGGCTTGAGCTTCTAGAGCAAATGGTTGTTTGACATGATGTGTGTGTATATATATGGTGGTGTCATTCTCCCTACTGTTTCCTGTGGTGTGGTCCCTTGAACTTTGGATCTCCTCATTTTTTGGCTCATGCCCAAAACAAGCTGACAAAATGGACAGATGGCATGTGTAAAATACATACATCAAGGTGTACTCATGTCACACGTGGATGCAAGTGTACATGAGCGGTGTAAAAGCCGTCCATCGAGCGTTCCCCACTGTGAACAAAAATTCAGGTAGGCCAAAAAGGATAAATTTTAATTTAATGTGGAACATTCACAACCAAAAAATGGGGTAAAGGTACAGCCCATGGAGGATTATAGCTACGGTTTAAAGCTGTAGCTATTTAGATACGGGTTTAATTCGTTTTTTTTTTTTTTTTCTTTTCATTCCCTCTCAAACATCCCTCTCACTCCTCCACCTCACCCCCATGCCTAGCTCTCTCTCTCTCTCTCTGATTTTTCCAAAATTTCTCCTTTCAAGTGCTCTCTCTCTCTCTCTCTCTCTCTCTCTCTCTCTCTCTCGGGTTGTCTATCTCCCACATCCGTCCATTTCGGTGGCAATCCTGTAATTCTTTGCTTCTCCGAGCCCAATCTTTCGTCTTCCTTTCCCATGGCCGCTGTCCTCGAATCGCTTCCCGTTCCTCGCGTTTCGGCTCACCGTGCATCTCTTTCGTCGCCGGCGGCCTCCGCCGTCTCGGTCGCTGGCCGGAAGACGGCAGGTCTGTTGCCGGAGTTCAGGGGGTTGAAGATCCAGACGCGTGCACCCCGGATCACGTTAGCATCGGGCAGGAGGGGCCAGAGGATCGCTCCCCGTTCGATCGTCTGCGAGACGCAGGAGACAGCCGTCGATGTGCCTGCTGTAACTGATGCCACATGGCAGTCGCTCGTCCTTGGGGCTGACCTACATTTCGTTGATTCCCCTCACAGTTTCCAACAATGGCGGATTCGACAAACAAGAAATCATGCCTCTGCAATGTTCTTCCAGCCGCTGTTTTACTTGGTCTAGTTTTCTTCATTGGGAACACTTGTTGCAACCGACTATAATGAGGTATTAATTTCTAGTTGGTTTAGTATCTATTATGTATGTGTCTTGCTATCATAGCTTACCATTTTACTGTTGAATTGTACTTTTCGAGTGGGATTCTATATCTCATTTCCATTATTATGAGGATTTTCACTTTCTGCATTTCGTGGATTTAAAGGTTCATGACTGCAAATCGTGGACATAATATGTTTGTCAGACATGGACAAAGGATGTCACAGTTGGGGAACTTAGAAGATCCAAAATGTTGGCATTTTCATACAGCTCCAGAGCTATGCTCCAGTTTGAATTTCTTCATACTAGATTACGATGCAAATTTATGTGGGTCATCTATGATCATGGTTAACCATTAGAGGGGAGAGGTGGTCCACCATGGAATGCACATGGCCCCAATTTCACCCTCATTTGACGATCATAGCTGTTAAAATAAGTGCCTGAAAAAAATGGATGGTATGTCTGTTTGCATGCCCTTATTTGTTTACTTGTCATTTTTCAATTGTGGTTATTTTGAAGTCATGTCTAACCAACGGTGGATTTCTCTTATCCGATGGTTTTGTTGATCATGGGTTGAATCACTTGTGCCCTAGATAAGAATTTGCGTTATAATAAGGTACAAGAAATTATCGAAAGCAAACCTTCTTACATAGGTTGCTGGAAATTGGCTTTTGAAATGAAAGAATGCTTCCTAAGCAATGTACTTGTTTTAATGGATAGTGTTTTCTCAGCACTCGCTCTACATATTAGTTATTACAATTGGTTTATGACTAGTCTGATCATGGGTTGAATCACTTGTGCCCTAGATAAGAATTTGCATTATAATAAGGTACAAGAAATTATCAAAAGCAAACCTTCTTACATAGGTTGCTGGAGATTGGCTTTTGAAATGAAAGAATGCTTCCTAAGCAATGTACTTGTTTTAATGGATAGTGTTTTCTCGGCAATCGCTCTACATATTGGTTATTACAATTGGTTTATGACTAGTTTGATTTGGATTCGACTCATCCAAATTGACTCAGACTCGGTCGAGTCCAATACAGTTTGGCACCATGAATCAGCATTGAAAAAATTGGAGGCCTTGCCAAGTCACGACTCGTGTCAGGAGTGAGTGCGTTGGACTGAATTGTCAAGTCTTAAAACCATTCTCTCACATCTAAGCCTTACTGTCTCTATTTCTATGAAACAATCGAGAGACACTATTACGTTTTGGACATCCAATATTTTGATTGAATGCTCCTCAGTCAGAGACTCGTCTGGATACAAATTCGCAACTTGGCACACAAGATGTTGTCCTCTATTTAAGTCATTAATATTCCTAGTATTTCAATATCTTGGAAACACATCTCACATTCAAAGCATTTTGGGATCCATCGTGCAGAGAATATCAAAATGGGAGATGATCGAGGTTGATCCGTTGCCAATTACTCAATCTGATAATAGATGCAAGGTACAACACTTTTGTAGGGGCTCAATTTTGTTGCATTTTCTCATGAATGAAATGTTAGTATTGTTTACTATAGTTCGTATTCTTCTGTTGTTTCAGGACCAATGTCGGCCTCATGGGACTGATTCGTTACCAAAAGGTATCATCCGTGAGACCTCCAACTTAGAGATGCGACCATTATGGGGTTTCCCAAAGAAAAAGGTGTGTGAAACAGATGCAAATTTCAATTGGCGATGGAAGCAAAACTGAATTTCCTTCATTGTTAGATACGGATTATTAGATGCCTGTGTTGCTTTTTGTCATCTATGGACGGCATTAAAAAAAATGAAAGAAATGGTCTGCTAATGTCTTGTTAAATAGACTCTTCGAGCAGTTAGTCATCATGTGCAGTTGTTACAAACAACCTCCATTGGCATATACAGTACACATGTACAAAATCCTGACTGCTCTTCTGGTGCGCCCCACCTTGAATGGGCATTCAGCCAAAAGTATACCAATTAGGCAAAATCCTAATTAGATTACAGATTTCGGTTCCATTGATCAGGTGGGCCATGAATGTATGAGAAGATGGTTAGAAAAGAAGGTAACAAATCCTCTATATGCAACAAACATGTGTCACGCATGTGAGGAGGGGCCTTGATTTTTTGGGCCAGGTCATGTTCACAGTCCTCATACCTGAAGAGCCAGGATCATGCACATGTGCCGCATTAGCACATATGCGGCAAATCACCTCACGGGTATTACCATGTTAGTTTTCCTGCATTTCATATTGATTTCTGATATTTTTGAATCAGGGGAATGCGAAAGCTTTGAATAACTTACTGGCCATTGCAGTTAGAATAAAACAGAAAGAAAATGTGAATGAGATTGTTGAAAAGGTATATAACGCTTCAAGAGCTTTTCTCTAAGAGTACAAGCATATGTAATAAAGCTCATGTACAACACCATACATGACAGCATGGCACAATAGGCCCAAGATCCTATCCATCCATCCATCCATCAGAATGGAACCACTATATTGATACCCTAGCTTAAGAATCAAGTTGATACACTGATCAGATGGGCCTTATCACACACGCGTGTGTGCTTAGCAAAGCTCATATCTTCAAACCATTATGCCCATATACTTAGTTCAGCAACATTCTTTTTATGATTTCTCTTTCCTGTTAAAGAAACTTGCATTTGATCGTTTTGTTTCCATACCAAATTGCAGTTCAGCTCCAACACTTTCACCATAATGCTTTTCCATTATGATGGCGTTGTGGATGAATGGAACGATCTACCATGGAGCGAGAGAGATTTACATGTGTCTGTAGCCAATCAAACCAAATGGTAAACAGATTTTTTTCTTTTTTCTTTTGAAAGCTAATGGATTATTATTATTATTATTATTTATTTATAAATTAAAGAAGAGCTCCAAATGGCTTCAACAGTGGATACAAAAGCTACAGCTCAACAGAATAATTACACATGTTGAAACCCTTTAAACAGAAGCCCAACCCAAGGTATCTGGTTTCGCCTTTCCAAAGACATCCAGCGCTGACCTACGTTGATTCCAGAAGCACCTACTGTTCCATTCTCCCTAAGGACCCAATAATTGCCAACATGGCTAACCTCCAAACCATTCTTCCTTTTTTTTTTACTGATGCCCCTTCATCCATGCCATGTTTTAAAAAAAAGCTCTTTATGGACCTTGGCATCACCCAAGACACCTTGAAAAGGAAGAAAAATCTCTCCCACACCTTTTGAGCAAATGGACAATGAATGAACAAATGATTTACCTACTCCGCATTCTGAATGCACAATACACAAATGTAGGGAATAACGATCGACCTCGTTTGAAGATTATTGATAGTAAGCACCCTGTTCTTACCCACCAATTAGGCAAAAGCCACAACCTTACTGGGGGCGCCATAGACCAAATGAACAATATGTGACCACAACAAGCACCCACCGGAAGCTTTCGAACCATCCTATAGAATGACCAAATAGAGAAGCGACCCGACTTATCCTCTTTCCAAACCATCGCATTCCTATCACCTTGATTAGGACAGATGTCCTGAAGACGCGCCAAAAGTCAAATAAAATCATTCACTTTGTCATCCGATAAATTCCTTCAATAGGGTGAAAGCCAAACCATGTCATCACCTAAAAAAGAGAAGCAACGAACAACAAGAGTGTTTGCTTCCGGAGCTTGTCTAGCTAACCTTGGAAACTCAACGAGAAGCAGTCTCTCAGCTAAACACATCCTGCAAATCATTTTACCATTGCTAAGAGAGAATCTGACCCCTTTGAATTTGGCTCCCAATCTAGCAACTGCACCCCAGCCCCAGAGGCCCTATACAAGGAAGAAACTCACCTAAATTGTTTGTTACATAGTTGTAATCGAAGATGAATGCTAATTGCACACAACTTTTTCCACATGAGTTCCCATGAGGAGATCCTGGGTGTTTATATCTGACCACTCATCAAACAGGCTAGATGATGTATAGTCCATGGTCCCGAAAATAGGCCAGTTGCACAATCCAAGTTACATATTCAACGAAAAATATGACCACCTATTTTTGGGCCTCTAGAAGTTGGAATTTGTAGACAGCCTGATTTTTGGACCATGGTGCATAAATGGCGTCTCTCGTGCATTTGAATTGCTATTCTTCCAAGTATGTTTACTGCCCACATGGGTGAATTTGTTATAATTCATTATTATGATGAGACAGGTGGTTTGCCAAACGTTTCTTACATCCGGACATAGTTGCGGAATATGACTACATTTTCCTATGGGATGAGGATCTTGGAGTCGAGAATTTTAATCCATGACGGTATGTATGTTCTGCAATGCATCTTTGCAAGTATTTGTGATCTCCACCATTCTAACAAACATGCCTAGTGTCAGTGCTTTTGATCCGGTGGGTTCGCACATTGGTGGTCCATAGCCTAGATATCAGAGTTGTCATGCAATTCTGACTATTTGATCGTTGTGGGTTTTGCCTATTGGATGTGCCATGCTGTTCATTTGAGTTACCCTTCCATTTTCAGCCAGTGAATGGATGGCTACCACAGTTGATTGTCTTGATGTTTAGGCCATGGTCCCATCCATTCGATGTCTTATAATCTATGACGGTCCTGGCCTGTGTACTCTCACAAGTAGCCTTTCTTTATCTATTCTTACATCCAAGTCGATTCGGATTCAGTAAACCTGATCCAGTTTGATACCATGAGTCACACCTGGGTAACCCTGACTCGGGTGCGTTGCAGCTCGACTCAAGGCTGAACGAATCAATCCGGGTTACGGAGTCAAAAACCATGAGCAAGATAGATCATCCAATCAGTTATAAAATAAAGTTTCTATGGTTTGGTGATTTCATTGTTAGGTCCTGTATTCAAGCTCAGTCTTCCTCTTTTTTTCTTTTTTTTCTTTTTTGAATTCTTGCAGTTATATATCAATTATTCAAGAGGAAGGGCTAGAGATATCATAGCCAGCGTTGGACCCTGCTAAATCACAGGCGCATCATCAAATCACTGTCTGTTCAAGGAGAGCAAGAGTGCACAGGTTATTCTCTCTTAAAATCTTTTTCTGGCTGGAATTTAGTTAGAGCTCGAACCTTTTGGGACATATTCTGTTATCCAAATAGTTCATATGGTGGGCCTCATGGCGGAGATATCCTAAGTGTCTCGCTACCTGCATGATCCAAATAGTTCATATGGTGGGCCTCTGACATTGGATTTTGCATACAGGATGACATGCTCGTTGAGATTGTAATAACTATTAGCACACTTTTTTTTTTTCAGGGAATGGCAGTGGTTGCTCTTTTAAGGCATTTTGGATGCCCTTGCTGGTAAGGTTGGAGGCTTACATTGATTAAATGCTTATTTTTTTCATGAGGATTTGCTATTCATTTTGAAAAGCAGGATATATTTCTGACATGTCTTCCTTCAACCCCTTTTTTTTTTGGGAAGCTGGGAACTTGATTCAACACTGAATACAGGTAAATCTCTCACGCATTTGGTTTTCATTGGATTTTGGTACATGACAGGCAATTCAAATAAGTTGAACTTGATCCATGGTGCAGGGATCTTAATGGAAACTCTCTATCTGGAAGAGTCCCTGCGAAATGCAAGAGGACGGCCTCTCCATAGAGCTAGCTTCAAGCAAGCTGTCATTTATAAGAATGATTACTAACTTATGAGGCCATATTTATGTTTCCTTTCAAGTAGTGAAAAGATAATGCCTGAGGTAGTCCATGACAATTGACAACTACTATTTAAGTGTCAGACTAGTGTTATTAGTTTGACATCACTTTCAAAATGGTGGTGACTCATCCATTGGGCATGTGGCATCCGTGTAAGTCCATAATGAGCAAGTCATGATGCCATTGTGGACGGAGCATAGGGGCCAAAAGTCACACTAATCAGAAGATCATAACCATCCAATGATCAATGACTCAAGTGAGTTGTTCAAACGATGATGGTTAAGATTGTCAAATACGCTTATTCTCAGCCTTATACTCCATCCATGATCATGGTGGGTTGTGACAGTTTGACGATCGGGTTTCAGTAGCATATTTTCCGTGTGTACACTGGATGTGAGTCAGCATCATTTTGATAATGATGAACTATTGCTGTAGTGTAGCCTAATTTTTAATAGCTTATGTTCTGTATTATTAAAATCACTGTTTAACATGTACAGTTTTACCAGCAATGCAGGCCTTTGTGATATACCGGGGCTACCTACATGTGGGCCTCACCTCTCCACTGGTTCTAAGGTTGGCATTGCGTTGGGGGCATTTATAGCACTTGCACTTATTTTCATCTGTTCCATATGTTGGTGGAAAAGACGGCAGAATATTCTTCGAGCTCAAAAGCTTGCTGGTATGTCATGCATGTGCATATGGATGTGTCCATGAATGGAGTTTGTTTTCTTTCTTTTATGATGATGATGTGGCACGTTGTCATTCTTTTTGTAGCAAGGGATGCTCCGTATGCAAAAGCGAGACCTCACTTCGTGCGTGACGTGCAAATGACCAGGCCCCGCATTCAGGACCAAGCTCAAGTGGCTGCTGAGATCGGGGCCCCACTTACTTTCTTAGCTGAACTGCCATTTGCTTTTGGTTCCACCCATATGAATCCCTATTCCATTCGTTTATAACCCGTCAATTGAGGTTTTGCAAGTCACATTCCACTGGTTCTGTCTCTACGCAGAGCTTCCTCCTTTGACGGGAAAATAGTTCTGAAAATCCCCCTGGCAGAATTGATTTCTTCCTCTATCATCTATGTCATTCTCATGTAGTTTTTGTGGTTGTAAGGTGTATATCAGGAGTTAATGTATATTCTGCAGTCTTTCAGGGATTCCTTAGAACATCATGTTTTCATGTGTGCTAGGAACTATAGCCTTCTTGCCTCTTTGTAAGTAAACGGTAATCACCACAAGGGTGTTTGCACATGATTTGATTGCTATTTGTAATATGAATGCATTGTTTTCTTTCCTGATTCATTTTATGTACTATTCCTAGCAGCATTAACTGTATTAGCTTAGACGAGTTGGAGTTGATCAATGACAATAGATACTTGCAATGGTAACCGACACCATTATTATAAGAAAAAAATTAAAAAATAAGCATTAGCTACGGATATTAGCCGTAGTTTTTATCTTGGTCAACCGTAGCTCAACCATTCAAATTTTAGCTACAGATATTATTCGTAGCTGTAGGATATTTCGCTACAAAATATAGCTACGGATTATAACCATAGCATTATTTTTAACTACGGTTTTTATCCGTAGCTTTTTGCCTTTTTTTTTTCTGGTAGCTATTGCTCGATTTCTATCAACCATTCATCTACTTGCTCCACTGGTGACCAGATAGACGCGACATCTACCAGGTGGCAATTAATTGCCTGCTGAGTAGCTTAGATCCACGATAGTTCCTGTAAGGGCCTGTTTGGACAGGCGGATTGGAATGGGATTGGAAGGGATTGGAAGGAGCAATCCCGGGATTGGCCAGGCGTGCCAAACAGACGTTGAACTTCTGCCAGGATATAGCAATCCACAGACATCACCATCATTACCTAGAAATCCACCCAATCCCTCCTAATCCGTCCATTTTGCCTGGGACGTGTTTGGTTGGACGGATTGGAAGGGATTGGCCAATCATGCCAAACAGACTTGGTGGTGAAATCCCTGGATACAGCAATCCCATGGGATTGCCAGACATCCACTGACGCTGCCATCATTACCTTGAAATGGCTGCCATCCACCCTAATACAACCCAATCCCATGGAATCCGCTAGTCCAAACACACCCTAAAGTTCTAAAGAGAGTAGGAAATGAATTTCTTGTACACCATACGTGACTTTACAAGGATACAACTTTTGAATCATCTCTACTGTTATGATGACTTGAACAGTTCGAAGTATGAAATGGGCACTAACTGCGCTCACGAATTAGGGGCGCCCCACACAGCATTGTAAGTGCCGTAGCACGCAAAAACCACCCCAAATGCTAGAATGAAAAAGTCCAATGCTCTTTTGGGGAAGGAAGCTGAGACTAAAATGAGGTGAAATGACGCCGGCAGGACGAAAGAAAGGAGTGCACAAAAGGTGCTGCCAACGACCGAGATGAGTGCACCAAAACCGGGTATAAAAGAGGCCAAGATGGCCAAAACCAGCACGGACATTGCCCGGAATGCATGCAGGCTCAGCTTCTCAGCCCGAGGTGAATCATAGCAGAGTGTTGTGAACCAAGCGCTTGCCTTCACCTTCGCCTCCACGATTTCATTCACAGGGTGCATCATGATAGGAAATGTGAAAGTTAACGCTGCGCAGAGTCCCATCTGAAAGAGAGTAACAGTTCATGAGTAGAGTGCTCCGAATCTGGCAAGTCCAACTGGTGGGCCATACACAGAAAATTGCATGGATGGGTGTTCCACAGGTGGGTCCGGTGTGTAGTGCGAGCATTGAATCCTCTCTGTTTTTGAGTATTTTCAATATTATTTAGTATTTACATAATCAGCATTGGCATTGACTACATGAATCCTGTTCCACCATGCCACTTGAATCAAAGGTCGGACCTTCAATTAGACCATGGGTCATCTGGATTCATCCATCCATGTCCTTTTAGGGTTCTCCTTGCCCTTTTTAAGAACCTTTAGCTTATTCTAACTTACTCCTAAGCAATGTGTATTATCGAATATTTACAAGTAAAAATGATATATAGCAAAACTGAAAAAAAAAAAACTCTGTTCAACCTAGCACAACTATTATTAAATAAAAGTATAAATAACATGCAAAAGTTGTGTGATACTGGAAAAGCTCATCTGGTGGGCCCAGCTTCTACATATTATACTCAGAAAATCAGGTTGGTTTGGTGGCAAGGGGGGCAAAACTAGAACTTGGATTGCATTGTGTAGTAGCACACAGCATCCCTACAGTTGTGTGATGCTGGAAAAGCTCTCTGGGCCCAGCATAATGAATGTTGATGCAGAAATCTCCGTTTTCCCCATAACATTATATGTTTTATCAATGCTGTCCTTTCATTTTGCCAGGTACGTACCAAAAATTAGGCAGATCCAAATCTCAGATGGACAATACCACACGAAACAGTGGTGATTGAATGCTCACCAATAAAAACTACCTAATGTACGCTATAATATTTATTTGCCATACAAGTTGGGAATTAGGTAACACAAACCTGGATGAAGGGGAATCAAAATTATCACTTGATCCAGAACTTTGTGTCCCAATAAGTTTTTTAGCCCAGGGCGTTCAATCACCGCTGTTTCATGTGGTATGGTCCACCCGGGATTTTAATCACCTTATCGTGGGGCCAACCTTGATCTATTTATTCATATCCACACGGTCTATCCATTTTTCCATGTCATTTTAGGGCATGAGCCTAAAAAACGAAAGCAGATTCAAATCTCAGGTGGAGCATACAACAAGAAACAGTGGTGATTGACCATTAAAAACTTCAGCCACAGAAGTTATGGATCAAGCTGATATTTGTTTTTTTCCCTTCATCCAGGTTCGGGTGACCTTATCAACAGGTTGGATGACAGATAAACATTATGGAAACATTACTGCAGGCTAAGGAAGTTTTTCATGGTGGAGCGTCTCACCTGAGACTTGGTTTTCCTTCAATTTTGAGATCATCACCTAAAACGGTATGGTAAAACGGATGGACAGCTTGGATATAGAATATATACATCAAGGTGGGCATTATGGTAAGGGCTGCACCGTCCTGGGCGAGGCTGGTGCCACACCGAAACTGCTTCCTTTTCTGGAGTAGCATCTCATGCATTTGGAGAAAGAAAGACCATGTAGTGAGCTGTCCAAGCCTTCCATGATGCGCATGTTTTACACGTTATTGCGACTAAAATACTTCAAAATGACATGGCAGCTGACACGGTAGTTGTACATCAAACCCGTGGGCGTGTGGGCCATGATGATATCTGCACGATATTTCACTCGTCCAGTAAAGTTGTCCAACTCTAAATAAAATTTTTTGTAAGTAATTAACATTAAAAGAAGAGAAATTTAGTAATTTTTCAAAATAATCATATTAATTTGCTGATGTGGCAGGCCTGGTTTGTAAAAATAACCAAGATGGTTGATAAGCATAGTTGATAGTTCCCACACTTTTCATGGATGGAATATGAGCAGAAGTAGGGGTGTATCACTTGACTTGAATCGAAAAAGCTCGATTCGACTCGTTTCGAAACTGGGTTCAAGCCGAGTTCAAGCTGATTTTTTTAGCTCGAAAAAATTTTGAACCAAGTTTGAGCCTGTCCGAGCTTGACTCGACTCGGGTCGAACCAATTCGGTGACTTGGTTACTTTGATATTGATGTCGCTCACCAAGTGTTTGATAAAATGACTCAACGAAGTGTTGATGGTGGCAAGGAAGGTACATATATAAGACAAATATCTTTTTTTTTCCTTAATTTTTATGTTGCTTAGAAGGTATTTGATGAAATACCTGTAAAACTACTGCAGCTATTTTCCCTACAGTGAGATTTTGAAAGTGCAGTCCATGTGTTTGTGAAAATGCTGCACAGGCGAACACGGCTCGATCTTGGCTTGAACTCGCCCGAGCTGCTGACCGAACTGAACCGAACTGGCTCAAAAACCAAGCCCAGCCGAGTTCAAGCTGGGTCAGCTAGGGGCCAAGCCAGCTCGACTCGATTCGACTCAGTGTACGACCCTATGCACAAGGGACAAGGTACAAGGGACGCAAATTGCCTGGTGACCGCCTGGCGGGATTTAATTGCCCCGTGCCTCGGTCAGAGGGGACAAGATTTGGGGAGCCATCTCTAAGAGGCATTAGATGGAATGTACGTGTTTTATCCACGCCGTCCAATCATTTTTCTGACTCATTTTAGGTCACGAGCGAAAAAAAAATAGGCAGATCCAAATCGCAAGTGGACCGCACCAGAGGAAAACAGTGGTGATTGAACGTCCACCATTAAAGACTTCTTAAGCCCATTGTAATGTTTATTTGCCATCTAACTTAGAAGAAAAGAAAACACAAGTATATCTAAAAATTGTGGCCGTGAGAAGTTTTTAACGATGGGCGTTCAATCACCACTGTTGCCCGTGGTGTGGTCCCCTTAGATTTTGATCTGCTTTATTTTTCGGCTCATGCTCTGAAATGAACTGGCAAAATGGATGGACGGTGTGGATAAAACACATGCATCATAATGGCACCCACGGAGAACCGTCCATGCAATCCACGTCCAACCGAGCCCTGGGTGGCCGTAGTGACACGTGGCCCGCAGTATATATATTTTAAAAAACCCCAACCGAACCTACGATCCCTACAGCAGCATCCAGGTCGTTGAGCTAGTGGGCCACTAAACGCTCGCTGTGGCCTGAAAATCAGACCGATCTGAGTTAGTAGCACCATATGCGTGTATAAAAAGGGACGGTTGAGAAGAATTAGTCAATCGTCCAAATTCAACGCACTCTTCTATCATCAATTATGTGATCGGCCTGATTTTTTGGCTCGGAACATAAAAATGGGGTCCAGCTGATGAACGACCCTGATTTACTACACGTACCACATAATCTCAAACATCTGGTAACATAAGAAGACTCACCTTGACTGCAATGGCGGACCAGTCGTTGGGGAGATTGAGGGTGATAATGTCTCTCGTCTCCTCTCCGTAAGCCACATACCCAAACAATCCGAAGCACACGTAGGCGAGTGTTATCATGAGAAAAGCCACCGACAGTACGGACCGAAACCTCCGCTTCTCCCTCATCGATCCTTCCAACGCTAGTGTCATGCTAAAACCTTCGAAGCAGAACACCGCCACACCTCCCGCGAACGGCATCCCTACCACGCTCGCCACAGCTCTTCTCTTGGAAAAACCGTCGAACAGCTGGAGGTCCTCTTTCACAACGATCGCCATCGCCAGGACGTTGCAGATATCCGCGAAGGCGCTGAAAGGGGCGAGGGCGGAGAGGGATCTGATCCAGGAGAGGGCGATCTCGACCGGGACGAGAAGGAAGATGAAGGAGGAGAAGGTGAGGTTGTGGGATTCGAAGATGGAGGAGAGGTTTTGGCCGATGAAGACGAGATATGCAACTGCGCCGCCGCATTGGGAGATCAATACGAGGAATTCCGTCGTGTAGCGGCCTGTTCTTCCGAAGGCTCTCTCGCCCAAATCGCCGTATGTTTGGATCTCGGTCGATTCATCTTTTTCTAATCTGTCTCTGCATTCAATCTGTGAAGAAAACACAAAACCCAGAAAAAATATCAGCAGGAAGAATGCGATTTTCTGAAGTTTGCCAAGAAATCAAGAAACGGAGAAAAGGAAATCATCCCAAAGAAAAGAAAAGAAAATCGAATTTCTTTTCAGGGAGAAAGAGAGAACGAACGAGTAAGAGCATGCAGTATAAAGTGGAGATTCCGGCGATGATGACTCCAATGGAACCGGCGAACCAACCAGCGATCTTGAAAGCGAAAGGAAGGCCAAGAACACCAGTTCCGACGATGGAGACGATGATGTTTCCAAAGGCCTGAGCCGAGGAAGCTGTGCCTTTGGGCGATGGCGCGTCGAGCAGTGGAACCTCCTCTTCTCCGCCTTTCTCTTCCCTACCCATAGTTCGATGGCTCTATGATCTTCCCCCACTCCAACGGAGAATGAGCGGCGTGAGTGTTACGTCTGTCCAATTTATAAAGAGTATATTTTGAGAAATTTGGAACTGTGGACCCCACCTTTTATACCGCTGTTTTTATTAAACAGTACAAACTTAGCTTGGAAACTTAGACCTGCTCGTACGGACAGCGAATTTGAGGACGAAAATATCCCTTCGACCAAGAGTCGTACGAACAGCTCAAAAGAGATCAAAGTTACCTGACCCTACAGCTATGTATTTATTATATCCACAGCGTTCGTCCATATTTCGAGATCATTTCGGAGAATTATCCAAAAAAAAAAATATATCATATCCAAAGGATCAACCGAAACACACCACAAAGAGCAGCAGGAAAACTGATTTTCACAGTTAAAAATTTTGTAGGGCCCACTGTAACATTTATTTCCCATCCAATCTATTCATAAGGTCACGAATGCGTGGATGAAGAAGAAATTTTTTTTTCCATAATGATCCAAAACTTCTGGAACCCCTAAAAGGGTTTCAATGATAGACGTTCAATTCCCCACTGCCTTTTACAGTGTGGTCCACTTGATAGGTCTCATGCTTAGTATGAGCTCGCCAAATAGATGGACGGTTTGGATATAACACAGACCTCATGATGAGACCCACAAAAGGCGGTGGAGATTACAATTAGAGCTATACACGAGTCGAGTAGGGCGATACTCGTACTTGGCTCTTAACGCCCGAGTGCTGCTCGTACTCGGTTCTACTTGGCCAACGAGCAGGGACTTCATACTCGTATTCTACTCACCCGAGTACGAGCCGAGTACGAGTAGTAAACGAGTCGAGTCGAGTCCGAGTTTTCGAGGTGAGTTCGAGTATGTGAAGAAATCGAGTTGAGTAGAGTGCGAGTTTTCGCGGCGAGTTTGAGTCAATTAGAATTTGAAGTTAAACTAAACAATAAGTTATATAAAATGCAACAATAAAATATATAAAATGCACATAATTTATGATTAAAAAAGTAAAAAACTTCGATAATTACATTAGCATATTTACATTGTCCATCAAAATCAACACATATATTCTGGAATCCATCAAAATCAAAATGAAATTCTTATCTGATGGACGGACAGGGGCACCTGGCAAGGGTAAGGGTAGGACGAGCCATGCCCGACAAGGCGTGCGGGTGCGGGAGACGAACCTGCGGAGAGGGGCATCGGGCATACCAGTGGGACGAGCCGCAAAGCAGGACAGGGGGCATCCGAGGTAAGAACGAGTCATGAGTGCGAACAGGGGTAGGGCAAAGGACGACCGACAAGTCATGGATGGGCACGGACAGCCGCAGTGGACGAGCGGTAGGGGGAGAGAGAGAGAGAGGGGGGGGGAAGAAGAGGGACAGGGGAGAGAGAGAGAGAGAGAGAGAGAGAGAGAGAGAGAGAGAGAGAGAGAGAGAGAGAATGGCTGAATGGGTAGGGTCCGTAGGGACGGGCGCTGGCTGATAGGAGGGAGGGAAGGAAAGGGGAGGGTTTATTTTTTCGATTTGGGCGAGCGGGCGAAAGCTGAAAGCGACCGGAACTAGGGCTTCAAATGTATATATATGACCCTGGTCGAGCAACGAGTCGAGTATTACGTTGCTCGTACTCTATTCGAACTCAAAACGAGTAGGAAAAAACTGCTCGTACTCGGCTATAACTCAGACGAGTCGAGCATCGAGTCGAGTATTCCGAGTCGAGTCGAGCGAGTACCCGAGCTTAGCCTGCTCGTGTACAGCTCTAATTACAATAGCAAAAAATTAAAAAAAAAGGAACATATGGCTGCGGTGTTCTCTATGGTTACGGATTATAACCGTAGCTATAGCTGTAGCCCCTGCTTTTTCGATATGTATCGAAGGTCTTTCGATAATCCTTCTGTGCATTTTTTTTAAATTTATTTATTTATTATTATTTTTTTTACATGGAGAACTTTATTCTACCTACATTTTTCTCTAATACATATTTATATAAATATGTATATATAAGCATATAAAATTTTTTTCTCTCTTTTAATTCATTTCTTTATCTATTTATTCAACAAGCATATCTCCTAAACTAGAATGATTTACTTAACATATCACAAATGATTTTGAGGTAGGAGAAGCTAATTTAGCCAACAAACCTAGTTAATTTTCAAGATTCCATCAGGTCGATGGTCGAAAATCCATTTCATTCACTTCGTGGTCAATTTTAATCACTTCGTGGTCAAACTGGAAATTAAGCAGGGCAAAAATGAAATTAAGCGGGGCAAACATGAAACTGAGCAATGCAAACACGAAATTCAAGTACTGACGCTCAAACATGTTTGCCCCGCTCAATTTCTAATTTGCCCCACTGAATTTCTTGTTTGCCCCACTCAATTTCATGTTTACCCCGCTCAATTTCTAGTTTGCCCCGCTGATTTTCGACCATCGACCTAATGGAATCTTAAAAAATAACCAGGTTAGTTGGCTAAAGTAGCTTCTCCTACCCCAAAATTATACAGGTACGTCGAGTAACTAATTTTGGTTTAGAAGATATTCTTGTTAAATGATAAAGAAAGAAATGAAAAAAAAAAAAGAGAGAATTTTTTTTTATATGCTTATATATACATATTTATATAAATATGTATTAGAGAAAATTGTAGGTAGAATAAAGTTCTCCATGTAAAAAAATAAAAATAAAAAATAAAAAAATTGCATAGACTAGTTATGGCTACGGTTATAATCCATAACTATAGGTAATATCACCTACGATACATATCGAAAATTGCAGGATTTTTGAGGCAACCTCGCTGTACAATTCTAGACCTTTTTCGATAATATCGAAAGACATTGGATATATCAAAGTACATATCGAAATACCTTCGATATATATCAAAGGACATATCGAAAAAGCAGAGGCTACGGCTATAATCCGTAGCAACAGGGAAGCCCAGCTTTCCAAAATCACATTTCTTTTGTGGGTCCCATCATGAGGTCTGTGTTATATCTAAACCGTCCATCCATTTGGCGAGCTCATATTAAGGCTTGAGACGAAAAATAAGATAGATCTAACTATCAAGTAGACCACACTGTTAAAGGCAATGAGGAATTGATCGTCTACCATTGAAACCCTTTTAGGGGTTATAGAAGTTTTGGATCATTATGAAATTTGTTTTTCCTCTTCATCCAGGTCTTTATGACCCTATGAATGAACTTAGACGGGAAGGATTTCTCACTAACATCACAATGGGCCCCCAAAAAGTTTTATGCCCCCAAAAAGTTTTTAATGGTTGATGCTCATTCAACATTGTTTCTTGTAACGTGGTACACTTGAGATTTGGATATACCTCATTTTTGGTCTCATACCATAAAATGATCAGGAAAAATATATGGATGGCATGGATGGAAAGCATACATCATGGTGGGGCCCACACACCATCGACCATCCGCCGGTGGCAGGGGGAGTACCCAATCTGTTTATGTGAAATGAGGGATATTTTCATCCTCAAATTCGCTGTCCGTACGAGCAGGTCTAAGTTCTCAAACAAAGTTTCTATTGCTTCATAAAACCTACTAGATAAAAGGTGAGGTCCACAGTCCCAAATTTCTCGTATATTTTACAAGAAAAGAACCAATAAATTATAGACTTTACATGGCGGTGCCCTTTTCAAAAACCTTTTCAATGAGGCATCACATTATCTCAAATAATTATAATAAACGTGCGTTCAGCTAGATTTTTTTAGTTGCGGTTTGGTTGGTCGTGCTAGCAAATGTTCGCTGAAGTAGGTGAGCCACAAGGCAATGTTTAATGTGAAATCCACCCTGACTGTGTTATAAACTGATGTCTTCAATTTGAATTTTTTTTGGGCTGCTCGATCGGTCGAAGGCCTGGCTCGACCAATCGAGGGTCTACTCGACCAGTCGAGGCCAGCTCGACTCGAAGTCTAATAGTGATATTCTTTTAGGTGTCTGTGGTACTTGACCAGTCGAGGCTCAGGCTCGACCGGTCGAGGGCCCGCTCAACTAATCGAGGACCTGACTCGACTAGTCGACGGTTACGCAGATTCGTCACGGATTTTGCGCGGACTGCGTAAATTTGAGGGAGCTTCACAAAGGTGCGAAAGGAGTGTTTACTAAACTATAAATAGGGGTTTCTAGGGCTATTCTAAAGTATTCTAGGGCTTTCTAAAGGGGTTCCAAAGGCTCCTAAAATGGTTTTAGGGTTTTTAAAGTGTGTAACAAAGGTGAGATTCGAGGTTGTTCGAATCAGGTAAGTCCTATCTCTTTGTAATTTATGCTTTCATAGTGAAATTCTGTCCCTTTGAACCATGATTTTTTTCTGCAAGGGTTTTCCACGTAAAATCTTTGTGTTCTCTTGTGTGTGCTTGGTGTTATTGGATTGCTATCCTAGATCTAGATCTGTGTTATTCCGCAGCACAAATCCCCAACAAGTGGTATCAGAGCAATCGTTGGGGCACGGATTTGAATATGAGGAATTAGTAATAATGGGAAGCACTAGGTATGAGATTGAGAAGTACTCAGAGAAAAATAATGTTGAGTTATGGAAGATCAAGATGATCAGTTCCTTAATCAAGTAAGGCGAAGATGGTGCTCTTGAGGAGCGAAAGTCTACTATAACTGATGATGAATGGAATACTCTTGATAAGAAGGCTTTATCATCGATCCGTTTATGCCTCACAGATGAGGTTCTCTACAATGTCATGAGGGAGAAAACTGTAGCTAAGCTATGGGCGAAGTTAGAGGATGTCTATGCGAAATTTTTTTCTGAAAATCGCCTACACTTGAAGCGGTAGTGGTATAACTTTAGGATGGCGGAGGGTAGAGATCTGGAGGCTCACATCAGCAACTTTAATAAAATTAGTTTGTAAATTGTTGGATATAGGGGAAGTGATGAAAGATGAAGAACAAACATGTATGTTGCTGAATTCTCTTCCAGCGTCGTATAAGTTATTGAAGGACACAATGTGCTCCACGAATAAAACCCTGAGTGTAGACACCGTTATCTCAGCTCTTCAAGGGAAGACTATGAGAATCTTAACGTTGACATGGGGATATCTTCTGATGCACTGCTTACAAGGGGTAGGAATTCTAAACAAGGTACAGGTTCTAGATCTAAATCTAAGGACAAGGGCAAAGGAAAGGTAAAGTGCTGGAATTGTGGGTGGAAGGATATGTGAAGAAAGATTGTAGAAATCTTAAATCTAAGAGAAAAGATTCTGAGGCTTCATATAGAGAGACCAATGCTGCCACGTCAAATGGATCGAGTGGATGTGATGGTAATGTTTTGTCTGTGTCTACTATCAGGCAGCCATACGATGATCATAAGGACAAGTGGATGCTAGACACAGGAGCGTCTTTTCACATGACTCCTCATCGGAATTGGTTCACTAGCTACAGGGAGTGCGATGGTGGATAGATATTTATGGGTAATGACATTGCCTGTAATGTTGTGGCTATTGGTACGGTGCACATCAAGATGTTTGATGGGACAGAGCATATCCTGACCGATGTCAGACACGTTCCTGATTTGAAGAAGAATCTGATTTCTTTTAGTGTACTTGAGGCAATAGGCTGCAAGTTCACAGGTATTAATAGTGCTCTTAAGGTATTTAAGGGGGCACGGGTAATCATGAAAGCGCAACAACTCGATAACATATACAGGTTGATCGGGAGCACTTCAAAAGGTGGAGCTGCAATTACCGTAGCGGATTTTCACCTCTGCATGTGTGTGGCATGTTGGGCATGGTCACATGAGTGGGCAGGGCAGGAAGGCTGAGATGCGCGGATAAGGATACAGAGTAGGTGGAGCAGCCACCTGTGAGAAGAATCACACGACATGATCGCAAGATATCAACAAGGTACATGGATGACTTCGATATCGCAGGAGGATCCGTCTTCTATTCAGAGGGCTCTAGATGAGTCTAGTGCTGAGAAGTGGAAGGTGGTTATGGGCGATGTGATGGACTCGTTGTACCAGACCGACATATGGGAACAGGTGGAGCTTCCAGTGGGCCGGGAAGAGGTTGGATACAGGTGGATGTTCAGGAGGATACAACATAGATACAGAGCAAGGTTGGTAGCGAAGGGTTGTGCTCAAAGAGAAAGGATCAATTTCTCAGAGATATTTGAGCCGACGGTATAGCAGGTGTCTATTAGATCTGTGATAGGCGCTGATTGGTTAATGTGATCTTGAGCTGGAAGGATGGATGTGGAGTCTGCACTTCTGTAAGGGGAAGTGAAGAGCAGATCTACATGAAGTAATCAGAGCGGTTCGAAGTTTAAATGGGCTGAGAAGAAGAGTTTGCAGGAGGTTGTGGTACGACCTGTCGCCTAGGCAATGGTTTGATTCCTTCATGGTGGGTCAGATATTGTATGTTGATAACATGTAGATCGCCAATTATGACATGTCTGAAATTAATGTACTAAAGACTTGATTAAGTGGGACATTTAGGATGAAGGATCGGGGCTGCAAAGATGGTTCTCAGCATTGAGACTGGAAGAAGAGTAGGCGTTGGTTATCTCAAGCAGAATAATTTGGGTAGGTATTGATCAAGGAGGTGATGGACCATGTAAAGTTAGAGAGCGTTTCCTATGCGTCTCTCCTCAAGTTTTCATCAGGACATGTCCCAAAATAGATGAGGAAAAGCAGGATATCTTATAAGCCTTATTCGAATGTGGTTGGCAGTGCATGCCATGGTCTAGATTAGACCAGTTATTTCATAGGCTATCAGTGTTGTGAGCAAGTACCCTGATAAATAATATTAGGTAGCAGTGAGATGGTAAGAAGACTACGTCTTTCCTTTTGAGAATACAGGAGCAAAGGTGGTTGGGCACGCGGATTTTGATCCGGCAAACATGCTCATCTAAAATGTTCTTGCAGAGAAGTTCAAGTTCCGTACAACCTCTTTGGGTTTGGCAATGGCAAAAAAGAAGGACGAAGTGTACATGAGAAGCTATGATGTGATGCAGAGATAAGAGAAGAGGTCAAGAAGCTACACGATTAAAGATTGAAGACATGGTAGAGATTGTTATAAACTGATGTCTTCAATCTAGATTTTAGGCTACTCGACCGATCGAGGGCCTGACTTGACCAGTCGAGGCCAGCTCGACTCGAAGTCCAGCAGAGATATTCTTTTAGGTGTCCATGGTGCTCGACCAGTCAAGGCTTAGGCTCAACCGGTCGAGGGCCTGCTCGACCAGTCGAGGACCTGGCTCGACTAGTCGAGGGTTACGCAGATTCGTCGCAGATTTTGCGCGGACTCCGTAAATTTGAGGCGGTTTCGCAAAGGTGCAGAAGGGGTATTTCCTAAACTATAAATAGGAGTCCTATAGCTATTCTAAAGTATTATAAGGCTTTCTAAAGGGGTTACAAGGGTTCTTAAAAGGGTTTTAGGATTTGTAAAGGGTGTAGCAAGGGTGAGATTCGAGGTTGTTTGAATCGGGTAAGTCCTCTCTCTTTGTAATTTATGCTGTCATAGTAGAATTCTATCGCTTTATGCTGTAGTTTTTTTCCCGCAAGGGTTTTCCACGTTAAATCTTTGTGTGTCTCTTGTGTTTGCTTGGTGCCATTGGATTGTTATCCTAGATCTAGATCTGTGTGATTCGGTAGCACAAATCTCCAACAGACTGCTCACGTGTGTTACCATCTTAGGACATGGCCGGGATTGGTTACTACCCCCACAGGGACCTAGCTAACGACAAAAGGTCCTCTCACAGACTCTATAAGGCCCGTGTATAAAAGACCTTAGTAGACCACACCACAGGAAGTAGTGGTGACATTGAACCCATAGTTAAAACCTCCCTAGGGCCCACTATAATATTTATAAATATTTCACATAGGCCTCTAGATGAAGGGAAAAGACAAATATAAGCTTGATTCAAAACTTCTACGCCCAAAAGAAAAACAATCAGTTGTAGCCATTCGGTCATTAGTGTGTGGTGTCCACGGGCCTTTAATTTGCCTCATTTCCAGGCTCGTGTCCTAAACCGATTTCTCAAAATAAACAAACGTTACCGTCGATAAGACACATGTTACACTGGGCCTTTTAGAGCCTTTGACCCTTGACAATATGGTCCATCTCTAGCCAGGTCCCGGTGAGAGTACTACTCAATCCACAGCCATTAAGGCTAGAACACAAAAATCAGCACAAGTGGGCCACACCATAAAAAGCAATGACCGGCAATTAAAAATAATAAAACACAAATGTCATACATTCAATGATTGTTGCTGCTGAATTTTGCAAAAAGTGATAGTTACGATGAAGATAGCCGAAGTTATATATTAAACTGGGAGTTATAATCCAACGGGTAAAACTTGAAACCTTCTCTCCTTTTATATTTCATATCAGCTGGAATCTCTCTCTCTTTTATTATTTATTTATTTATTTTATACAATTCAGAGATCTACAGCCACACTTGAATTTTTATGGGACTACAATGATGCATACGTATAATACATTCAGACCATTGGATGTATAAGCCTACATTAAGCTCAGAACAAAAAATAAAAAATAGACTATTCTGTGAGAAAGGTGGGCCACACTAAAAGAAACAGTTAAAATAGATGTGATTCTTGATTTTCATAGTGGACACCATGATAATTATATCATATCCGCTCCAACCATTAGATGACCTGCTTGGATTAATAAAAATAAAATCAGGCCACAATTATGTTTCAGGTGGGCCACGTTAGGAAAAACAGTGGGAAGGATAAGCATTGTTTTGTACATTATTTTCAATGGTTTGGTCAGCGGCTGATTTTTGGTGTATAAGCCTACCATGAAATGAAGCATGGGAAATATTTCACATAGACATCGTGGTGAGCCTACCCGAACTGCTGCTCCTTCGCTCCCATTGCCAACTCAGCCGTCATTAAAAAAACTCTAGTGCTCCCACTAGGGCTGTACACGAGCGGAGTTAGCTCAGTTAGCTCGACCTGACTTAACTCGAAAAAGCTCGATTTGACTTAGTTCGAAACTGTGTTCGAGTCTCGCTAGTCGAGCTGATTTTTTGAGCTCGAAAAAATTTTGAACTGAGTTCGAGCTTGCCCGAGATCGACTTGACTCGGACCGAACGCAACTTGAATTGAACTTGGATCAAACTACTTCGGTTACTCAGGTACTTTGATATTGGTGTTGCTCATCAAGTGTTTGATGAAATGATTCAATGAAGTGTCGGCTGGTGCAAGAAAGGTATGTTTTATCAAATAAATACCATTTTTTTTGTGATTTTGATGTTGCATATAAGGTATTTGATGAAATACCTGTAAAACCACTGCTGCCGTTTTACATATAGTGAAAAATTTGAAGGTGTAGTTCATGTGTTTGTGAAAATGCTAGACAGGCGAACTCGGCTCCATCTTGATTCGAACTCGGCTCGAACTAGCCCGAATTGCTGACTGAGCTGAACCAAGCTGGCCGGTCAAGCTCGTTGACCGAGTCGAGCTAAGTTCGAGCTAAGGCTAGCAAGTGGCCGAGACAAGTCGATCAACTCGTGTACACCTTAACTCCCACAGCGGACCCAGCCGTTGTGAAGAAAACTCTAAAACTAATTGCTTAAATTAATAAAGAGCTTATTGAAAAAGGTAGCGGAATGTATTTTTTTTAAATATAAAATTCCATAAATAAATAACAAGGGGAAGCGTTTTTTGGGCAATGCCGCATCAGATTAAAAGATTTGAGAGAAAATGACCACTGTAGACAACACCTTTTACCCAGCGATTTCTATGAAAGACTACAAACCTTAGTTACCAATCTAGATTAGCACGTGCGGACAGCGACGTTGAGGACGAAACTACCCCTCCTTTTCGCTGCGAAGACGTGCGCCGCGACGCTCTCGAACTGAGAGTTGTACGAACGCTTAAAAGGATTGGGGTCGGTGGTCAGGCCCCACCATGATGTATGCTATTCATCCATGCCGTCCATATATTTTTCCATATCATTTTATGGTATACGACCAAAAATGAGGTATATGCAAATCTCAAGTGTACCACATTACAGGAAAGAGTGTTGAATGAGCGTCGACCATTAAAAACACTTTGGGGGCCCACTGTGATGTTCATGAGAAATCCTCCCCGTCTAAGTTCATTCATAGGTCACAAAGACCTGGATGAAGAAGAAAAACAAATTTCATAATGATCCAAAACTTCTATAACCCCTAAAAGGGTTTCAATGGTAGACGTTCAATTCCCCATTGCCTTTTACAGTGTGGTCTACTTGATAGTTAGATCTATCTTATTTTTAGTCTCAAGCCTAAATACGAGCTGGCCAAATAGATGGACGGTTTGGATATAACACATACCTCATAATATGACCCACAAAAAGCGGTGGGATTACAACCGAAAAAAAAAAAAAAAAGGGTCGATATATCGACAGCTAGTCGATATATCGAAAATGGTCTAGAACTGTCCAGTGAGTTTTCTTCAAAAATCTTGCAATTTTCGATATATTGATTGTTTGTCGATATATCGAAAAAGGTGGTTTACCTTTAGCTACGGATTATAACCGTAGCCATAAATGTAGTCTCAGGTCCGTCTTTGAAATTTTTTATTTATTTTTATTTATTTTTTATTTTTTACATAGAAAAATTTATTCTACCTACAATTTTCTTTAATACATATTTATATAAATAAGTATATATAAGCATATAAAAATTTTTTCCTCTTTTTTTTTTTTTTCATTTATTTCTTTAATCATTTAACAAGAATATCTTCTAAACCAAAATTAGTCACTGACGTCTGCATATGATTTTGAGGTAAGAGAAGCTACTTTAGCCAACCAACCTAGTTATTTTCCAAGATTCCATCGTCGATGGTTGAGCGAGGCAACGTAGAAATTGAGCGAGGCAACGTAGAAAACGAGTGAGGAAACCTACGATTTGAAAGCTAGAACCTAGGAATTGAGCGAGGAAGCTAGAAATTGAGCGAGGCAACGTAGAAATTGAGTGAGGGAAGCTAGAAATTGAGCGAGGCAACGTAGGAATTGAGCGAGGAAGGTAGAGAAATTGAGCGAGGAACCTAGAAATTGAGCGAGGAAGGTAGAAATTGAGCGAGGGAACCTAGAAATTGAGCGAGGAAGGTAGAAATTGAGCGAGGCAACCTGAAATTGAGCGAGGAAGCTCGAAATTGAGCGAGGAAGGTAGAAATTGAGCGAGGCAACCCAGAAATTGAGCGAGGAAGGTAAAAAAGTGACCAAACATCAAAATAAAGTAGGAAGCTAGAAAATCACAAACTAGAAAATCACCGGGAAACTAGAAAATCGGTGGGGGTAGACTTTAAAATCGGGGGGAAGCTAGAAAATCATGGGGTAAACTAGAAAATTAGGCGGGAGACATTAAAATCAGTAGGCAAACTAGAAAATCGGTAAACTTTAAAATTGGTGGGAGAAACTAGAAAATCGGCCATGTAATTAATGGGTAAACTAGAAAATCGGTGAGGCAAACAGTTGAATCATTCTTGAGTGCCATAGAATTTTTGGATTAAGCTCTCATTTGACACATTAGATAACACTATCTCTTGTTCACAAAAGGGAGGGGTATTTTCATCTTCAAATTCGCTGTCCGTACGCGCAAGTCTAAGTTGCAAACCAAGGTTTGTCTTCTTTCATAAAAAACAGCTGGATAAAAGGTGGGGCAAGCATGAAAGGGGCAAGCATGAAAATGAGTGGGGCGAGCATGAAAGTGAGCGGAGAAAACTAAAAAATCAGCAGGGCAAACTAGAAAATCAGCGGGGGAGACTAGAAAATCGGAGACTGGAAAATCAATGGACAAACTAGAAAATCATTCATGAAAATCACGGGGAACACTAGAAAATCAATGTGCAACATGAAAATCAATGGGGAGACATGAAAATGAGCGGGCAAACATGAAAATGAGGGGGGGACACAATGGGACAAACTACAAATTCAATGGGAGATTAGAAAATCACGGGAGACTGGAAAATCAATGGGGCAAACATGAAAATCACGGGAGACACTAGAAAATCATGGGTGCAACATGAAAATCAATGGGGAGACATGAAAATCATCTACAAACATGAAAATCACCGGGACATTAAAAAACAAAGACAAAGTCAATGAGGAGAGTAAAAATCACGTGGGGAGATCCCACGAAAAATCACAGGGCAAACATGAAAATCAATGGAGAAACATGAAAATCACGGGGACACTAGAAAATCAACGGGTGCAACATGAAAATCAATGAAAATCGAAATATCGGTTGGGCCCACTCTTTCCATGGTATGATCCACTTGATCTTTTGATATGCTTCAATTTGGGGCTAAACCCTTAAAATAAATGGAAAAACGGATGAACGACATGGATATACTACATACATTCAATGTGGGCCCAAGCGGTTTACTTAGTACAAGGGAGCGTACTGACTAACTCAATACGCAATCCGATTACGCTTGCTACGCCCCACAATGATGTTTTATTTGTAATACATCATGTTCATCACAATATGTAATACCCTCCGTTTTCATCAAGTTTATGTTTAGGTTAAGGTTACATTTAAGATTAGGTGTAGGAGTTTAGGTTAAGGAGTTGATATTAGGATTAGGTATAGGTTTAGGTTTAGGGATTTGAGAATACATTTAGGTTTTAGGTTATAAGTGTAGGCTATAGGTTAAGGTTTAGAGAATTGAGAATACGTTAAGGTTTAGGTTTAGGGATTTGAGAATACATTTAGGTTTTAGGTTACAAGTGTACGATATAGGTTTAGGTTTAAGTTAGATTATAGGTTAAGGTTTAGGGAATTGAGAATAAGTTAAGGTTTAGGTTTAGAATTTTAGAATCCAAATTTCTATTACAAAGCGCCAAACACTTCACAATCACCTCCATTCAAAATACTAGTGTTTGAAATCTGCAAACTCTCAAGCAAGTAGGCCCTTAAACAAGAAAAAATGATTTTGAGAGTGACAAGGTGGTTCGCAGATCATGAAGTTTGTTGTGGCATTTGCGTGCAAGATCGATTCCATTCATAAGGTGAGTCCTACACTAAATGTGTCAACCCGAAAACCATGCAACGACGCCAAGTCTGGACCTTTAGTCACTTTTCTCGAAGAATCCATTTTCCTCATGCTTGGGGTCACTTAACCCAAGCCCAACCTAAGTTTTATCGGGTTGGTGTTTGTATACAAGCTTGAAATTAGCGGGCAAACTAGAAAATCAACGGGGTAAGCTAGAAAATCAGTGAGGGCAAACTAGGAAATCAGGGGCAAAGTAGAAAATCAACGAAACTAGAAAATCAATGATGCAAACTAGAAAATTAGCGGGAAAACTAGAAAATCAGGCAAACATGAAATTCAGTAAACTAGAAAATCAAAAATTAGAAAATCGTGGGACAAACTAGGAAATTAGCGGAAACTAGAAAATCAACTGGTCAAACATGAAATTCAATGGAAACTAGAAAATCAGGCAAACTAGGAAATCAATGGGCAAACTAGAAAATCACGTAAACTAAGAAATCAATGCGGGGCAAACTAGAAAATCAGTAGGGCAAACTGGAAAATCAGCGGGGCAAACATGAAATTCATAAACATGAAATTGGACAAAAACTTCACAGATAATTTCATAACTTGAACCGATAAATCTAAATGTATCCAATGTTCAAATAAACCACACCAACATTAGAAGTATACCTTCTATATAAATAATCCACACTCAATTATAATTTATAAGTAACTAATATATATATTGATCGGGTTTGGGTTGGGTCGGGCAACCTGAGACCTCAACCCAAGCCCAACATAAGTTTTATCGGGTTGGTGTTTGTATAGCCCAAGCTTGAGATTAGATCCGATATATTTTACCTGAGCCCAACTCAATGTCGGGTTCATGGGACTAGTCGGGTTGAACCCGCCCACCTTTCATTTGTACATGAAATTGAGTGGGGCAATGAACATGAAATTGAGGCAAACTAGAAATTGAGTAGATATGAAATTGAACATACCACCTTTTTATTTATTATTACACATGCACACACACCCCACACACTCACGCTAGTGGGAATTTCACACGTATGGGTACTCGAACCCTTGGCCAGGAGTTGAAGGTCTTGAGTTTACCACCCGAGCAAGAGTAGGACCCAGTGTATTTTAAACTCAGTTGGGCCCACATTGAATGTATGTAGTATATCCACGCCTTAAAATATATGGAAAAACGGATGGACACGTGGATATACTACATACATTCAATGTGGGCCCAACTGAGTTTAAAATATACCGAACTTCTGCTGGTAAACTCTCAAGACCTTCAACTCCCTTGTCAAGGTTCGAGTACCCATACGTGGTGAAATTCCACCAACGTGAGTGTATGGGGTGTGTGTGCATGTGTAATAATAAATAAAAAGGTGGGCGGGTTCAATTTCATATACGGCTCAATTTCATGTTTGCCCCACTCAATTTCATGTACAGCTGAAAGGTGGGCGGGTTCAACCCGACCGTCCCATGACCGACCCGACATTGAGTTGGGCTCGGGTAGGATATATCGGGTCTAATCTCAAGCTTGGGCTATACAAACACCAACCCGATAAAACTTATGTTGGGCTTGGGTTGAGGTCTCAGTTGCAACCCAACCCAAACCCGATCAATATATATATTAGTTACTTATAAATTATAATTGAGTGTGGATTGTTTATATAAAAGGTATACTTCTAATGTTGGTGTGGTTTATTTGAATATTGGATACATTTAGATTTATCGGTTCAAGTTATGAAATTATCTGTGAAGTTTGCCCCGCTGAATTTCATGTTTACCCCGAATGTTTGCCCGCCGATTTCTAGTTTGCCTGATTTTCTAGTTTGCCCCATTGATTTCTTAGTTTACCCCCGATTTTCTAGTTTGCCCGATTTCCTAGTTTGCCCGCTGATTTTCTAGTTTCCCCCGCTGAATTTCATGTTTGACCCGTTGATTTTCTAGTTTCCCCCGCTAATTTCCTAGTTTGCCCCGCCAATTTTCTAATTTGGCCCGCTGATTTTCTAGTTTCCCCCGCTGAATTTCATGTTTGCCCCGCTAATTTTCTAGTTTTCCCCGCTGATTTTCTAGTTTGGCCCGTTGATTTTCTACTTTGCCCCGCTGATTTCCTAGTTTGCCCCGCTGATTTCCTAGTTTCCCCCACTCAATTTCATGTATGACTGAAAGTTGGGCAGGTTTAACCCGACCGACCAGTGACCGACCCGACATTGGGTTGGGCTCGGCAGATATATCGAGGTCCGATCTCAAGCTTGGGATATACAAACACCAACCCGATAAAACTTAGGTTGGGCTTGGGTTGAGGTCTCAGGTTGCCTGACCCAACCCGAACCCGATCAATATATTAGTTACTTATAAATTATACTTGAGTGTAGATTGTTTGTGTAGAAGGTACACTAGTGATGTCGAGTCTCATTTGTCCATGTCATTTCCAAGGACTCAAGCTAACAAGATATCTTGGATTTCTCTCTCCCAAATAGATTAAAGTGTATGATACATGACTTTTTAAAGGAGTAGTCCCATATTTTAGCTTAGTTTTTTAAAGAAGATATCTGGGATTTCTCTCTCCAAAATGAATTTTCGACCATCGACTGGTAGAATCTTGGAAAATAACTAGGTTGGTTGACTAAATTAGCTTCTCCTACCCCAAAATCATATGTGGTAAGTTAAATAAATCATTCTAGTTTAGGAGATATGCTTGTTAAATAAATGTACAAAGAAAATGAATTAAAGAATAGAAAAATATTTTTATATACTTATATATACATATTTATATAATTTTGTATTATAGAAAAATGTAAGGGAGAAAATGTCCTCCGTGTAAAAAATAAAAAATAAAAATAAAAAATAAAAGATAAAAATAAAAAGAAAAAAAGTGCATAGCACTACATTTATGGCTATGGTTATAATCCGTAGCGATAGGCCTCTGACCGGTCGACCGGGTTGGTCGACCCAACTTGCTGTCTCTTTTTTTTTTTTTTTTTTTTTTTTCTTTTTCTTCTTTCCTGTTGTAATGTTTACCGATTTTGTGGGTCCCATTATGAGGTATGTGTTATATCCAAACCGTCTATCTATTTGGCGAACTCATATTAAGGCTTGAGGTGAAAAATAAGACGGATCTAGCTATCAAGTGGACCACACTATAAAAGGCAGTGGGGAATTGAACGTCTACCATTGAAACCCTTTTAGGGGTTAAGAAGTTTGGATCATTATGAAATTTGTTTTTCCTCTTCATCCAGGTCTTTGTGACCCTATGAAGGAACTTAGACGGGGAGGATTTCTCACAAACATCACAGTGGGCCCCACCTGGGTTCCCTTCACGGGACCGTCCGTCAGCGCTCGTCTCTGCACGCCAGCCCGTGGAAGGCAGGGGTATTTTCGTCCTCAAATTCAATGTCCGTACAAGGAGGTCCAAGTGCGTATGGTAAGTTTGTATTGTTTCAAAAATATCCATCGGATAAAAGGTGGGGTCCACAGTCGTAAATTTCTCAAGATTTGAACAAGTGTACAGTATTATCGATGTGGACCGTTTATAAGATCCAGTCCACCCTCAGGGGCCATACTGAAAACATCAGATTCATCTATCATGGTTCCCATCCATTTAGTTCCCTACTAAGCATACGGTTCGGATCATTCGCAACATAGAGGGATTCAATAATCAATCTGTACCATCAGTTTTAGAGTTTCCACCACTAATGGACTTTTCTCCAAAGAATCACCTTTATCAGAAGATCTCTACCACTGACGAATGTAAATTTTTTTTACACGGTAGCCCGTTGAGACAGTTAGAGGAGTAATAGATTAATCAGATCTATGGATGACTGTCGATGCTTCTAGAAGAGCCAGTGTGCACCTCAAGCTCAGGTACACTGTAGGTGAGCTGGAAAATGCATGAAACCGGATCTCCCGCATGTTACGAGAACGGATTGCATGTGGCCCCGGGCACAGATATACCCGGGGCTGTGTGGGTCCCACAGAGATTTCCTTGACAAGGCGCTGTCCATCTGTTTTTAAAATCATACTAGGATGGGATTTTAAAAACACAGGTGAGCCACCACAGACGAAACAGTAGGAACTGAAACGTTCCACCGTTGAAACCTTCCTAGAGCTGATCACTATGTTTGTATGCTATCCAAACCGTTCATATGGTTATTACCACTAAGATAAACTGAAGGAAAAAATATCATCCAGTTAAAATACTTCTGTCATCCCCAGACGTTCAATTCACACTATTTCATGTAGTATGGCCCATGTGAGTTTTGTATATGCCTGAATTTTAGAACAGTATCCTATATTGGTGTTTAAAAACATATAGACGGAGTGGATTTGTCACGGACATCTATATGGGCCCCACATAGCCCCGGTACAGGTATATCCACTGTCCCACCTTCCAGGCTTACACCCAGCACTCGAACACCGTACACGCCGGCCTACGTTCGAAGCTAAGACGCCCATGACTGGGCAGCACTCTAAAAAGTCTCGATTGGAGAATCCTGGCTACCTAGGTGGTGGCCTGAAAATGGACGGTCTACAAAGATTATGGCCGAAGGTCTGAATCCAAGGAAAATAAGCGAGCAGATCAAATGATTACATCCGTTGATTAGAGCCTTAGTGATGCTGATTATTTCTATAAATTTCTCCCTGCTGGTTCATCCGTTGGGCCCCACTGTCTAAGTGCCATGGCCCAACAATCAGGCTGGTCCGTCCATCAGGTAGTTGACATGTATGAAAACGATGGACGGTCATAGAAGTCCCTTGACAATCCATATCTAATGTACACTTGTGACAGGAGCGGATTAGGTGCGCCCTGGCCTCATCTAGGACGGTGCGACCGTACCTTGATGTATGTATTCTACATCCACGCCGTCCATTCGTTTTATCCTATCATTCTAGGGCATGGTCCAAAAATTAAGAAGATTCAAACCTCGTGTGGACCATACTATAGGAAATAGTGTAGATTGAATGCCTCACCATTAAAACATTCCTAGGGCACACCGTAGTGCCAGTTGATAAGGTCACACGAAATTGGATAAAGGAAAAAAACAGGCAAAACTTGAGATTTGGATCTGTTTCAATTTTGGGCTCATGCCCTACAAGAAAAAGGATGGATTGCATGGATATAAATAGATACATCAAGATGGGTCCCATGGTCAGGACCGCACTAATCCGCTCCCACTTGGGACCCACCTGATGAACTGACCGCCCTGATTTCCGGTTCATAGAGTACACACGATGGGCATTGTCCTACGTTTGGCACGTGCGATGAACTGCTGCACGAGTAGCCATATCGCTTATCTTTGATGCATTATTGCCTTCCGATGTAGGTGGGCGAAAAAAAAGAAAAGCATATCCGTTTTGTTTGAGAGGTCGAGGTTTGGTAGGATCCAAGCCGACTGTTTTTTTGTTAGCTTGTTAGTGCACCCCACTGTTATCCACCCCCACTGGGTATACAAGCCGACTTATTGCTACAGGTTTCTGTCACTGTCAGTACTTTTAGCCTTTCCATCTGGTCTCATATTTCCACATCCAACAGTTTATATGGTGGGCCTTACCTTGATGGGTTTACAAAAATTTAAAAACAGCTTGATTTGATTATTTCAATTATTACTCATTTCACCCTTTTACTTACAATACAGACGGTCTCTGTTTACCTTGAATAATCAAATGGCTGAAATATTTTAACAAAGAGATTCCTTTTTCAAACCTTATCGAGGCCGAGGACAGTCGTGTTAACAGTTTGGATATTTGAAAGAAGATGATCTAATGGCTAAAGTCCCACTGCATTCTACTACAGTGGGTCGGATGTATTTAAGTAAACATCATGTCATCTGCACGTAAGGGTGGCAATGAGCCAGGGTCCCGCCCGCCAGCCCGACCAACTCGCCTGGCTTTGGGTCGGACTTGGACCTTGGTCCGTGGTCCGGACTTGGACCATGTGCAGGTAAGGGTGGCAATGAGTAGTGATCTATGTTAGAACTAGATTGGACTATGCTAAGACAAATGGAAAAAATAAATATAAAGTATATATTCAGTTTTCGTGTGTGGCTTATATTCAGTTTTCGTGTGTATGTATGATGTGCGGGCATGCCAGAGTCTATTCCATTTAGTTTTCGTGTGTAAGTATGATCTGTGGACACAAGATCCAGTTATCTTCTAAACCATCAATTGTGCTCAGCGTTTAACCTTTTCGGATTCTTTTTGTCTAGTGACAATAGACGTGAGTCTGCAGACTTAGACCTTTTCTTTTAGTACTTTCAACTCAATATTTCTCAAAGGAACAAAAATCTACAGATAAATAAAGGACTGCTAAACAATGTTGATTTTGTTAATATTAAAATGTATGGCTCATTATAATAGACAAAATATCAAACAACAAAAGAAATAAATGAAAAAGAAAGATAAATACTTGATTCATCTATTGAAATAGACGATCGAGGTAGGTGATTGGATGAGTACGATAAGCTAAATTGGAACTTAGTTGATCATAATCCTACAACTTAATGTTGTAGATATTTAATATATTAGACTATGCTAAGATAAATGGAAAAGATAAATATAAAGTATATATGTGTGTGTGTGTGTGTGTGTGTGTGTGTGTGTGTGTGTGGGTGTGTGTGTTTAGCATAATGCCTCAAACTCTTCTTCATATGCTCATTTTATAACTCGTCAAGGCGGCAAAGCCCTTAACTAGATTTTCCTGTTAATCTTGGATCTTCTGCATGTTTTGGATAGAGGAATCTCGTGGATAGATCTGTAACTATTGACTTCTCGGATCTTCTTGTATTTAATCACATTACAGAGATCTTCATGGCCCACTAAAGATCGCGCGTAGGAATGTCAAGATTCCTCCAATGAAAACAACTAAGCTAAGATTGAAGAGCCTCGAGGGCTGATCCTAGACCTGAAATTGATTATGGCCACTCATCTAGTGGCCCACCTCATGCTCTTCCAATCACGGAGTCGGATGGTCATGGTGGTTTAGGATGCCAAAGGGATTTGACACCTGATACTGATTTGTTATTGGACCATATTAGATCTAGTTCTTCCATTCTCTTGATTACAACTGAACCACGGCCACAGGATCATGTCCTCAAGCTCTCCCATTCTTTTGATTCCAATCAATGTATAACTTGGAACCTGATTTGGCTGATGTGTCTCGTCTCTCCTGATTTGGGTCTAAGTTAAATTCGAATTCACTTAGATATCGTTTCAATCTTCTAATATTCAAAACATTATCGAACACTTTCGAATCTCTAAACATCTTTAGGAAGATCTCTCATTTTGAAAGAAATGTGAGGAATGGCTTCGCCGAGTGTATCATAGCCAGATACATGATAAGATTCATTCTCAACAGGTCTCTTATAGACGTGTTAGGCACATTATCTCATTAATTGGCACGATAATCATAGTCACGTGACATCCATCCAGTCGTTTTCCTAATAGCGGGTCTAAGGATTTGTGCCTATGTATTAATAAAATACATAGCATTGAAGCAAGATCAAATGAAGATACTCTTGGGCGAGAGTAAGATTTACACTGATACTAACCCCGCACTGTCATGCGTGGTAGCCTTTCATTGATCCTTGTCAGGACACCGAAAATAAATGTAAACACATACCAAAACATTAGTGAAAGCAAATAATGCAGCACTATATCGGGACAAAATGTGATCATACATCAAGATGAATGTGTGTGCCTTTGATCACATTGGCATGTTCAATTTCTCATGTGAAGTATATTGGAAAAGTAATCATATACAGGGTAGACCGGCTAAGGCCATTATTAGCCGCCTCCCCGAATAAGCGGGTGTCAGTTCTGTTTAAGGCGATGCTTATGGGTCCTACCAACCTACAGGATGTTACGGGTGGGCCCAGAGATATCTGAATCCACATAAATTATTTCACCATACACAGATACCTATTATATTTCGGGAAAGGGACAAGAAATCCCTCCAAGAGGCTTACAGGACCGATGGCCCTTTTATTTGTTTCCCACCTAGAAGTTCGGTACTATCTATGGGAAAAGTACCATGAGTCGAGCTTTGTGGGCCCACTGCGATGTGTGATGGACATCCACCACATCAATCAGATGCACCCTCTTAAAGATAAGGTCAATCCATGACTTAGGTGGGCCACACCATAGACAACAGTTGGGAGCGGGTATCCACCCATCGAAATCTTCATGATTTATAGGGCCTGCTAAGATGTAATTCAGAAATCCAGCCCATCCACTGTGTGTGTCCCTACTTGGTTAAGGGGTCACACCAAGTTTCAACCATATCCAACACTCGGGTGACCCCAACAAGTGCTTTTATATGTTTTAGGCATGATTCTCACTTGAGTTCCTTGTGCAGATGATTTTTTTTTTTAATCCCATTAACTAGAGGAGACCCACCAAATGCATGGTATGCATGTCCACTAGGCATCATTGTGGGGCCCACACAACTCGACCTCATGGAACTATTTCTCTACATGAGAGAGAGAGAGAGAGAGAGAGAGAGAGAGAGAGAGAGCTGCTCATACGTAATTAGCTGTATGTCCAATTAATTACCGGGCATATCTTAGATTGATGTCTACTCTAAAGTCTAAACGATAGATGCTCCATATCAATGATTAGACCCTTACTAGTTCATCAATATGGATCATCCATTTCCATAGCCATTGTGAGGGATAAGCCAACACAATGAATGGTCCAACCAAGGGACCGTTTGGATACCACCAAATAAGTTACTTTTTCTATTTACAGCAGTAGATAAGTAACTTATTTGAGATAATAAGTAGACATCAAGATGAGCTACTAAAGGCATAATTAGCTTAACTTACGATCCAAACGCCCCCTAAAAGATTGGACCTCTTACTAGAATAATCAAACATGGATCATCCATATTTGTAGCCATTCTTCAGAACTTTTACGTCCATCTTCTAGATCCATACAATGCATACCACACCTGTTGATGTGTGGTGGGGCCAATTTTCCAGATCTGACGAGCATCCCACATGAATAAACAGAAATCCCACTTTATTTCTTGTAGCAAAGGAATATCGGCATCTGAGTCCCTCAAACAAACCAGACCGCCTATTTTAACCTCAATCAACACAAAATTGAAAAGAAAAGAAAAAATAATAATAACAATAACAGTAGTAATCATAATAAACATGTAATAATAACTGATCAAAAAAGAAAAGCAATTTCAATGACTTTCAAACAGCACAACTCTTCAAACAGGCAAAATGAGATGCTGGAGAAGGTGAAACCTGAAAGGTTGATGAAAGAATGCATAGTCATAAATTAAGGGGGAGGGGAGAAAAAAGAAGAAGAAGAAGAAGAAGAAGGTACATACCTTGGTGGACACAATCTTGGTTCAAGGTTTTCCTTTCTGATAAATAAATGAATCTTCATTCGCCGTATAATGACCCATAAAAAAGGGGATGTGTAGAATTTGCTGGTCCCATCAGGCATCAGCTCTTACTCACAAGGGAAGCCAAAGCATTGGCATGGGCTGGGGTAAGGCTGCTGAGGATAGGTTGCATTTGATGGCCATAGAGGGAAACCAAGTGTGAGAAAGCCATGCCTATCCTACTTTTAACTTCAGGACTCTCAGCTGGAGAGACTGCGACTTGTGCAAAAACATGGACAAGCTCTGGAACTAGAGGTAGGATCTGTTTGAATTGTAAAGTATAAGAAAAAAAAAAAAACCAAAAAAGGAGAATATATATATATATATATATATATATAAAGTACAGATTGGTTTTATGTGAGAAAATTGCCCCTACCTGGGGATTAGATGATAATACCAAATTACAAACACAGCTGTAGACTGCCATGGATTCCTCGCGATCTTCTTTTAGCGGCAGGACTTTCAGAAATACGGGTAGCACCTGGTGAAGAGTCATAACAGAAGGAAAGTTTTCCACGATTCAGAATGAGATTGTTCAAGTAATCCTGAGATTGTTGGCCACTAAGATCCATTAGACCATTACAAGAAGCGAAAGCAGAAGAAATATCGAGATAATTAACCTGATTCAGTGGAATAGACTGGGGGTTCACCATTATCATCCTTGCAACTGCCCCAGCTGCATTATCTCTCACGGCATCATCTGGTTCTGATTCTCCAAACAATGGGTAAAGCCAACGGAGTATGTCATTATAGTATCTGAACTAGATGTAAGGAAACAGTTCTGACAATGCAAAAACAAGGTTATTGGAGAGGTTGAGGAAAAATAGCTAGTGGCAGCTTCCACGCTATTCGAAAATACAACTAGTGCTGGCTCAAAGATCCCTGAATTCAAAGTAACTTCGACAGAAAAGAGTAAAAAACTAAATGAAATCCTACACCTAAATAGAACAGAGCATTTTCAAAAGAAAGGTACAAATAGGAAACCAATGTGGCAGAAGCTCCATGTCTTTTAAAAGGATACTTGAGAGTTGCCGCACCACCATTTTTGCACAACTCGCCAACACAAAATGCAGCATTTCTCCTATTAGTTGAGTCAGACGATGCTAGCTCTTTCAGTACCAAGGGCATCACATTCTGAAAAATGTTGCAACTCTCAGAAAAGGAGATGTGGAAATTGCACAAGGACCAAAGAAAAAAAAAAAAGATGGATGAAACTCTTTATGTCCGATGTTGTCAAATCCTACAATTTAGGATTTGAGTCGAATCTTAAGCAAAATTATTTGAATCCCGCCGTGAATCCCTTTTTAGGTAAATCGTATTGTTAGTTCCATGTCTTGAATCCTAAGATTTATGATCCAAATCCCAATTTGCGATTCAAATTGTTCTTGTTCTCTTCTGTTTTAAGCTTTACTTGGCTTTCATTTTATGTTTTTAAATCGGTGGGGGCTTTAAGAATCATTTAAGAAGAGATCAATTAAGAGATTACATGGAGGAGGTATAATAGTGCATATGGGTGGGAACTGGGAAATGGATGATTGATGAGTTCCCTTTTTTTTCTGATTTATTTATATTTTGCAGATTTTCTTCAATCTTTTAAGAAAAAAAAATCTTACAATTTACGATACGATTTGCAATTCGATACGATTCAACCCTTACTACGATTTGTGATACGATAACGATTTTAACAACGCTGCTTACGTCTATGTAGCTTGCAATTGGAGCTCCCATTTCTTGAGCAACTTCTGCAAGACAAGCAACCACCATGGTCCGATCTTGTGGAGGGCGTGAAGCTTTCTGCAGACACAAAATAATCAAATGGATAAAAGGTAATTATACGAGAATGCAAGGGAGTTTCAAATGACAAGTCTAGAAAATGCATCTTGCAGAAATATATAGTAAACCCACCGCAAACTTCATCAACGGTTCAAATAACTTCGCAAAGATGGGCTGGAAATTAGAACCCATAGACTTTGCGAAAGCAGGAAGAAGGTCAGATACTGCATCCATGAGCACTTCATCATGTTCGGCATCATCCTCAGTATCACTTTCAGATTCCACTTGCTGACAAGCGGACTCCTCACGCAACAGTACCAAAGTTGCCTCAACAAGCCGAGGCATGTCTGAAACCCAACCATATAAAGTTGATAGATTATTCCCAATCCTGATTTACAAACACAATATGGAGCTAATTTTAATACATCAACTATGGGCAAATACAAAGTCACCCTTACAAGACTCAATAGCTATGTATCCGCATTCCTTGATAATATCTGCTGTGTTCATGCATGCTTGGGCAACTACTTCTTTATCATCATCCTCAGCCATTGTCTTGATATAGATATTCATCACAGTGTCTGCAGAATAGAAAAACTAGATTAGATAGCAGACACTAGAAAGAAGAGCATGCCAGAAGAGAAAACACCATACACTATCTAAACATAAGGAATTTTGAAGCAGAGGTTGTTACCAAGAACTTCCTTCTTTTTAGCTGTCACTTCTTCCTGCATAAAAAGAAACAAGAACAGACCGCATTAGCAAGCTGAAGTCTGCCTCTTGTGGTAGTTCCGAAGATCAAATTAACACGTGATCTAAACTAATTTGCTCAGTTTGCAAGTTACTGGCCATCAACCAGATCCATACGAACCAGATGACATCAGTACTTGCCCTTGGCATATTGAAGGTCACAAGCTTTTCTATGGAGGGAAACTATTTGTTGAACCCATCATAAAAGGGGGTCAGGATGTCCAAATGGTTACATGGCTGAGTGCCTAAACCATTCATAAGGTCTTTCTATTCTACTACTGAATGAAAATTTCAGAATTGATAGTGTAGAAATCTGTCCTCACATTGAGACCTGGGGAAACTGCCTGCGTAGCTGTCAAAATATCTGCAATGAACATAAGGATTCAATGTAAGATGCATGAAATAATAAATGGTGGCAAAATGAATAGATGGCATGCTAGTGATTGATAAGACCAGAGGCAAGTATAGAAGGCAAAAATTCAATCATACACTCTGAAAGGAAATAGTCCAATACTGATTCAAGGTAAACTTAAAAGCACACATATACATTAATGGACCAAGAACTAACAAATTGAGAAGGGCAGAAGGCATAATTAAATATCTACTTCAGCATGTGAAGCTAATATATTCAGAAAGGAGCTTGTGTACTTGTCCACATGTATGTGCGCACACGTATGATGTGTGCATGTACATTCGCAAGGGCATGCATCACATGCACAAACATGCTGACATGTATATTTTTCGTCACACTATCATTTACTGTTGCAAAGATGTTCTTTGATGTCCTTCGAAAAAAGATGTTCTTTGATGCATCCAGCAGTTTCGTAGAGGGTATTCTGGATAGTCTATATCCTATACATGTTTCTGGGTACACCAGAAAGAATGTTGATTATAACACTCCAACATCATCATCATAGGCTCAGAGCCTTCTCCCAACTATTAGCTGTCCACTTTAATTATGACTTATTTGAAAATAAATAACATATAATACCCACTTTGAGTAAAATTTTCTTGAACCTACATTGAAGAGTTCTTGATTTCAAATAATCAGTCAAGCTGAGATGTGGTTTGCCTCTTGGATAGAGTCAGAGGTCTTATTCAAGAGCCCTCAAACTATAACCACAAAAATAATGACATGATGTGAGAAAACAAAATTACTAATGGATATTTAATGAAATAATTAATTAATTATAAAGCCCAAGGGCAAACTGCTTTGTATTTGTAATAATCATATTCATAAGTAATAGGTACGGTCACCATCACCAGCCAATGTCACAGTCCATGAAAGATTCACAGGAACCGACGTGAAAGATTCACAGTCCATGGATGATGGTAGCATCTAAACTATCACATCAGAAACCAAGCTTCATCACATGCTGTGTTCTTTGCAGACATTCAAAATGGACAAAATTACATATAGAACAAAATTAATCAAGTTATGAGGTGGGTTTGCAATATTTGATGGTAAGGGGACGAAGACTCCTGAATTGGAAGTGCGAGCAAAACCTGCTCTACCATGACTAATGGCACAACAACTGATGCAAGACAATTAACCACTTGCTCTAAAAGCTCGAACTGTTAGAGTATGGCGAATTAAGCTCTTTATCTCATAGCCCAAGTCCTACATCTCATGGGTTAGGACCTCGGCCGAACCCCCTTCGTGGGCCCCAAATCACATGGGCCGCCCACCCCAAGTGTGTCCCTGTATCCCACGGGCTACCCCACTCGAGCCCGGTGTGAAATGCGCATTAATCACCCCTGGTAAGGAGTCTCGAACACGAGACCTCCCCCGTGGGCCCCAAATCGCATGGGTCACCCACCCCAAGTGTACCCCTGCATCCCACAGGCGACCCCACTCGAGTCCAGTGTGAAAATGCCCCCGCATTAATCACCCCCGGTGAGGAGTCTCGAACACGAGACCTCCCACTCTGATACCAATTTGAAGCAGGACAATTAACCACTTGCTCTAAAAGCTCGAACTGTTAGAGTATGGCGAATTAATCCCTTTATGTCATAGCCTAGGCCTTACATCTCATGAGTTAGGACCTCGGCTGAACCCCCTTCGTGGGCCCCAAATCACATGGGCCGCCCACCCTAAGTGTGTCCTCGCATCCCACGGGCTACCCCACTCGAGCCCAGTGTGAAATGCGCATTAATCACCCCTGGTAAGGAGTCTCGAACACGAGACCTCCCCCGTGGACCCTAAATCGCATGGGTCACCCACCCCGAGTGTGCCCCTGCATCCCATAGGCGACCCCACTCAAGCCCAGTGTGAAAATGCCCCTGCATTAACAATACTATCAGAAGAATCACCATAAAGTTGAATTGCAGAAAAAGTCATCTCACTATAAGCAGGTGTATATAAACCTTCACTACTCACGTTTCAAAGTTATAATAGCCTGAAGCCGAACATCCTCATGAAAGTATCCGGCATGTCTCACTGCAATCCTCAACGACTCCTCCAAATATCTTATACCAATCAAAGAAACCAAATAATCATGTCCAAGATTTTATAGTGCACAATATGAAGAAAACAAAGGATACGGTGCATAAGAGCTCTTGGTATGTAGCGCAAACAAGCCAATCGCCTGAGTTGCGGCAGCTTTTTCATCCAAGACACCTGTTCTTACACTAATATTGCGGACTCTTGGTTCATCATGGGCATCATCATCAGATGACACGCCTCCAAATCCGTTAATATTGTCATCACCATCAGACTCATCAATGTCCACCGCAGAGCCATCATCAAGATTGCATGAAGAAAATGCCAGAGGAACAACATGAGGGAGGTACTGTTCACCAAAATGGCATTATCATAGATGTTATATCAGGATGGATGCATCACAGATAACCAACGGGAAAAACTAATATGGCAAATTACACTAGAAATCTGTACCTGTGCAAAACCATCATCCATAATTTCAGCAACGTTGCTGAAGAATCCATGGGTGTATTCACGAAGCTCACTGAAGTCCAACGCAAAACCCTAAGAAAATAATAGAAGACATTAATCATTTTGAAGATCTATAGCGTGTCCAAATGAAATGTGTTATGTCAATTACAGATATTGCAGCTTCAATGAAAGGAGGTAATATCGGTTCCATCCTCATTCGTCCAACAGCCATCGCAACTATTCCGACAAGCTCAGTAGCCCTCGCTCGTGAACGGAGGTCCTCATCGTTGGTAAGCACCATGAAAATTTTCATCAATTCCAGAACCTTCTCTGCATACGGAATAAAAGCTTGCTCTGCAGCAGCTGCTACTGAACCAATTGCAGACTGTAATGACATCATCATATTAGCAAAGAAAACAGCAACAAATTCATATCAACATCATCATATAAGACTCCAGAGAAAAGCGATAATGATGTGATACCATGCATGTCTCCTGCAGATTGCGGGGACTACTTTGGAGAGCTGCAAGCAATCTCCCCATAAGGGGATCAAGATAAGGAAGGATTTCTTCACCCATGTCCTCACAAAATGCTGCCAATGCATAGTATGACTTCTCCTGCAAAAATAGAAACCCTGGCACATAAATGCAAAGAAATACTAAAAAATCTAGAAGGCAATAACTTTTTTCTACTTTTACCTTTACTTCTTCAGATGCATCTTCAAGAGCATTTAAAATGCAGGGAAGAACACTTTCATAGTGAGACACAATCTCGGGTTGCAAATGCTCTGCAAATTGACCCAGTGCAAATGATGCAGCCCCTCTTACCATTTCCTCTTGATCCTTCAATGCTCCTAAGACCATATGGAGAATAGGCTCCAGCTTGTCTTTCATCAGTTCAAAACTGCCCTCTGAAATTACACCCAAGGCTGTCACAGAAGCCTCCCGATATTTTGGGTTTATACTATGAATGCTCATGGAAGCAAATTCAAAGACGGGAGGGAAAACGTGCTTGGAAAGGTTTACAGCCATCATATCAATAACTTCTGCGGCAGCTCGATCGACTGCTAGGTCATCGTCTTCATCTCCATGGGCTTCTGCAAGTAAAGGGCACATAACTTGTAGGATAGGAATGACCAGCTTGTGCTTTTTTAGAGAACCAGACTTGTACTTTGCAAGCCATGAAATTATCTGAATGGCCTGATTGAGTAAACGCAAGAAAAATCAGACAGCGAACAGCCTGATGTGAATCTGATAAAATAAGAAGAAAAAAATGGACAGTTTCTCAAGATGATGTTCTCAACCTGATGACGAGTGTTTAGTTCCAAATTTTGACTTGAGCAAACTTCAAGAGAAAACTGCACTATAGATCTCACAGAGTCCCCAAGAAGAGGTGCAGGAGATTCAATTAGTTCATCAAAAATTTCAAAAGCAATGGCAGCAACATCTTCTTCACCATTTGCAAGGCATTGTCGTGAAACATTCAAAATGCTGGGAATGAACTCCCGAAACTTCACCTACATAGGAATGACAATATGAGTGCCAGAATAGTCAAAACCGACAGCACCATTAATGCTCAAGATATAATTCATCAGAAAGTACCATTGATGCTAAAAATAACTTTAGAAAGCATAAGGCACTATTCAGATAAATAGTCATAAAGGCGAATCTCTCAGCAACATAGCCTAGCATTCTTCAAACATTGGTAGAAGTAAGTATTTCCAAATCTCCAAGCTACTGTTCCTATAAAGATAATTTATTTTACAAGAGCATTTTCTTTAATAACTGAATTTTCCTTAAAACATAACCTGAAGATCAAATATCAAGCTCACACCTTAGAAAGAGAAAACACAAACTGAATTACATGATGTCACGTAGTGTGTTGAATAGTGTTGAAGTTCTTGTACAATGGGAAGTTTTGTATACATTCAAGACAAGCACAATGCAAACAAGAGTTTTTATGGCTGAAAAAGAACCCATTCGGATTACTTTATCAGTAGAACTCATTTGATGATTGTTTCAGTATGGATGCAAAGCACATCAAATCAGAGGCATTGCATCCTGAGCAAAATTCTCCATCAGGACACAGGAGAGACCTTGAAACTAAACAAAATATCAAAAACCTCAACAAGTATGAAATGCATGCAGCACAATGTTATGAGACATGCAAGAGGCAAGCCACCTAATGGGGTACAATATGTATGAGAGCCGCACTAGACCTATAGCGGAAGGATATTCAAACTGCAATTACTCGACAACCAGCAATGATACAAGCAGACCCACAAAGCTAAAACAAACAAAAAGCAAAAAGAGGAGAAAATCAAGAACATCAGAATAAGAGTTCCTAGTTGTAACAATTCTCAGTCTCCTGAGTCCTGCCATCAGCATTGGGGTTTCACTGATGTTACATACTCATCAATTCACAAGTGATAGCTAAACCTTACCTGCTGAGTTTCTAATTGAGAACCGACAATGCTTCAATTGCAAGACGCTTAACGACTAGCACAATACCACCATACATCAATACTGCATCTTATTTTCCTTTTGCTTAATATATTTTACAACCAAAAGTGATTATGATGTTGAAATACAACACCATTGAGGAATCTATGCTTTTGCTTACGAAGAGCATAAAAATAAGATACTGATATTCAGTGTCCAGCCACAATGAGCGTATGCTAAATTAGTGACTGCATCGAAGGCAAGAGACTCAAAGGATTATAACATAGCAGTTTGTCCAATAAGACTCAAAGAATGGAGTTGGCACTTTGCCCCCTTCTTTTTACAAAAGAAAGCTATACAAATAAAAGCAACATGGATACATGATAAAACATTAGAAATATGTGAGAAATTTGCAAACTTACCACTTCAACTGCATCATTTGTGAACTCCAGAAAAGACCCAACCGCCCTGACAAGAACAAAATCTAAACAATAATTATAATTATAATAATAAATACCCTACCAATAAGCAACCTCACATTCTGAATAAATCAAATACCAAAATCCAAACAAAATGAGAATGAATGGTTACTTGAGAGCAGCAACTCTGACACGGGTGCTGGTCTCATCTTGCAGGCATTTGAGTAGAAGGGATTGTAAATCTGCGAAATGTGGTTGAAATGTATTCCCAATTGTTTCAGTCAAAGAGCTGAAAAGGATCAATGCCACCTGAAAATAAAACCATAAAGGTAAGCACACATGTTAAGTCTGTTTACATCTTACATGAAAAGTCATATAAACAACTAAAAATAGGATTAAAGGAAAAAACAAAAAGAAGAAGAAGCTTACTGCCACTAGAACATGCATGTCAAGCAAACATGTCAAACTAGAACAGCTGTAAATGGAAAAATGTTAACATCCTTTTGATGGTTAAGAAGTTTATGACCACAATAGTGTAGATTTTCCACTGGACGTACTCTAGTAGTTGTGAGATAGACAGTGGTCAACAAAAAAAAATAGAGAATCTGTTGAGAAATATATATATATATATATATATATATATATATATATATATATATATATATATATATATATAAGTGGGTTTTCTAGCAAGTGAATGGAAAAAAAAAAAGTCATGGGAAGTGGTCGTCTTCCTACGAGGATGTACCATGAATTCATTCAGTTAAGCAAATATCAGGAGGCCAATCTACCATCTTATCAAGGTGCAACAAAAGCATATGCATCATGAGGTCCTGGACTACCAGATCCTGCTTGCATTACTTCTATACCTTATATTAGGCTACAAGTTACTCGATACTCCAATAACAAATGACTGGAAGTTACTCAATACTGGAACCTTTATGCATGACAGTGCTAGTCGCTCAGCAAACAAAGAATACTTGTTTTCTTTTGAAAATTTAGAATGCTTTTGAATCGAAAAACACCTGTCTGCAAAATTTTAAACTGGAATAAAAAAGATTAAAAAAAAAATTTGGACTAAGTCAGTTATCCCTCTGGTAACTTTTCTGACACCTTTAACGTCGAAGTCCCGAAGGTCTAAAGGATCAATAGGCCACGCATCATCATCTCTTGGTATTTAGTGGATGGATATCCCACGAAGCTAGATATCAACCTTATGCTATATACTATAAATGCGAGCTCCAACACCCACTAGCGATCCACTCCAGTTTTGATGGCCAACAATAATAACACCCACTAGCCTGGAAAAAAAAAAGAAGAAGAAGAAGAAGCAATGCTCATCCCTTGGCACAATGCCAACTCCAGGACCCGGGATTACTTGAGCTCCCATCAACATTAAGCTTCCACCATCTGCAATGAGGAACCCTCCACACCACAAATCTAAGGGGCGGATTCTGAAATTTTTCAATGGTACTTCCCATGCCACAGCTACAGTTGGATTTATGACATCTTTTAAATCATCGGCCTTGCACCCAAATATACAAAAGAAAACTTTATTCTATTAAAACTCACACCATGCTTTAGTATATGCTTTTGAATGATCTACTGTTCTTTTCTTTCCATATGCACCACATGAGATCAAGAGAGAGCATTACCTATAGAATCTTATCTTTTGGCCCAAAAGACCTACAAACCGTCAGTCAAAAAGATCGGGCAATATCTTGAAGAGCCCAAAGGAGGACAAAATATAGGAAGCTGCTCCATGATGGAGGAATAAGTTATCCACTGATTTTGCATCCCTTCAGTACACGTAGTAAATGTTGGAGAGGGACCAATTCCACTTTTGGAGATCATCAAACGTTAGGATCCTATTGACCGTGGCTGCCTAGCAAAAGTCTTGGCACAAAGAGCATATAAACCCCAAACTTTTATGCCCATGGGGGCTTGAGGCCAAGGGAAGGACAATGGGCTTTAAGGAAGTTCTTAGATGAAAAACACCATTTGAGCATAAAGCCCGCCAAAGCTCGTCTTCTTCAAATGACAGCAACACGATCCCACTAAGGAGATCAAGAAGCTCTGTCACCATAGCAATTTTGAGTCCCAAACATTGCGATGGCAATGGAGAGAACATCCCATTTTTTACATCAACAAGGTCATACAATTCTTTAACAAGCATTTTTTTTTTTTATTGGCAATGATCAGTATGAAGATTTTATAAAGAGCAAGAAAAATGAAACAAAGCTGGGTCAGAACCACAAGCTGTAGCACCAAACAGACATAAAGACCATGCCAAGCAGACTGCAACACAGCTGCACAGACAAGAGCCCCAATACAAGCACAAAACTAGCCAGAGAGCATATGCATCTGCTATGTCCAATTAGAAACCAGGTGATGAGGCCCCAATGCTCCAACAAATCCACTTTGCTCTTCGTGCATCTCTAGGGACCAGGGGAAACTATACAAGATTCCAGTTGCACGTTTCCAATGCCTTGCCACCAAGTCAGACAACCTCCAAGGGCAGGAACCACTCCTAGCTGAAGCAATTGCATTGCCAGAGTCTCCTTTGATAGTTGCCCTGAGCATGACTTTACGACCAATTTAATCACCTGCAGAGGAGCTGCTTCCTCAAAAAAATTGGAGTCATCGATGCCGATGGGACTCAAGAGTTCAAACACAACAGAGCCACTACTGCCACTACTGCTGGCCCCAGATTCCCAACGGAACAGCCATCAATATTAGCTTCAACAAACCCCGATGGGGAGCTGAATATCCAATTATACCATTCAATTGATTCCACCCCAACCGCAAAACTTCAGCCCAATTAAAATCCAACCAGGAATAAGATATGGCTCTGAATCTGGAATTTGCCTTGCTCACATCTTAATCCACGCAAAGTTTGTCCCGCAATACAACATGAGCTGGGGCAACCTTGCTACGGAATACCCTCCTTTTCATCCCCAACCAAATAGACCGCAGCATCACAAAAGCTCCCATGGCCCCAAGCTGCAGCCAACCAACTCCCAATCAGGTCCTGAACCGATACCAAAAATACCCACTGCATTTAAATTTAGATAGGACAGAACAAAACAAGGATATTTTTCTTTACAAGAAGATATGGCCTTGGAAAGCTATCGGCTATGGTACCCCTCACACCAAATACTGACAATGCAGCCTATAGTCATTGCTGACCTTGAATAGACACCAATCTTTTAAGATAAAACCCACTTTACTTCTTGAGACATTGCCGAATTGTGAGATGGATTGCCAACTTAAAGAACCATTGCCCTTTATGGCTTATGCCCGGAAACCAACCTCTCCAACTTCCCATACTCTAACGACAACTTTGAGCTGAGGAGCTCCTTGCTCCTTACCAATTTTCCACCACTAATTGGCGTGATGGACCCAATTCCTGGTTTTATTCCTCTAATTACGAGCCCCCTTCCTCATTATTCTTTCAAACTTGATCTCAACTCACAAGGTGAAACCTATGTGAACTTCCCCTCCTTCCAGAGGGGATCTTTTTGAATTTTTTAGCCCTTTTGGAACTATAGTCGCACAAAGCATGAGGCAGAAGCAATGCTAGATTTGAGCGTGCGAGCAGGCAAGCGTCTATCTCAAAATGTCAGCAAGTACAAAGATTTAGGAAGTGGAAGCAGGAGCGAGAGTCCAAAGCTTGTGATTCAAAGTGAAAGCAACATCAGGTTGGAAGAATCGTGCAACTATTGAAGATGGATAGGAAGTGCATTTGGATCAGATTTATATAGAGGGTTTTCATTAATATCATACACATAACCAGCAATCAGATTCTCACCCAAAAAATATGAAACTAAAAATTCAGTTGTGGAAGAAGAAGATCATAAAGATATGGTATGAATTCATAGATGATATACTCACTTCCCTGTGATCTTCTTGGGCACTCTGGCTGCACTGGAACAGAAAAGGAAGCAAGTCAGGCCACTCCCCAGCCGGCACTGCATACTTTGCGATGATGCTCACGACACTTGCACTCGCTCGTCTCACCAATGAACTGCACGAGAGAGAAACAGACAGAGAGATCAATGGCAATCAATTCAACATCGAGGGATAAATCTGAAGTGAATTTGAGATAGGGGCCCACTTGTGTTCGACGGTGATGCTTTCAATGAGGGCAGACTTGACTGAATGGCGGAGCTGGGAGGAGAGCTTGGCCCAGTGGCCGGTGATCTTCTTGCGGAGGAGGACGGCGGAGAGCTGGCGCACGTGTGGGGTCTTGGCGGTGCGGAGGTGATGAACGAGGGCGGGAATGACCTGTGGGTCCTTTGCCAGCCGCTTTATCTGCTCTTCTGCCTGCCTCCTTGCATCGTTGTCTGGCATCAAGAACTGTATCAGCAGCAGTTCCAGAGACTGAGACATCTCTCTCTCTCTCTCTCTCTCTCTCTCGCCCGCCGCAACCAAAACCCTATGGAGAGAGCGGCAGGGTTTTTCCTTTCCTTTCTCTTTCCGTAAGCCGACAGGTGAGATCGAGGATATAGAATTCAGGAATTCCTATATTGATGCCGTACGTGCATACTTTCATCAGTGTTGTAGTTTTGTACAACGCAAACCGTTGATCCAATGGGCCACACTGTTCATGGCCGATATCTGCACTTGAGATCTACCAGATTAGCCCTGAACCGTTGCAATTTAATGTTTTCCGGTTTGAATGCCAACCGTTGCTATAATTTCTTTCTTAAGCGTCTGTTTTACTGGCCACCTATTGAAAGATTCTGATTTTCATTGGAAGATTTTTAGTGTGCACACCATCCGCAGTGGGGCCAATGATATCAACAGCTTGGATCAATGAACGGTGGACATCCCAATTAAAATCCTGTGTATCCTTGCAAGGAGGATTATATACTTGTCCCGAATATAATGTTACGATACGAATTAAATGACCTGGACCCGATGAAATGCCCGATACGGTCGGTTTCCAATTTTTTGGAAACCGGGCTCATTGATCTATAGACCATGATCGTTGGCCCCTGACGTGGATGGACCACACTCCGAAATAAAGCGATGGTCGTTTATTCGTGTTAGGAAATTTGATTGGATACACTGAAAATATAAAAATAAATAATTGAAAATAACAATTTCACTAGGTTGAATCACGTATAAAATACGCTGTCCTTAAAGCGTGATTCGCCCTCTTATCAACTGCTGATGGGTTACAGGCGAATTGCTTCCAGAATAAGACAAGTCTTATCTGGATCCAGCGTGCAGCAATCACGATAGGTCCACTATAGAAAAGTTCTAACATAGCAGATTTCTTCTGACAGATTTAGATAGTAGAGATGATCATAGTATTCTAAAAAGGAGCTATGGACTGTATCTGATTTGATGGGAGAGATGGTGTGTTAAGATGATGTAATCGGACTGGAATGATTCAGTTTATATATGCCTCAGGTTTAGACTCGTTGTTGTGTGGTATTCAATGGTCCAAAACGTTTGAGAAACGTTTCTGACCATTGTCCATTAATCCCAGACGTTTCTGGTCATTAGATCTGTAAATCTGACCGTTGGATCATCCTGGCCCGTTCGTTTTCGGACCGTTGTGGCTTTTAAGGTAGATATCCGTTTATAGAAACAGCTGGACGTTTCGGATTTAAGATCTGACCGTTCTCAGTCACCTATAAAACCCAGGCTCATTTCCAACTTTTCAGATCGACACCGCCTTAAGGCTCTGACCAAACCCATCGTACTAGACCCATAGCACCGAAGTCACACCGCGAAGTGCAAAGTGCGTCACTACATGACCCACCGCCTCCTCACCTCCTTCGCCGCCCACGCCCGTGTCTCGAGCAGGAGCCCGAGCCCGAGGGCAAGGCACCACAAGACGTGCAGATATGCGTATGTTCCAGTGCTTCGCACTAGAACACACAACCCGTATTTCATCTCCTCCAAAAAGCTCCAAGTGAGAATACCCTTCTCAACATCTCATATAAACCACAAAATTATCTTTTGCATTTTCGATGTGGGACAAAGCACACACACCATACTTTTTAATTTAAAAAATTCAAAAAGTATTTTGGAGGAAATTTTTTGAAATTTTGAAAAAATTAAATTTTCATTTTTATTATTTTAAAACTACTGATTTTCAACAATCCCCCACTGGTTTTTAAAACAATGAAAACTCTGTCATAATAATAATAGTTATTATACATAAAGAGAGATATCTTGCGATTTAAATATTTCCTTAATATAAGTATTTTAAAGTTATTTCGAAATTTCCGGTTGCCGTAGCATTAAACCAGTTATTCCTTTATGATATAACCGAAAATACCGCACACATAATAGCTCATGCGTTAGGTGTTCCTTTATAATCTCGCTTAACACTTTTAATGGTCATGTGCTTATTCTGTTTTATGAACGATCCCAAGATAACTCTAAGTCTCATGAGAAGCGGCACCACTTCTACGTTCACATAGATGAAATCCTTCAAGTGTTTCCGTTTAAAACACTTGTTCTGTTTGACTGGACTTCATTAAGAGTTTAATACTCATCTCTCTTTTATAACGGCAGCACTATCATCCTGAATGAGATTATTAATTTATTTAGTACTGAAACTTTTCACTTATCAGTGAATTGTTATTACCATTTAAACCCAATATTTAGAGATTTTTTTAATTTAGGGTTGAGTTTCTTTCACTGGTGAAATTTTGAGTAAAGAGTTTCAACCTCATCCCTCTAGATGTTGTCCTTACTACCTCTCTCGTTAGAGGTTTAGTAAAAAGATCTGCCAAGTTGTTACTTGATTTTACATTTGAGATCGCAATGATTCCATCTTGAATCAATTGCCTTACATAGTCATGTCTCAAACTTATGTGTCTGGACTTCCCATTATAGGTACCGCTATAGGTTCTTACTAAAGTGGCTTCACTATCACAATAAAGTGAAACAGCCGGTATAGGCTTCACATAGAATGAGATTTTTAAAAGAAGATCCCTTAACCATTCAGTCTCTTTACCTGTATCAGCTAAAGCTATGAACTCAGATTCCATAGTTGAGTGCGTTATGCAAATTTGTTTCTTGGATCCTTAAGATACAGCTGCACCTCTTAAGGTGAATATCCACCCTGTAGTGGACTTGTTGTTCCCTGCACTCGATATCCAACTTGCATCGGTATATTCTTCCAATACTGCTGAAAATTCTGAATAAAATAGCCCTAGTTCTTTGATTTCTTTAAGATATCCTAGAACTCTACTTATTGCTTCCCAATGTTCAACACTTGGATTACTCGTAAACCTGCTTAGTTTACTCACGGCATATGTTATATCCAGTCTTGTGCATTGTATTACATACATAAGACTGCCTATAGTACTAGCATACTCTAGTTGTGCAACTGCACTTCCACTGTTTTCTTTCAACTTGATACTTGGATCAAACGGGATATTTGCCTCTTTAATTTTCAAGTGATTAAACTTGTTTATTATTTTCTCAATATAATGAGACTGGCATAATGCGAAACCCCCACTGTGCTTTTTAACTTTGATACCTAATATGGTATCCACTTGTCAAAGATCCTCCATTTTGAAAACTGAAGAGAGAAACTTTTTTATTTCAATTACACCTTCGATTTTATTACTGATTATTAACATATCATCTACATACAAGCATATGATTACTATATAATCATTACACACTTTTGAATATATGCATTTATCAGCAATATTATGTTCAAAACCATAAGACAAAACGTTAGAATCAAATTTATCATGCCACTGTTTTGGTACTTGCTTTAATCCATACAAAGACTTAACAAGTCTATACATTTTTCCTTCATTTCATAGTAGAACAAACCCTTCTGGTTGCTCCATGTAAACCTCTTCATCGAGATCTCCATACAGGAATGCTGTCTTCACATCCATTTGATGGATATGAAGATGATGTATGGATGCTAGAGCGAATAAGATCCTAATCGATGTTATTCGAGCTACTGGTGAATAAGTGTCAAATAATCGATTCCTTCTTTCTATCGGAAACCCTTCGCCACTAACCTTGCCTTAAATGTTTGAATTGTACCATTTGTGTACTATTTTTTCTTAAATGCCCATTTACAACCTATTAGTTTAAAACCTGGAGGAAGATCTACCAATTCTCATTTTGGTTAGATATTATGGAATCCATTTCATCATTAATGGCCTCTTTCTAAAAGGCGGAGTCTTTTAAAGACATAGCTTCACTAAAGGTTTTAGGTTCATCTTCTATAGTCAAAACCATAAGTATTTTCCTAATTACCTTCTCTCTATCATTCTCAATTAGATGAAAAGAGAGTCGCTGAGAGTCTATTTGATCAGGATCAAGACTATTTTCTACTCTTGCTCTTTGACTCCTACGAGGTTCACTAGAAGTTTTCTCTTTTATTCGAGTTGCTTTTATAGTTTCATTAGGAGATTGTATTTCAACATTCTTATTCTCCGTGAATACAGAATTTTCAAAGATCTCTACATTTTTAGACTCTATGATTACATTGGAGTCTAGGTCTAGAAGTCTATAAGTCTTACTATGTTGTGCATATCCTACAAAGACACACATGATAGCTCTCGGTCCTAATTTAGTTCTTTTAGGTTCCGAAGTTCTGCAGTATGCAAGACACCCCCACAGTCTAAGATACCCTATGTTTAGTTTTCTTCCTTTCCATATTTTGTATGGAGAGGTCTTGGTTTTCTTAGATGGAATTCGGTTTAAAACATGACATGCAACTAACAGTGCTTCTCCCCATAGGTAAATGGCAACTGTGCTTGTATTAGCATTGGGTTGACTATTTTTACTTATGTCTTATTTTTTCTCTCCGCTACACCATTTGATTGTGGTGTATAAGATGTTGTACACTGATGTATTATGCCGTGTTCTTCACAATAGTTAGAAAAGTCATTAGAAAAATATTATCCTCCTCTGTCACTACGAAGGATTTTAATATTTTTGTCTAACTGATTTTCTACTTCAGATTTATAGATCTTGAATGCATTATATGCTTCATTTTTCGATTTCAACAGATATACATATACATATCTTGAATAATCATTTATAAATATTATAAAGTACTTTTTACCTCCACGGGTAAGAACGTCATTTAGTTCACATATGTCAGTATGCACTAGGTCTAATATTTGAGATGATCTCTCAACACTGGGGAATGGTTTCTTGATTATTTTAGACCGTATGCATACTTCACATTTATCTTTATCACTATCATTGAATGATATTAGGCCGTTCTTAGCCATGGGTTTTATGGTACTATATCCAATATGGGCTAGTCTACCATGCCATAATGTTACTGTAGACACCCCACCCAGGCTAGTATCTTGATTTTGTTAAGACAATCCGAGAACCATGATCATATCCTCAACCCTAACCTGAGCCATTATTCAATCCAGACCATGTCTAAAACCGATCTATTTCTTGAATCATTCTCGGGCAACAATCGAGCCAATTTCAAGCCATTTTGAGCCAAATATTCAAAACGGACTTTGTTTCACTCAAAAGGACCCACCAGATAAATTTCGAGGGAAACTGTACCGCCGGCGGTAGTCAAATTACCGCTTCCTCCCAGAAAATGCTCACGGAGCCAGTCACACGAGTTCGGACTCAACCAGTCCGGTAGTCGGACTACGCGGCGGTAGTCTCGACTACGCCACGGCGTACTCGGAATTCCGCCGCGTGCGGTCTGAGCAGGGACAGCTGTCTCAGCGTCCAAAGTCAACTCTTCCTGGAATTTACCCCTCCCATCTCCACTATTTACAGTTTTACCAGCCTCCATAGCCAATGAGAGCACGCCACGTGGCATCTCTCTCCTCTCTACCAATCACCATGTGCCACATCAGCATTTACCCCCCTCTTGTCCCTTATTTACCAAAAAACCATTGGAGAGGGCTATAAATAGCCCTCTCCCCTTTCATTTTCAGGGACATGGTATGAGCCACCAAGGAGAGGGAGAGAAAGAGAGAAAGAGTGAGTGAGGAAGAGAGTGAGGGAAAGGGAAGGAGCTCCCAAACCCTCAAAGATCTGATTTTTCCAGCCACCCTCTAGCCCTCATTTCAGCCCTTCCAACATATAAGCGTAGCCCAGAATGATCATGGTTCAACCTACATCCTAGTCTATTCAAGAATCAAGCCAAAAATCCATCGCCCTACAAGCATTCATCATGACATCTACTCTCTTCTCAACCCCCCTGCTTCTCTAGATCTCTAGTGGATGTATGCTCTGTGACTGCCGTACATCGGATCTGTCACATCGAAATTCCTAGTGACCTAGTCCACTTTTCTTATCTCTTTGCATAAGCATCATCACATCCGCCCTCTGACGCATTGTTGGACGTATGCTCTGTAGCCTGCTTAGAAATACTTGGATCTTGCTACATCGAAATTCATGTGTGACTAGCCCCATCATGACCACAAGATCATCATCATCCCTTGAGATTATTTTACCACACTAAGTCGAGACCGTACACTTGTACGAGCGAGAGAGGTGCCTAACACCTTCCCTCTTTGTAACCGAGGTCCCTTACCCTAATCCGGATCGTAGACCAGGAGTCAATCTAAGGTCGGAGAATCTTCGGATTTTTCCAACCTTACGTATTCTGTGGTTCTAGCCGACCGCGGGATTTTGAAATCATTCGGCTAGTGGCGACTCCAACAATCAAAATCAGCTTAATCACCTCCACCATCATCACCCCACAACGCCACATTTTTCACAACAACGTGGACGCCCGATTTTTCAGTATCTACAGAATGGCGACTCCACTGGGGATGAGTCTAGAACGCACTAGCTGAGACCCGACTCGACAACATGTGGTATACTAATCTCAAGGGACATTCATCAGCGCATTCATACAAAACAAAAAAAAAATCTCTTTGGCTTACACTTGCTTAGGTAAAGATCCGAACCATGACCACTCGATCCCGTGCAGCCATGACTTCTTAATCGACCCATGAAGAAGAGCCGGCACCCCAACCAGCTCCTGAAATATCCGCACATGCACCCACACCCGCACCCATACCTACATCCGTACCCTTACCAATAGCTCCGACAGAGTTGCCAGCCAATGTCACCACACAAGAGCTACTACTTCGAACAATGCAAGAGCTACTGCTTCACCTGGTGCCAAGTGCCACACCGAATATGCAAATGACCCAGCCTAGTGTGCAGAACAGCTCACTCCCTCAAACTCCTTTTGCCTTCTCTCTCATTCCTCCGACGAATCCTATGCTCCCTCTCCCAGAAGAATCAGCTCAAGATCAACAACAGCAAGCAATCGGGAGCAACCCTCCCCCACATCTCTACTCAACACATCATAACAATCCGGTTACAGCACATGCAAATCACAGACAAGAACTGTCGGATGCCCATGAAGGGGGCCAGTTTCGAGTCCAGCTCACTCCCCCTAACGGGAGTAACCTCCCGGAATTGGCAGATACCCCAGGTAGGAGCCATTTTCGAACATCCCACCCTCCTCCGAAGGGGAGTGGCGTACAATTCCAGCTACCTCCCGCCACTGGGAGCCCACCTTCTTTCCATCAAACCCCCATTCTGGATCCATATGAAGAAGAAGCAGCACAAGCCCTACAGCAAGGGGCAAGATATCCGCAGCAAAGTAAGTCAGAGATTGAGGAGTTACGAGAGCAGCTACAACTGATGCAAAACCAGCTTCAAAGACAACAAGGAGTGGATCACCCATCCACTAAGTTTAGGGACCTTTGTCCCTTCCCAGACGCCCGGGTACCTCCAAATTTTGAGGTACCAAAGTTCAAAAGGTATGATGGTAGTGGGTGCCCCACAGCACATCTAAAAGCCTTTTGTGGGGAGCTCAATGCGATAGCAGGGAATGATGGAGCTTTAATAAGACTTTTTCAGAAATCCTTAAAGGGTGACGCTCTGGATTGGTACACCTCACTAGATAACTACCAAATCAGAACCTGGGAAAAACTTTCCCAAGCATTCATTGACAGGTTCTCATACAACCTGAACATGGCTCCAAGGAGAGCCGACTTGGCTGCACTGAGGCAAAAAAGCGATGAATCTTTATCAGCATACGTAGGACGATGGCGAGCTATGGCAGCTCGAATGAGAAACCCCATCGATGACGAGGAGCAGATATCCATGATTGTGCATTCAGCACATCCCAAGATTTCAGGATATCGATCTCGTATCCGTCGTAAACTTCTCCCAACTCATCCGAGCGGGAGAACAAGTAGAAGCTGGGATCAGAGCTGGAACCATTTCCCCATGGCCACATCAAACCCCCTCAATCAAAAGAAACAAAGTCGAGGGGAAACCTGTTGGACACGGAAATGGAAACAATGTATTGTGCTCGAATGCATGCGGCGTGCTTGAAGTTAACAACATCATCGCTAACACTCAAGGCAACCAGTATGCTCCACCACTAGAGCCACGGCAGGACAGACAGTACCAGCCACAACAGAATAGGCAATACCAACCCCAGCAAACCCAACAATGATATCAGGCACAGTCATCACAACAGCCTAGGGGAAATACGCAAGGACCATACAAGCAAGGAATGTTAGGGAGGAAGTTCACTCTGTTGGCACAATCATACAGCCAAGTGCTAACAATGCTCATGCAAAAGCAACTGTTAACCCCCCTCCAGCCTCGACTTCCACCTAATCCCTTGCCTCCTGGTTACAATGAAAATCAGTACTGTGCATATCATCAGGCTCCTGGCCATCTAACGGACCGCTGCTTCGCTTTGAAACATGCGGTCCAAGATTTGATCGAAAGCCAGAAGATTGCGATCACCCCACAGGCCAGCAATACAGTTCAAGCCAATATTCTCCAAAATCCCCTGCCCTCGCATCAGGCAGGACCCAGCACATCCAGCACCTCTACCGTCAATCACATCGAAGGAGGTCAACCCACACATGCTTATCCACATCATTCCATCCAAGCAATCATGCCCGACACAGCCAATCGGACATGGGGACACCAGCAAGCACCATCGCCTGGGCCACAGGTGTCCCTTGAAGCAGCACCAGCTACTCAACCTCTCATATTTCTTGAAGCAGCGCCAACATTTCAGCCTCTCGTAACTTTGGAAGCAGCACCCAACAGGTCATACCCTCAGAACCTCGCCCTCCAAGGGACACATTCAACTCCATCCTCTGCATATCCAAAAGGGTTGAATTATGAACCTGTCATCCTCCCGATAGGTCTCCCTGACTTAACCCTGCCAATCTTGCAAGGGGCACCCTCAGTTCAAGCCCCGCAATTCCTGATGCCTCACCAACTGGCACATGCCCAGAGGATCCCTCCCCCACATCAAAGAAAAGAAGAAAAATCCATGGCCACAACTAATCAAAACTTGGGGGAACCTCAAGAGATATTACTGAGTCTACCACAAACTGTTCCAGTAATAACCCCTCAACCTCAAGAACCATTGGTATACTTGGAAGGAAGAGCGGTTCCTTCCTATAACCCGAAGGCTGTCCCATGGCACTACCTAGAATGCGATGAGGTGAGTAACAACGGGAGATACTTCAGGAGAGATAGTCAGAACCTAAAAGAAAATCGGGGAGTTTCGTCAGGAACCACTAGCAAAACTGGCGCTGCTTATGACATAGCAGCCCAACTCAAAACCATTCCTGCACAAATATCCATCTGGGAACTCCTATGTACGTCAAGGTCGCATCGAGAGATCTTTGCGAAGACCTTGAATGATGCCCATATCTCTCCTGACGTACCTCCCGAAATGGTGGCAAGCATGATTGGCCAACTTCTCGCACCACAAGCCATCACCTTCTCTGATGATGAGTTACCACCTGAGGGTCGTGAACATAGGCGATCACTAAACATAATGGCCCACCACAAGAATTTCAAGATCCCACTAGTGCTCATCGATAATGGATCCAGTCTCAACGTTTGCCCTTTAAGGACTATTGAACGATTGGGGATAGAACCATCCTCCTTCAGACCCAGTACCATGAGCGTTAGAGCTTTCGATAATTTCCGAAGGCAAGTGGAGGCGGAAATCGACCTAGAATTACAAATTGGACCAGACATGACCCTTGTCACATTTCAGGTCATCAATATCCCTGCCTCATTTAACCTCCTCTTGGGGCGGCCATGGCTCCATGCTGTTGGAACCATCCCATCTACCCTCCACCAAAGGGTTAAATTCCCTTCGGGAAATCGAATCATTTCAATACTGGCCGAGCCAGAAACCATCCTCCCGGTGACGGTCAGTATTCCAGAAACTGACATTCCAGTGATTGACATTCAGCATACAGAAGGCGATATTCCATATCACAGTTTTGAATTCGAAAAAGTGAACGCGATCGCTAACCCTCGCCCTCTAGCTGCTGAATATGTCATTCCCCCTGCTGAGCGATTGATCCTAAATTACTGTACCGAGTTCCATGAAAAAGGTATGGTAGTGAGCCCGACACTGCCAATGTACGAGAGAGGGACCCAGGGATATCAACCGACACCGGAAGATCAGGCTGAAAGGCCAAAAAGGGGTCAACTGTTTAAATGCACACCCATCGAGTTTGTCAAAGCTGGGACAGTTTATGAGGACAAAATGGTATCTCTTGAGGACCAATTCCAAGCACTTAGACTCACAAAACAGACTAGACAAGAGTCTATCTGGCCACCAATAAGGTGGGATCGGATCCTCAGGATACCAGAGGAGCACACAAGGCCAGGGGCAGAACCCCCAGATCCATCGCATGAAACTAGGGGCATGGAAACGAGTCCATCCGCAAGTGACTCAAAACCGAGAATGTCCTTTGCAGGCAATGTAGACCAGAACAGGGAGACACCCATTCAGGGGAATACAGGGCAGAAGCAACCCATCCATTGGGTTGACAAAGGTAAGTGGCTTGCTCTGGATTGGACGGATGTTCAAATCCCGTCCCAGAAATCCGAGGAACAAGAGGAACTTCAACTCCACGGGCACAGAGGTCGAAACAGATTCGGACTCGAGCCCGGCCAACGAACATCATGGTCATCGAGACGGGTGACCCACGAACAACAAACGAGGCGGTCAAGAAGATCGAAAGAAGAAAGGAGCCTGAATGGTCAGCCATCCCCCTAACAATCGAATCAGCTAGCGAACCATTCGCTAGCACCAGCCTAAAAAAAAAAACGCCAATGTAAATAGCAATTGGTATCCCGAACCAGGACAAGACCAATCATGGTTTGCAACACCGTCCTGTTCAGGATATCTTGGCAACACCAAAAAATCAAAAAATCCTTCAAACACAAAAACATCAGATATTTTCAAAAATACAAAAACATCATATATTCCCCAAAATCACAAAACATCAAAAAAATTCCAAAATACAAAAACAATAGAAAATTTTTCAAAAATCACTGTGCCAAACAATTCTCATGACAAGCATGAGTTTGAAGTCGACTCATATGATTTTGATCTAGAATTAGACTTTGAACTCATGGGTTTGGATGAAGCCATGGATGAGGGAAATGATGATACCGCTCTTGAATTCGAGGATTCCCTCGAAAAATTCGAAACAAAGGCCAATGTTATGGCAGACGACTTCGAAATTGTGAACTTAGGGTCAATGGAATCCCCCAGGGAAGTGCGTATCAGGAAATCGCTTCCCCCAGAATACAAGCGAAAGATGATGGAGATTCTGAAGCCGAGGTTGTCCAACTTTGCTTTCTTCTACGAGGACATGTCAGGGCTCGATGAAGAGTTGGTGGTGCATCATCTGCCGACAAAGCCAGAAATGAAGACAGTCAAGCAAAAACTATGAAGGATGAAGCCAGAATGGGCCCTGAAAATCCGTGATGAAGTCATCAAGCAATACAATGCGGGATTTCTGGTAGTCTCCAACTATCCGGAATGGCTCGCAAATATCGTACCAGTTCCAAAAAAAGATGGGAAAGTCAGGATGTGCATCGACTTTAGGGACCTCAACAGAGCAAGCCCTAAAGATGACTTCCCTCTACCTCATATCGACACACTGGTAGATAATACTGCTGGACACAAGATCTTCTCCTTCATGGATGGTTTTTCCGGTTATAATCAGATCAAGATGGCCGTCGAAGACCGTAAGAAGACTTCCTTCATCACGCCATGGGGAACTTTCTGCTATCGAGTCATGCCCTTCGGATTGAAAAATGCAGGAGCTACGTATCAACGAGCCATGACTGCCTTGTTTCATGACATGATAAACAAGAAAATGGAGGTTTATGTGGATGACATGATTGTCAAGTCTCGCACGATCGAAGGACACTTTGAAGATCTCAAAAAGCTCTTCGACAAATTTGGAAAAGTTCAAGCTCGCCTCAATCCGCAAAATGTGTCTTCGGTGCAACCGAGGCAAGCTTTAGGCTTCATTGTCGGCGAAAGACGGTATCAGGGTGGATGAGACCAAAACCAAAGCTATCATCGAAATGCCGCCGCCTAAAACTGAGAAAGAAATTCGAGGCTTCCTCGGGCGAATTCAATATATCAGCCGATTCATCGCACAGCTCACTCCAGTCTGCGAACCCATATTCAAGCTATTACGAAAAAACTCTCCAAAAGAGTGGAATGACGACTGTTAAGCGGCCTTCGATAAAATCAAAAGATACTTGCTAAATCCTCCAGTGCTCGTACCACCTACTCCAGGTAGGCCACTTCTGCTGTATATCTCTGTCGCAGTGGAAGCAATCGGATGCGTTCTCGGCCAACACGACGATACAGGAAAAAAGGAACAAGCGATCTACTATCTAAGCCGACGGTTTACAAACTATGAAGCCAAATATTCCAGCTTGGAAAAGACATGCCTCGCCCTAGTCTGGGCAACACAACGGCTAAGGCAGTACATGATCGCTCACCCGATACTTCTGCTCGCTCGCATGGACCCGTTGAAGTACTTATTCGAAAAACCGGCACTGACGGGCAGAATTGCAAAATGGTAGTTACTGCTTTCTGAATTTGACATCACATATGTCACCCAGAAGGCAATCAAGGGGCAAGCACTGGCCGATCACTTAGCAGCACACTCCCTGCCCAACTACCAACCCCTGAAGACCTTCTTCCCTGACGAAGACATCCTCCAGATCGAGGAGAAGAGGAAAGAAAGGCAGGAGAGTGGACACTCTTCTTCGACGGAGCAGCAAACTCGAAGGGGAATGGAGTAGGTGCCATACTCTACTCCCCCGAAGACGTCCCAGTTCCTATATTCAGAAGACTAGCATTCCATTGCACCAACAATGTAGCCGAATATGAGGCATGCATCGTCGGCCTAAGAGAAGCCATCATCCTCAACGTAAAGAAGTTACGAGTCTTCAGAGATTCGCAACTCATCATCAACCAGATAAATGGCGATTGGAAGACCAAGGATGAGAAGCTGATTCCTTATCATGTCTATCTGGAAAATCTGATCGAGGAGTTCGAAGAGATCACATTCTCTCACATGCCTCGGGTCAAGAATCAGTTTGCGGACGCTCTGGCTACCCTCGCTTCAATCTTGGAAATCCCAAAAGGAGTTGGCTGAATGGGAGCTCACTTGTCGAACTCCAAGAGGAACCTGCATTCTGCCTACAAATCGAAGAAGCCGAGCCTACCCCAAATGATCAGCCATGGTATACAGACATCAAAAAATACCTCGAACATCAGGAGTACCCGGAAGGAGCAGCTCTGACTGATCAAAGATTAGCAGCTCAGTTTGTGATCACTGGGGGTATCCTCTACAAGCGATCCTTCAACCAAGTCCTCCTCCGCTGTCTCGACGAGACGAGGCAGCCAGATTATGTCAGAAATCCACGAAGGACTATGCGGCCCGCATATGAATGGACATATGATGGCAAAGAAGATCCTACGACTCGGCTACTATTGGCTTACAATGGAGACAGATTGCTGCAAGCACGTCAGGAGATGCTTCAAGTGTCAGGAGCACGCAAACCAGATCCATGCGCACCTTCCGAACTCTACAACTTGACGGCACCATGGCCCTTCTCTCGTATGGGGACTCGACATCATAGGTAAGATCAGCCCTAAAGCTTCAAACGGGCATGAATACATCCCGGTGGCGTGATTACTTCACTAAATGGATAGAAGCAGCATCCTACACCACCGTCACAGCATCTCATGTGGTCAAATTCATGAAGAACAACATCATTAGCCGATATGGGGTCCCTCAGGCCATTATCACTGATAACGGAACTCCGTTCGTCAATAAAAGGATGGGCGATTTCCTCGACAAGTTTAAAATTCAACGCCATCGGTCAAGCCCCTACCGCCCTCAGATGAATGGTGGGGTGGAAGCCGCAAACAAGACTATCATCCGCATACTCGAAAAGATGGTGAAGACATATCGTGACTGGTCAGAAATGCTTCCTTATGCACTCTGGGCTTATCGCACGTCTATACGGTCTGCTACAGGCGCAACTCCATATGAGCTCGTTTACGGAATGGAAGCAGTACTACCAGTCGAAATTGAAATCCCATCACTGCGGATACTACTGGAAAGTGAAGTCGAGGAAGGCGAGTGGCAACAAGCAAGGTACGATCAACTGCATCTGGCAGATGAGAAGCGCATGCGGGCGCTAAACCACTCCCAATGCTATCAAAGAAGGATCGCTCGAGCTTACAACAAGAGAGTCCGGAAGAGAAGTTTCAAAGTCGGTGACATGGTCATGAAACGTATCCTTCCGCCACATTTGCCAGATTCCAGAGGAAAATTCAAACCATTGTGGAACGGACCACTGATCATTCGAGAAGTATTCCCAGGAGGTGCTCTTCGGCTCACCAACCTGAATGGCGAGGATCTTCCCGAGCCTATCAACGCCGACAATGTGAAAATCTATCACGGGTAACCCTACCTAACCTTGTCAATGATTATAATCGAAAGGTTGCGTCTCTCACCTCCTTACCGAAAATAAAACTGTATATATCCACCAATTATCCTTTTCGAAATACCCATCATGTCCCAAAAAAAAAAAGAAAGAAAGAAAACAAAACAAAAAAAAAAAAAAAAAAAAAGGAAAAGACAAAAAGAAACCTAAAAAAAAAACAAAAAAAAATAAAAAGAAAGCAAAGAAATCCATCCCGCATCCCTAGAAATCTATCCTGCATCCCCAAATAATTTCAAGCAGCTTACGATTATGATTAAAGACAATGACAGAGTGGGTAGCCAATCGGCCAGCTATGACGGAAGTTCCCCCATCACTCCTAGCACTCCAACAAAAAAAAAGAATAAAGGCATGCCTAAGCAAAAAAGGGCGAGTTGAAAACCTGAAAAGGCGGTTCGAGTAAAAACAGCAGGCATATAGCGGACTTGGTGAAAACCTGAAAGGGCGCCAAGGGTAAAAATAACACAAGCTGCCAAGGGGCAGGCAAGATAAAAAACCCGGGACGTAGTGAAAATCCGAGAGGACTCTACGGGCAAAAATGACGGGAAGAGCCAGACGTAGTGAAAACCTGAAAGGGCGCTACGGGTAAAAATGACAAGAAATAAAAAATGAAATAAAAGTGCAGGAACAGAAGAAGCCGAGGCAGCAAACGACACAACAAAGAAGGATCAACTTCAGATCAGTACTCCATCAGATGCTGTTCAGATCCAGGGGATGCAATCCCGGATACCGTCTCAAGAAACCAAGACCCCAAGGAGCACAGTCTAGAATACTGTACATAACGTGGGCTGAGCCCAAGATTCTGATCCCAATCATCCAAAGTACAAATCCAAACATGAGCAAACATTGCACGAACAAAATATTTCATTCTTTTAAACCATTTTGCAAGTACACTATTTTTTTTTCTTTTATAGCAAAAATCCTCTGTGCATACAAAATAAGCAGTCAATCAACAGCAGAAATTACAGGTAAGCTCCTACCTCTCATATACCAACAATCTCTCCCTAAGCCTCTCTATCTCCATGCGCAGGTAGAAAATCTCATCCCTGGCCAGACGATGTGCTACAAGCATGCTCTCATCATATCGCCGCCCTACGGCTAATCGGCGGGCCATGTCCTCACACGAGTGGCGAAGCACAGCAATCTCACTAATCAGATGGCCATGTGTGGCTAGCAGAAATGAAGGATCAATGAAGGGCCGCTCCTCAAAGGCCTCAAAAGAATCAATAACACAGGAGGAAGATGTAGCAGTGTCACCTATCATATCCTGATCAGCAGCCTCATCTGCCAAGTGCCAGCCTGGAACCTGACGATACAATGACTGCTCTGCTACCCATCGCTGGTATGGTACCGTCGCCATAGGAGGAGCCCAAGACTCAAGGCCTAGAGCCGTTGCATCCAAAGAACCCTGCCAGGAAATCCAGACTCGCCTATACAGGGATGTCAAATCAGATGGAAGAGAGGAATGTCCAAATCCAGAAAAGGCGAACTTCGGGACATCCTGCCAAAAATCAAACTGGCGAAGGAAGCGTACGGGATGATAGGAGTAGCATCCCCGAAAGCCGAGCAACAACAAAGGAGTGCGAGCCGCACTACAGATCAGGGGCGCTCGACAAAGCCAAGTAGCCTCCCAGCTGACCTCCCACCCTCGAAGCTGAGAAAGCATGCGGCGATACAATGACTCTGTGGCCTCAGCGCCACACGGAAGGTCGTCGAGTAACAAGCGCAGCACGTCAGTACGGCGGGAATCAGGAAATGCAAGCATAGGGGTCATGTACAAGTGCTCCCATAAACCATACCTGGGAGAAACTCAAATTAAGCTCAAAATATCAAAAAAATATAGGATGTATGAGAAAGAGGCAAAAGAGCAGAACGTACCTGAAGAAATGAGCAGCAGCCTCTGAGGATGCGGGTATGTACAAGGGAACACTCAGTCAACCCCAAGAAAAGCTCTGCCAGCACTACCGAAACGATGCTCCTGCGACAAAGAACACATCGGAAGACATCTAACAAAACTACTAGCGATGACCGTCTCCATCCTGAAAAGAGCAGCTCAGCCAAGGTGCAAAATATCAGTGCATTCAGGCACTGAAGCTGACGGTCAGATCCAGGTCTCCCACGGCCAGTAGAGCAGCGGTCATATAAAATCTCCAGGGAAAGCTCACTAACCCCGCCCTCTGCAGTAGGAAGATCAACGGAAAATCCGAACCAGGCAACCAGATCAGAAGGGCGAACCGACTCTGATGAAGGAAGGTACGCCTCCTGGGTCAGGAGAAGGCCTGACAGACGCGCAAACTCCTCCAACGATGGACCCAGCTCCAGATCATTGAAGGAAAACAGGTTCAGGGATGGTACCCAATCATACAATGCTGCACTCAGCAGTCGCCAGTCTAAGCGAACTCGGTGAAGGTGGAGAACCTCGCGAAAGCCCAAGGAGTCCAACTCGAAGATCTCGGACTCGGTCAAACTGTCAATCCAAATGAGTAACCGCTCAGAACAGGTGCCACGCGGCTGCAGTCGACAAGTCCGAACTGGCACGCCCTCAACAATCTGGATCCCTGGGTCCACCGATAGGTCATCGAATATGGGCATGCCCTCATCTAGAAAGTCAATATCGTGATGGTGAAAAAAGCCATACGCGCCCATCGCATCACGCAGTGTATCCTAAAAAGCACCAACACGAGAACCTGAATCCCCGACAACTGCTACGTCAGGAGGCGTCTGAAATGAAGAAGCCCCAATGGCTGCAACGTCTGGAGCATCCCTGTGACATATAAGAGCTACATCCTGCACGACGACGGAGCCGACTGTCTAACCATCGCCTCGAAATCTGCACCAAAAATCTGACTCAGGCCGCCTATCGGAAGTCCATCGTCTACCAGATCCAAGTCATCTAAAGCTCCAAGAGGAGTCCCGTCATCCACCAAAATCTGATCCATAGCCATCCTCCCATCCATCAAACCATCCGCACCATCCATAGCCATCCTCCCATTCGTCAAAGCCATCCTCCCATCCATCAAGCCATCCACACCATCCATCAAGCCATCCACGCCATCAATAGCCATCCTCCCATCCATCAAGGCATCCACACCGCCCATAGCCATCCTCCCATCCATCAAGCCATCCACATCATCCATAGCCATCCTCCCATCCATCAAAGCATCCACACCATCCATAGCTATCCTCCCATCCATCAAGCCATCCACACCACCTATAGCCATCCTCCCATCAATCAAGCCATCCCCACCATCCATAGCCATCCCTTCATCAATCAAACCATCCAATCCCACCAGCCCATTAGTAAGAAAAGGATCCAAGCTATAAATGGTGTTCATTCCTTCAAGAGGGCCCATCACTTCTTCATCTACCCCCATCAATCCACCCATAAATCCCTCATCATTTATGGAGCTACCCACCTTTTCACCATCAATAAACCCACCTAACCCATCATCATGATTGGCCATGATGAATCAGAAAAGGAGAAAGGAACAAGGGATGGATGAGACAAAGAAGAAAGGACAAAATAGAGACAAAAGGGACGATCAAAGAGCGGACGAACGAGAATATCGGAGGAAGGAACAAAGGGAATGAACAGAGAAGAACAGGGCTTGCTGAAAGAAAAGATGGACGGGGGCGGTAATCCGATTACCGCTAGCGGTACTCGAGTACCGTTTCAGAACAGAGGTGTCATCACTGAATCACTGCGGCACCTGACAGAAGGAGCAAATGGGCAAATGTCAACGGGCGGTAGTCGGACTACCGCCCGGGCCCACTTTCAGGCAAAATTCGGACAGGACCCACTTCAGAAGGCTGGGACTATAGAACGTACCTCCATATACCAGAATGTGATCGCATAAATGATCAAAAGAGGGTCCAAGAAGGCAACAGCCCGGACCCATCTTCCAAGGCCCATTTCCCAAGCTCACTTCAAAAAACTCATCTCAAGGCCCAAGCCCATTCTGAGGCCTAGGCCCATATTCCAAGGCCCATTTCCAAAAATTCCAAAAAATCCCAAAAAATTCCAAAAAATCCCAAAAATCCCAAAAATTTCCAAAAATTCCAAAAAATCCCAAAAAATTCCAAAAAATCCCAAAAATCTCAAAAATTCCAAAAATCCCAAAACCCTAAAAAAATCCCAAAAAAAAACCCAAAAGCCCTAAAATCCCAAAAATCCCAAAAATTCCAAAAAATTCTAAAAATTCCCAAAAATTCCAAAAAATCTCAAAAATTCCAAAAAATCCCCAAAATCTCAAAAGTTTTCAAAAAAAAAAAAATTCCACAAAACATCTGAATTTTCCAAAAATCTCAAAATCTTCAAAAAATGTAAAAAATACCAAGTAACTCTAAAATAAATCCCCAGTAAGTATAGGCCCAAAAGGTTTGCTTCTTCTAAAAATTATTAGCCCCATTAATTTATTAGTGGAAGCCATCTGACTTTTAAATAAAAATCGTTAGCCCCGCCAACTCATTAGTGGAGGCAATGCGGCTGTTTACTTAACTTGCGAAAATAAAAACCGAACGACGACGCCCACCCGCGAAATCGAACGGATATATTTTTTAAAAAATCTAAAAATAGTTTTAAATAAAATCCTCAAAGAACCTAGCTCCAATGAGGATAGTTTTCAACCAACGCGCGCGTCACGTAGTACACTGAGGAATCTTCCATATTCTCCAGTTGCGGACAGTGCAAACAGTTAAATAAGACCCGATCTCTTCCGGTTTCCCCGAAGGACGATCGAGTCCGTACATGATATATGTACGATTGGCCAGATCTCTATAACTGGGTAGTCGTACAAATGCTAGTAAGATGAGTGGATCTATCTCTGGAAAGAATAATCAAACTCGAAGTGAAGACAATCCATTGTAACCAAAGTGTCAGACTCAGCAGATTGCATGGCAAACAGATTACTTGCACATACCTAGTCCGGAATGTTCGCAAAATTTGATCGAGTCCAAGTCGGCGTAGTGAGTTCCCCGTAAGGCCGCACCAACGCGCAGGGCAGCTAACCACTTTGACGATCAAATGGAACAAACATTCCTAGGGTGATTACATAGCAAAGGAACGACAGACCTAACAGTACGGGAATCCTCGTAAAGCCGCGACGAATGCGCAGAGGCCCTTACTTTTCAGACTTACCCTCCAATGTCAGAAACAATCCGATGTGAAGAGGTTGTGATTGGTGATCCGTAAAGCGCGACGAATGTGCAGGAGACAATCACAACGTTTTCCTCAACCCTCGTGATATGTGCAAGTCATCTTTTTCCAAACAGTCGACTGATGATGATACAATGGTAAGCAATAGATTTGAATCGCTACCCTTCATTCTGACCAGAAGGGTGGGGTGTCCACTTGCTTTGACCTTCGGTTGCTCGCAACCTCGGTCAAAGAGGGGCATCTGTAGACACCCCACCCAGGCTAATATCTTGATTTTGTTAAGACAATCCGAGAACCATGATCATATCCCCAACCCTAACCTGAGCCATTATTCAATCCAGACCATGTCCAAAACCGATCTATTTCTTGAATCATTCTCGGGCAACAATCGAGCCAATTTCAAGCCATTTTGAGCCAAATATTCAAAACGGACTTTGTTTTACTCAAAAGGACCCACCAGATAAATTTCGAGGGAAACTGTACCGCCGGCGGTAGTCAAATTACCGCTTCCTCCCAGAAAATGCTCATGGAGCCAGTCACACGAGTTCCGGACTCAACCAGGTCCGGGCGGTAGTCGGACTACCGCCGGCGGTAGTCGGATTACACCGGCGGTACTCGGAATTCCGCCGCGTGCGGTCTGAGCAGGGATAGCTGTCTCAGCGTCCAAAGTCAACTCTTCCTGGAATTTACCCCTCCCATCTCCACTATTTACAGTTTTACCAGCCTCCATAGCCAATGAGAGCACGCCACGTGGCATCTCTCTCCTCTCTACCAATCACCATGTGCCACATCAGTATTTACCCCCCTCTTATCCCTTATTTACCAAAAAACCATTGAAGAGGGCTATAAATAGCCCTCTCCCCTTTCATTTTCAGGGACATGGTATGAGCCACCAAGGAGAGGGAGAGAAAGAGAGAAAGAGTGAGTGAGGAAGAGAGTGAGGGAAATGGAAGGAGCTCCCAAACCCTCAAAGATCTGATTTTTCCAGCCACCCCCTAGCCCTCATCTTAGCCCTTTCAACATATAAGCGTAGCCCAGAATGATTATGGTTTAACCTACATCCTAGTCTATTCAAGAATTAAGCCAAAGATCCATCGCCCTACAAGCATTCATCATGACATCTACTCTCTTCTCAACCCCCCTGCTTCTCTAGATCTCTAGTGGATGTATGCTCTGTGACCTGCCGTACATCGGATCCTGTCACATCAGAAATTCCTAATGACCTAGTCCACTTTTCTTATCTCTTTGCATAAGCATCATCACATCCGCCCTCTAGACGCATTGTTGGACGTATGCTCTGTAGCCTGCCGAAATACTCGGATCTTGCTACATCAGAAATCCATGTGTGACTAGCCCCATCATGACCACAGCATCATCATCATCCCCTGAGATTATTTTACCACACTAAGTCGAGACCGTACACTTGTACGACGCGAGAGAGGGTGCCTAACACCTTCCCTCTTTGTAACCGAGGTCCCTTACAGGAATCCGGATCGTAGACCAGAGTCAATCTAAGGTCGGAGAATCTTCAGATTTTTCAACCTTACGTATTCCGTGGTTCTAGCCGACCGCGGGATTTTGAAATCATTCGGCTAGTGGCGACTCCAACAATCAAAATCAGCTTAATCACCTCCACCATCATCACCCCACAACGCCACATTTTTCACAACAACGTGGACGCCCGATTTTTCAGTGTCTACAGTTACAGACTCAACCATATAAACAGAAGAATTCTTTTTATTCAGAGATAATTTGATCATCCCATTACAAGCATATCCCTTACCCACAAAGTTTCCATTCTTAGACAAGATCAGCTTGCCTGATTCAAACACAACCCTAATCCCAGGCTTGCTTAAAAGATCCCCTGAGACAAGATTCTTTCTTATGTCTGGGACACGCAGTACGTTGGTCAGGATTACATTCTTTCCAGAGTTAAAGAATAATTCCACGGTTCCTTTACCTACAACTTTCGATTGTCATTCATTTCCCATTTGAACCTCTTGACCATTGGTTTCGTCTTCATAGGTTTTGAAGGCAGATCGATCATTCTATACATGAACTATGGCACCTGTATCATACCACCAACCAGGAATTTTCTCTTCAACTAGGTTCACTTCTGTGACCATGGTTACGATTTCATCGTCTACTGCATTAGCCTCTTTCTTAAGCTTTTTTCAGTCCCTACAGACTCGGGCATTTGTCTTGCCGCAGACATAGCAAACTCCCTTAGGTTTGCCGTTTTTCTTCTTTTGTGTTTTCCTGAATTTTCCTTGATCTTTGTTAGGTTTAAGGGAATCAGCTTTCTCATAGGTATTATTTTGGAATGGCCGTTCTAATACGTTCACCTTGGATGATGATGTACCATTAGCGTCATCCTTTTTGTATCGGTTACGAGATTCTTCTTCAATACGAAGATGCTTCTAGATTTGTTCTAGGGTGAACTCTTCGGATTTATGGAGTAGTTTCTTCCTGTAGTCTTTCCAGCTCGGAGGCAATTTTGCAATTATAGCTCCGACTTGAAAAGATTCAGGAAGATCAATTTTTATGGCTTTTATTTTATTTACAATAAACTGCAGTTCTTGGATTTAGGTAAGCAGCGGTAGATTGTCTACTATCGTGAAATCGAAATACTTGACAATTAGAAATTTTTGTATACCTTCCTCTTAAGCCTTATATTTGTATTCCAGCGCATTCCAAATTTCTTTTGCTGATGTGGTCCCCGTGTACAAATCGTACAACTGATCGGAGAGAGTATTGAGGATGTAGCCACGACACAGCAGTTCATCTTCTTGTCGCTTAATCATAGCAGTAACCTATTCTGGAGTGTGTGTCCGTTGCTTCAGGCATAGGGTGGAGAGTTGGATCCAGAATGTAGAAGATCTTTAGAGCAGTCAGTAGGAATTTCAACTTGTCCTGCCATCTAGTGAAATTTGAACCATCGAATTGGTCCAATCGGATCAGATTCTGGTTCATCAATTTGATTGATGCAACACTTTCGGTGTCCATGGAATCATGCTTTAAGATTGTTAGGAAATTTGATTAGATACACCGAAAATATAAAAATAAATAATTGAAAATAACAATTTCACTAGGCTGAATCACGTATAAAATACGTTGTCCTTAAAGTATGATTCGCCCCCTTATCAACTGCTGATGGGTTACAGGCGAATTGCTTCCAAGATAAGACAAGCCTTATCTGGATCCAGCGTACAACAATCATGATAGGTCCACTATGGAACAGTTATAACGCAGTAGATTTCTTCTGACAGATTTAGACGGTAGAGATGATCACAGTATTCTAAAAAGGAGCTATGGACTGTATCTGATTTGATGGGAGAGATGGTGTGTTGAGATGATGTAATCGGATTGGAATGGTCTAGTTTATATAGGCCTCAGGTTTAGACCCGTTGCTGTGTGGTATTCAATGGCCCAAAACGTTTGAAAAACGTTTATGGCTGTTGTCCATTAATCGCAGACGTTTCTGGTCATTAGATCTGTAGATCTGACCGTTAGATCATCCTGACCCGTCTGTTTTCGGACCGTTGTGGCTTTTAAGGTAGCTATCTGTTTATAGAAACAACTGGATATTTCGGATTTAAGATCCGACCATTCTCAGTCACCTATAAAACCCAGGCTCATTTCCAACTTTTTATATCCACACCGCTCTAAGGCTCTGACTAGAGTCATCGTACTAATGCGCCATCTAGCGCTACTACAGCCACACTGCCCACGCCCTCACCCACGCCCACGCCCATGCCTGTGCCCGAGCCCGAGAGCGCGCGCGTAGCACTGGAACACGCAACCTGTGTTTCATCTCTTCCAAAAAGCTCTAAGTAAGAATACCCTTCTCAACATCTCATATAAACCACAAAACTATCTTTTGCATTTCCGATATGGGACAAAGCACACGCACCGCACTTTTTAATTCAAAAAATTCAAAAAGTATTTTGACGAGAAAATCCCAAAATTTTGAAAAATTTGAATTTGAATTTTTATTATTTTAAAACCACTGATTTTCAACAATTTAGGTGAGGGCAAATGCGGCCCATGATTTAGAGTGTGAATTAGGTGAGACCCCGGACTCACCCAAGAGGGTGCGGCCCTCACCGTGGGGCCCATCTTGATGTATGTATTGTATATCTATATTGTCCGCTCCATTTTTTCTGACCTGAAAAATAAAGTAGATCCAATTCTTAGGTGGACTATAGCTTGGGAAAATGGTGATTGTACATTAATGGGCCAGAAAACTTTAAGGATCAAGATGATATTTGTTCTCCCTTCATGTTCACGTTACCTTCTCCGTGGGTTGGATGACAAATAAACATTACCATAAATATTTAGGTCGCCATAAGAATTTTCTAATTGTAGGGACTTCAATCACCAGTGTTTAGCATGTTATGGTCCACCTAAATGTTAGACCTCCTTAATCTGAAAAAACTGATAGATGGTGTGTACGTAGAAAATATACATCAAGGTATGCCCCACAACAAGGGCCACACTTTCTTAGGTGAAGGGCCGGGGCAGCACCCAATCTGCTCCCATGATTCAGCTATGGGCTCCACTGTGGATGGACATAGAGTTGGGCATGAGACGACTCGACTACTCAACCCGAATTGAGTGGATGAGTTGATCTAAACCAAATATACTTTGTCCAATCCGAACTCGAACAAAGACAAGTTTGGATCTCCGTGTAACTCGACTTGATTCGAAATATGACTTAGTTTTAACTTGACTGGATGCGAAACTTGTGACTGGATTTGAAACTTGCCTCATACATTAAAAAAATTCCAGATTTGAAGTTTTAGATTTGAGATGTCTTGTAGCTAATGAAAAGTATGCAATTTCTATAGGTGTGCCTAGGTTTTGAACTGTGATTTCAGCTCACGAATACCTGCTGCACCAAACCTGGCTCAATGTTGACTCAATCCAACTCAATACCTGGTCAAACTCGGTCCAGATTAGTACAAATCAAACCCAAACTCAAACTGGGTAAGGCACGCTGGACTCGGGACCAAGTCAAGGTCGAGTTTGAGTTAGGTCTATTTCAAAATGAAGTTGAGTTGGGTCAACCCTAACTCGGTCCGATTTGAGTCGATGCCCAACTCTAATTAAACCTTCAACAGCCGGCTGGTTTTGAAAGAAAATTCAGCAATGGTTTAAATTCAACCAAGAAAATGGTAAGGTTTTCCCATCCCGGGGAACCACGTAAACTTTCGTTTTTAGCATTAAATGTGGGAGATATTTGAAAGTGTGTGAATATTTTCCTTTTTTAATATTAGATACAAAATATAAAATGGAAAAGTTACGGGGAACACTTAAGTGGGTGTTATACCGTGGGGCCTGCCTTGATGATGTGGTATATATCCATGCTGTCCATTAGTTTTCCAGCTCATTTTAGGAGGCGGTTCTAAAAATTAAGCATATCCAAATCTCAAGTGGACCACCCCATAGGAGACCGTGGTTATTGAATGCCCACCGTTAAAAACTTCCCAGGGCCCACCGTAAGCAGATCAATCATGTTTTTTTGCCATCCAACCTATTGATAGGATCAGTCAAACTTGGATGAAGGTAAAATGCAAAGATCAAACTGATCCAAAACTTCTGTGGTGTGGTCCACTTGAGATTTGGATCTACTTAAGTTTTGGCGTAATGTCCTGAAATGAGGGGGAAAATGGGATGGACAACATGAATATGTAACATATTCATTAAGGTGGGCCGACACCCACTAAGGTGTAACCCGAATACATAAGCCTACCTGATGGCATGGTTCTATGGTTCAGATCATTCATTTTCTCGTCATCCCATAATCACACTTTAGTAATCTTGTGATTTTTATTTTTTTTTAAAGAAATGAATGGGAGGTATTGAAATTTTTTTTCATTGTTTAAATCATTTATATATTATTGTGACAAATCTAGTCCATGGGAATTCTTAGGAGACTGAAAAAATGAATTTTTCTTTTTCTTTTTCAGTATATCTTGCTAAAAATAGAAATTTGTAAAATATTTTTATAAGTTGATAACTGTTTTTAATTTTTAAATATATAAATACAAAATAATTCTTGCATTAATGATTAAAAATATCCAAAAATAAAAGCCTCCTGTATTTTGAATATATTGATAATATCAGCTCATTAATTTTATGCATAAAAATTACGATAGGCTTATATAGCACAGATGACATGGATGATCCTGACTGTGGAACCACTCTGCATCTGGCCCCAAAGGTGGCCAAAGAGTACATTTTCAATTTTAATACCGGAAATAATAAATCAAATGGTCTTTGGCAGCCTTGGGTTACAACTTGAATTTATAAGAGTTTTCCTATGAATGTTCATTGTTTTCTTTGGCATGGCCCATACTTGAATTTTGGACAACTTTATCATCGGAATCGGATTGTGTACTGAGTTACTGTACTGAGTTACTCCGTACCTTAAGGGATACTGAGTTGACGTGGAAAGAAGCTACTGGCACACACACAATGGACCCACACAAACAATTGAATCAATGGTTACAATTTTTGGGGCATCCTAATTTCATTGTGGGACTACCATGGTGGGCTACACGCCAGTTGGACGTAGAACTAGTTTGTGTTTGAGCGTATCCCCTTAAAATGGCTAAAGGCCGAGGAACCGTGCAACAAAGAGCTCTTATGCCGACCATAATGTCAATGTCACATACCACTCAATATGAGCGGGTTCATGGTACGCCGTGAGCCCAATAATTGAGCAGATCTAAAACTACGGTGGTCCACACCACAAGAAACAGTGGGATGGGTCCACCATGATGTTTATATGCCATACAAAATGTTCATAAGGTTAGGCCCAAGAGAATGAGAAGCAAAAGCAATACAAGTCTGATCCAATGCCTGTTTCAACCGCAGTGTGGTCCACTTGAGTTTTGGATGTACCTGATTTTTGGGCCTATGATATCACACAAATAATGCAATAGAGTAGATGTCATACAGAAAACACAGTGGTCCCTAAACAGTTTTTTCTAGCATCAGTGTAGGAAATTGGCACTCTCAGATCATCGCATATTATACACAATGGATCTCTCCACGCACACTACACTCATCCCATTGAGGGAGACCTACAACGTCCAATAGGTGGGCCCACCATAGCCCAAAGACCAACTGCTTATCAAGTGTTGATAGAAATGGATGGTCCTGCATGTCCTTAACTTGATTTTTTAACACTTGATTTCTATTAACTTGATTTTTTTTTAAATTCTGTACTTGATTTTTAAAGTGAAGCAAATCAACACTTGGGCCCATTTTCAGCCATTTGCACCATAACTATGGTGAAAACTTTTGCAGTATGGACTTCCCTAGCATTGAGATGAAATGTACTGTTTTCATTTCTTAGATGCCATGAAGGGAGCTTCATTCAACAGATCAATGTTCTCTTGTAGTTGAGATTTAGCATGTATCCGTATTTGCATCTATAGGTTAGAAATATTGAAAATTAGGGGAATGATTGAAACGAGAACCTTTCACTTCGTGATCTGCGCCGTGTCCAACAACTCTCCGTATTGCGGTAAAGAATCAGGAGAAACAAAAAGGATTGGCAAAGAATCAAAGATGATACCCTAAACTTCCAGGGGTCATCTTTCTTCGCACATAATGATTTGGCCTTTATGGCCCGTTTGGATGTAACCTTTAGATAAAATGGGTGATATGAGGACCTAACCAAAAATGCTTTTTTGCAGAGTCCTATGCTTTCTCCGGAAATTGCAGATGGCAGTAGGTACCACCAAATGCTTCCATCAGTAGAACTGCACCAAATGAGAATGCAATAACAGGTCAGCAGATTCCAATTGGCATTCGGTGGAAGTGTGAGCCTGCATTACAAACAGCACCTAGTCTTGCATTTCAAGGATATTCCAAACAGCACCTGAATCTTTTGCACCTAATGCATTGTTGAGCTGGCCTTCGCATCATCTTAACCCTCTATTCGGGCAAGGAACCTGGAATCAGAGCACAAAACTCCCACAAATGCAATGTAATAGACTATTACCTACGTTGATTACAATCTCGCACCATCCGATAGTCTATTACATTGATTACGATCAATGAGTTGAGGCTGACTTTTGAATGGTGGATTGGGCAAACTTTTACCATTTGCACCTGAGGGGGGGGGGGAGTTTTTACCATCTGCAGCCCGCTGGACATGACCTTTGCTTTATATATCATGATTCTTCAATTTTTATATATTTAATAACACAGTTGGTTTTTGTTGATTGGCTTTTAGCTTCTCTAGCAAAACTTGCAATAAATAAATAAAAATGCATAGACAGCTGACAATGGCAACAAGAAATAGAAAATTCATGAGAAATGGTGTAGAAAGGAACTTTGGAAAAGGTAGGAGAGTCGGCAACATACTAGAAAGCCAGCAAGAAGCCAAGGTTCTCAAAAAGAAGCTTAGAGAGAGAGAGAGAGAGAGAAGCCAAGGTTCTCAAAAAGAAGCTTAGAGAGAGAGAGAGAGAGAGAGAGAGAGAGAGTTGGGAGGCACATCCAGAGGCCTATTGTATTTATAAGAAAAAAATGATGTTAAGAATACATAAAATACCCCCACATAAAAGAGCGAAATTGAAAGCAAGAAGAAACCTAAGAAATAATTAACCTAAAACTCATAAGCCCAAGGGCTACGGCAATATACACTTATAACAACTATAAGAAAGAAGTTTTGATCATAGACGTAAACTTTCCATCACATGGACCCACCTTTGTTTGCCCATCCTTCTCAAGAGTAACTTTTATCCAATGATGTAACCAACTGATTTTTTTATTTTTATTTTATTTATTTATTTTAAGAAGCAACAAAAGAGAAACTGCATTGAACTAAAAGAGGAGAAAAACAAGCTGATTAATGGCTGTAAAAATGGTAGGTCCATACTGATTATACCAAAAAAGGTATAACCATTGATTTGGATTGTCCATCATGTGGGCCCCACATTTGATTGCACCTCTCCAAAAATCACCTGTGATATGATGAACATGACCATCTAATCAATGGATAAGAACTGTAAGATTCATATTTACTCTGCTAGAAAGGGTACGATTAGTGATCTAAACCATCCATCACAAGGGGCTTACTGTTGGTTGCCAATCCCTCCCGAGAGATCACTTTTGTCGTATGATCATACCCATCCAAATGATGACTATGATATGGATGGTTCATATCTATTGTACTAGAAAAGTTCTTATCACTGCCAATCATGTGGTGCCTGCCTTTTAAGTAGGCATTCCTATTGTTCATCCCCATCATCACCATACCCTACTACAACCAATGAGAGGGAGTTCCGTGTGATCTGTACGGATATGCATGGTACGTTCAGAGATTTGCAGATATGTACAGAGGAGATTTCTTGATAAGTGTAGTTAGGATGTATCAGGTGGTGCCATGTGCTGCCGAAGTGGCCGATGGAGAAACGATTGTGCTCAAACAGTTATATGACAGGTGACAAGAGAATGAGCAAAGGAAGCAAGAACGTGGGAAGCATCTAGAAGGCAGTAGTGCTGAACGATTATGATGACTGTCGGAATGTGAGAAGGATCTAGAATGACTGGATCAAAGCAAATCAAGAAGGAAAATCGTCTCATACTAACCCAATATACAATAAGCAGGACATCCCACAAGTACACATGCACAAGTACAAGTGTTGATAGCTATACACATGCACAAGTACAGAATTAAAGCTCAAGTGCTTGTAGATCATTAACTTGTTCACACAGGTATAGAATTTCAACAATGTAACATTTCATATCGATTTTCATGAACATTTTACCTATCAAAGGTTTTGTTTTAAAAAAACCCCACAGAAGATATTGATCTCCATGAACAAATGTGAAAAATTGTCCACGTTTCACACCAATTTTTCAAATTCAATACCAATTTCCTACCATTGCCACTTGCTGTTTGTATGGAACTCAAGAGGAGAACAGAAATGGATATCTTATGGTGTGTTTGGTTGCACCAAATATCGCAAAAACTTCATTATATTAAATTAGACCGATTAATCATGAAATTTAGTGATATTTGGTGCATCCGAAGACACCCTTAAACTTCAAAGAACTAACACTAACAATAGTGAAGCCAATTCAAACTCAATGCCTCATACAACGTTTTTCTCCAGAAAATGATGAACCTGTGAGGGAGAGCTTCAGTGGGGTGAAGGATGGAGGGGGGCATAGAAATAGAGAAGCAGGACCAACAACAACAGAGACTTAATGCATCTATTGGGATCGATAAAGGTATATGATGAGTGAGGAAGAGCACAAGAAAAGAGAAAAGGAAATAGATTTTCTTACACCAGCATGGAATTCTAGGATTGTCAGTTAAGCTACATGCAAATGCAGTTTCTAAATTTTAATAATTCTTCAGGCAAAAGATAAGCAGCAACACATCTATACACTAATTAAACAATTTCATCTTTGAAAGAGGGGCCCTCTCATTCCTTGAGAGAGGCAAATGCCTAAATCATCATTTCTCAAATATGCAAGAAAGGAATATATATATATATATATATATATATATATATATATATATATATATATATATATATATATATAAGTTACTATGCGCTCGAGCGTAAAGCGGTAGTCCGTGAGGTCGAGCTGTGTGAGCCCCATCGTAATGCCTTTCGAACATCAACACCGTCCACTAGATGTAACATTTCATGGTGGGCCTGGACGGCCCAAAATCAAGTCAATCCATGACTTTAATGGACCACACCACATACAGAAGTGCAGAGGGGCCGTGCACCATTAAAACATTCATAACCATTTTTGAGAGCCCACAGAGATTTTTTTGCAAATCCAGCCCATCCATTATGTGTGTCCCACTTGAATCAGGGTTCAGACCAAGTTTCAGGTGCATTGAAAAGTCAGGTGGGTCCCACCAGTGCTTTTATATGTTTTTGGCATGTATACTTATGGTTTTGGATGGTGTGGCCCACCTGAGTCACGGATTGACCTGATTTTGGGCCGTCCAGGCCCATTATGGAATGATGCATCTGGTGGACGGTGTTGATGTTCGAAAGGCATCACGGTGGGGCCCACCCAGCTCGACCTCACGGACGACCGCTTTACGCTCGAGCGCATAGTACCTTTTCCCTATATATATATATATATATATATATATATATATATATATATATATATATATATATATATATATATATGAGAGCTAAGATCCACGACACAATGTATTTCACACAAGCATCCCTTTAGCATGCTAATGAAAATCCAGTTGCATAAACCATCCATGAACTCATTCCTCATCCACTGATGTTCCCAGGACCTCTCACTGTCAATGAAATGAAATGCAGCTGACCCTCGAGAATGCATGTTGTTTTAGTAGCATATCTGATTAAGCTTTCTCATCATTCAAATGGTCAAGGAAGCATCCCTTTGTGCTTACCTCCTGACTACACTTGCAAGGGCATTATCCAGAAAAAAGGATATGGAAGTTATGAACAAGCATATAGAGATAGGGGCAACTATCACAATTAGGGGTGTACACACGTCGGGCCGAGTCGAACTGGCCTCTGTCCGTCCAGGTCCGTTCAACAACCACATAAGGCCCGAACCTGATCGGGCCTGGTCACCGGGCCAACATCTCCAGCCCGAACCGGGCCCGGCACGCGTTCGGGCCGAGTTCGGGCCAGTTTCGAACCTGAATTCGAGCCAGTTTCGAACCTTACAGCAAGTTTATGGGAAGGGCTTTGGCAGGTAATCCATGTCCCATTACAAGGCCCTCGATCAACAATTTAGATAGTTAAACTAAAAACTCCACAAAAAATCTAATTAGTCAGGACATTTACATACATTTGACAAAGCATAAAATAAAACATTTTATACAAATTAAATACAGTCATACGCGGGTCGGGCCGGGCTGGGTCAGGTCGGGCCGGGGCGAGTCGGATTTCGGACCGAGTCGGGCCGAACTGGGAGGTATCCGAACTCGGCTTGAACTCACTTTCGGGCCTAGAAAATTGGCCCGTCCTGACCCGAACTCAGTTCCGGATCGGGCCGAGTCAGGCTTTTTCGGGCCGGGTCGAGCGAGCTAACCGGTCTAGCCCAGTTTGTGTACACCCCTAATCACAATTCTCATTCCCTACTTCTCAAGAGATCATTCCTAGCAGCAAATCACATTGCACATTGCTGGAAAACACCCAAGCTAAACAGTTGCATTCTTAGCTATCGACAACAAAAAGAAAAGAAGAGAAAAGAAGGCGGGAAAAAACCCACTAGCCACAACCATATCCAGTTTCATACCACAATTTTAGTATTTCAAAATCCAAGAATTATGTTCACTTGCAAGCTCCGTGCCCAAGTCCCCATCAAGATAGGCCATGCCTAGAAATTTGGATATATACCACAATACGCGTTTCTACTGTGGACCCCTCTGATCACTTGCATGCACAACATTATTCTGTATGCCTTGTCCAACGCATGGCAGATACAGTCCTATGAAAATGCCTCCAACCCACTTCCAATAGCTGAAGAATGGTGGATATGGTCCCTTGGTACTACATAATTACCATCGTTGTTTATGCATTCAGCATGTAGTTCCTAGCTCACGCTCTTTTTTTCTTTTTTCTTTTTTCTTTTTTTTTTTTTTTTGTGGAAAGAAAACAACAATTTTACAAACAACCCACAAAAGCGGGAAAAGAATACAACCCCACACAGCACTAGGAGGCCACAAAAAGATTGCTGCGCAAACCGGCCTTACATACACAGCCCAACTTGACACAAGCCCTTTAATCAGTCTAATAACCACCTCCACCTCATAAGAACCAATCTCCACTTAGCTTTGGGCAAATATAGTATTATCTAGTAAGTGGCAACCATCATTATCAAGAAAGAAAGGTGGGGTTCTCCACATAAGTGTGATCTGTGAAAGCAGGAGCAGAAATCTATTCAAACTCAGTGAGGTTAGATTCAAGAATTGGAGGCGGTGGAAGAATCTGGCTTTCAAGTTAGGTAATGCTGCCCCAAACCAAACATGCCTTGAGGCTTGAGTTATGGTCTTAAGATGGCCAGCAAAGTTATGTGAATCTTTGCACGGACATCTAAACCATCTGGATTTGAGGACACTTTTTACTCACATAAACTTAGACAATGAACTTCCATTTTAGAGTCCTAAGAAAATGGACTTCATCACAACAATCAATGCAAACTACATAGTAAAAGCATCGAATACAAAGCAAAATGTTTCATCTCCACAAAAGTGGAACATATATCCTCTTGGTTTGGATTTCACACCCTGAACAAAGAATGTGAAGAAAATAATAATTGAGTATGGTCAGAGAGAGAGGCTGCCAACTTGAAAACCTTGATTCTATTTTCTTTTGACATCATATTGTCAACCCTCGAACTGGAAATGTGTAGAGGCTGTCAATGGGTACCTGGTCGAGAGCCAACTTGAAAACCTTGATTCTATTTTCTTTTGACATCATATTGTCAACACCCTCGAACTGGAAATGTGTAGAGGCTGTCAATGGGTACCTGGTCGAGAGCCAACTTGAAAACCTTGATTCTATTTTCTTTTGACATCATATTGTCAACCCTCGAACTGGAAATGTGTAGAGGCTGTCAATGGGTACCTGGTCGAGGATACCCAAAGTATCTGATCTGATAATTAGATTTGAGTCAAGAATCTCCACATTCTGGGCCCAACTGATGTTGGGACTTGATTCCGGCAGTTCCAATCCAATTAGAAATTGAGTTGGGCACCCAAATATATTATTATTATTTAAGTTCCATCCTTTATTTAATCATTATTTCAGACCTTACAAAGGGCATGTTTTTGGTACGGATCCTAATCTGATTCCAGGCCAGAACCTAGATCCAGATCCAATTCCTGGATCCAAACACCAATATGGATCCTAATTCCTGCTTGAAACTGAACTCAACAGGAGCCAATGGGATATCCAAAATCTAATAAGATTTGGAACTGGTACCTCATATCTGGAACCTGTATTCAAACCAACAGGACCCAAATCCGAGTCCCTTAGTCGAGTTCAGTTAAGGTACACAAATACCTGACTGAACACAGCATGTTGAAGTCCTAGAAATATGTGAGCATCTGTACTGACTTCTAGTAACACTCACCAGACCTCATTAGGTAGAAAAGGGGGAGGTGACAGAAAAGCTTTCCGAATCAAGAACAATTACTTAAATCAGACTGGCATATAATTATAGTCATTGGACAGTCAAATATCTAAACACAGGTGAGTAAAAGGGAAGATTAGTGGTAAACAGGTGGCAGGTCCACATGTGTCCATCTTAAACTGCTACGCAGTATCTACCAACAATTCAACAACTGTTCGCAGCCACAAGTGCAGACAACCACATAAGATATTTGCTTTTCACATAAGTACATGAGTTAAGCTTTAAGGAACTAGAGATTTGATGCGTGTTGAGAAACTCTCAAATCCAAAACTGCCTTGCAGTAGTACCATAGTCTAGCCATCATCAACAACTAAGCCAACACATTATTGACTGCTTTCCATAAAGGACATCTGAAACATGCGAACTCAATCTAATTGAACTGATGAAGATCTAATAAAATGATCTAATCTTTTAGTAGAACAGTAGTAGATCAAGATTTTCTTTGGTATTAAAAATATCGAATATCCCTCAACTCAACCCACGTCTCAAACAGTTTTGAGCAGAACTTTGCAAGTACTCCGAGTGAATTTCTAAATATGATTAGACTTGTATAAAGGGACGCAAGTAAACAATCCTTTTCATCAATGACTAAAACAGAAAGAAGAATACCGTAGATAATGATCTAATATGAGAAAAAAGACCCTTAGTCCTGAAGTCACAAAGGAGGAAATATTTATCTTCAACACATGCATCGTCCACTCGAGTTTACAAAGAGAATAACATAAGAGCATCAGACATAAATGAGAATTGGTCAAGATACAATGCGATGCCTCAACAGTGTAAACCATTGTCCATGCAAAAGCTTAATGGCTCAGGGGTGAAAGGTCAATTAAGAGTACATGAACAAGAGGAATTCAAAATCATCAGTGAAAACAGTAGAAAGTACAGCTACACGAACATAAGATGATAACACCAAAGAAACAAGCTAGCAACTGTTTGTGCATATGGAATTCAATAGATCTTCAGATGAAGTAGATAACAGACAGATCAGAAATGAAATGGTCTTGCTTAGCACCAGAACACAGACATTATGGACTACATGAACAGGATTCAACTGCAAAGACGAAAACAGCTGTCTCTGTTGTAAACCATTAAATTAAGGCACTGTAAACACAAAATGGTGAAAAAAGAATAGAACATTCGAACTAAACAACAACAGAACATCACCCGGAACAAAAAGAAGAACATATGAACACCATCTCATACATATTATGCCTTTAATGAGGTAACTAGATCAGAATTTGTCACAGTGGCAGGAAGGAGGGCATTCATAAGGTCAAGATGATGGGTGATCAAGAAGAGGAGACCTTGATGGCTTTGAAAGCCGGGTGGAGCAGCCCGAGCTCATCCTTTACCTCAAGTGGATTGCTGGTCTCATTGCGGGTACGCTTGACCCTCCGGCTCCCAAGCGACTTGTGCGTGAACCCGTACATCTGCAGGATCTGGTTGTCCCCAAAATTGAAGGCCCGATCCATCTGCTTCAAGCACCTCTCAACCGAGTAGTCCCCAAACTTTCCACAGGGCTTGCAACCGACGAAATGGGTGACGAGTGGCCATCGGTGATCCCCGAGCCCCGGGTGGTAATTCTCAATCATCTCCTCGTACCGGTCCACAAGGATTCCCCAATACCCGTGCAGGTAATAGGCGCTCTCGAGGTAGACCTTGTCACCCCATTTGTCCCGCTGCGTGGCGAGAAGATAGACCATCGCAGACTGATCATCAGCCTCGAAATCGGGCCGATCTTTAAGCACCCGGGTCAGGAGCTTCCCGGCCTCATTCCGGATCTTGCCTTTGGGGCCCATGGGGGCCCAGGCGTCGAGGAGATCAAGGGACCACTGGCAATTCCTGAAGAGGAAGCTCCCGGTGTTGAGACCGATCCAGTTCTTCTGATCGTAGACCATCTCATTCCAGCCGTGCATGACGAGATTGACATCCTTGTAGCGGTCCCATGGGACCTCAAAAGCCATGTCAGTGAACATAGCATCGCTGTCCATCCACCAGAGGAACTCAACCTCCGGGTGAGAGAGAAGGAGCTTGCGAATGAGGGGGAGCTTGGCCCAGAAGCCAGCCATCTCGGCATCGAGAAGGGCCATATTGTAGAAGATCTCTATCCCATGGAGCCGGCAATAATCGATCTTGTTCTTGATGGACTTGAGGAGGTAATGGTCTCCGACGGGGTTCTCGCAGGCCTTGGGAGAAGAACCCGTGACCAAAAGGACTCTAGGCTTGTCGGGACCGATGAAATTGGAGAAAGACGGGTTCTTGCGGAGCCATCCGGAACGTTGATCATCCCAATCCGAGATCTTGGGGCCGAGGCTGTAGGGTTTGTTAGGATCGGGCTTCTCATCCTCTTCCTCATCTTGTATCACCATCGGCTTATTAACGTTGTTGTTGGTGGTGGTGGTGGCTGTAGATTCGGTGGTAGCTTCAACAAGGACGCGGTGCGGTTCAGAGCGCTTGCGGGAGACGAGATGGCTGCGGATCTCATTGAAGTCTTGCTGGGGAGTGCCGAATTTTCCAGCGCCGATGGTGCCGCGGAGGACGACGATGGTGAGAAGTAGACAGAGGATGTAGACCTTTCCATGGCGTAGGGAACGTTGGATCTGACGGACCCGACGCTCTCCCAAGCACCAAACCAACATTTCTTCTTTTCGATTTTTCTTTTGCTTTCTCCTCAAGAGGAAGAAGATTCAGAAAACAGGCTTTGCCTGCCTTCTCTTCTCCTCTTCTCTTCTTTCTCTTCTATTCTCTTCTCTTGGAAAGATTTTCTTCTCACCACTCTCTCTGTGAGAATTAGTTTCTCTTCGATTTTGGAATTGATTTTGAAGTGGTTGATTCTGGCATCCGTCTTCTTATATTCCTTTTTCTTTTTTTCTTTTGTTCTTTCTCTGGATTTGACGGACAATCCCCCAGCCCTCATTCCCTTTTCCCATTGGACGCGGATTGCGTCCTACCCCCGCCCGGACGGTAATCCGTCCGGGCGGGGCTCTGTGGGCCCACCGTGTTGTAAGTGTTTTATCCACGCCGTTAAATACTTTGTTCCGATAATTTTAAGATGTGAATAAAAATTGAGGCAGGTCGAAGGCTTAAATGGACCACACGAAGGAAGCTGCACTGATAATCACACGTTGCAACCTTTCTAAGGGCCAACGTTGATGTTTTTTTTTTTTTACCATACAACACATTCGTAAGGTCATTTAGACGTGGATGAAGTGAAAACATAAATATCAGCTTGATCCGAAACTACTCCCCCTCTCAGGAAGTTTTTAATGGTGGACGTTCAATCTCCACTTTGTGGTCCACTTAAGCTTTGGACCTGCCTCATTTTTTTGGCTCACATGTTAAAATTATTGGAAAAAAGCATCCAACGACGTGGATAAAAAACTTACAACACGGTAGACCCACGGAGCCCTGCCTGGGGACGTGGATTGCGTCCTACCCCTGCCGGGATGGTAAGGGCTCTATGGGGCCCACCGTGATGTAAGTATTTTATCCACGCCGTTAATTATTTTTATATGATTATTTTAATATATGAGCCAAAAATTGAAGTAAGTTCATGACTTAAGTGGACCAAAAATTGTGGATTAAAGTTTCACCATTAAAAACTTCCTGGGAGCTAGATCCAAGTCTGCATGACCTTATTAATAGGTTGGGTGGTAAAAAAAATCACGGTGGCCCTTAGAAATGTTTCAATAATGGTGGGTGTCATTATCACGGCAGGTTCCTTTGATGTAGTCCACTGAATCTGTTTGTGTACTTCATTTTTTTTTGTATAATTCCTTAAAATGATCGTATAAAAACAATTAACGGTGTAGATAAAATACTTACATAATGGTGGCCTCACGGAGCCCTACCCGGACGGATTACCGTCCGGGCGGGGGCAGGACGGAATCCGCGCCCCCTGTCCGGGGGTAATCCGCGTCCTTTCCCATTAGGACTCGGATCGCGTGGTGTCGAACACGACCACCGTATTGTGTATACGTGCCAAAGATCGGTGGGACTCATAAGGATGTATTTATTTTATCCACTCCGTCCATCCATTTTCAAAGATAACGTTAGAGTATAACTTTAAAAAACTAGCTAGATTCAAAATTCAAGTAGACGACGTTAATGAAAGCATCGGGGATAATGATACTAACCGTTGAAACTTCTTAAGCACACCATAAATGTTTATTTGCCATCGAACCTGTTCGAAGGTCACGGATACCCGAATGGACTTGATCTTAAAAAGTTTTCAATGTTAAGCATTTAATCCCCACTATTTCATATAGAGTGGTCCACTCGAATTTTGTGCTCATTTTTAAGTTACTCTATGATGAGGAAAAAAGGATGAACGGCGTGGATAAAACACATCATTAACGCATCGTACGGACTCGTCCGTTCCTCCAACTATTTCTATGAATTTTCTTTCAGTTTTATATGCTAGCTGTATCATCTTACAACCATTCATACCGTTCACGGTAGATAAACAGCAAATAAAAGCTTTCCGTCGGATTATAATGAGCTCATTTAGTTTGAATTTCATCGTGACCATATAATTTAAAGGGTCGAAATACTACAAAAACCTTTTAAAAAAAACAACGGTTTGTATCGTTCGAAAAAGACCAGCTCTGGCTAGTGTCTCTCCAAAGCTAGCATATGTCAAAGATGCATTGACCCATCCATTTTGTCCACTTATGTTTAGGACAGGAGCCTAAATGAGCAGATCCAACCCTTAAGTGGACCATACTACCATTGAAAACATTTTGGGGCCACGGAAGTTTTGGGTGAAGCTGATATTCCTGTTTTACCTTCATCTAGGGTTACGTTACTAAACTAGCGGAATGGATGGCAAATAAATGCTATCTTGGGCCTGTGGAGGTTTTCAGCTGTAAACATTCAATCTCCACCATTTCATGTAGTGTGGTCCACTTGAGCTTTTGTTCATTTTTTAGCTTATATTATAAAATGAACGGACAAAATAAAAGGACAGCTTGGATTAAATACATACATCATGGCAGGCTTATGGAGCTTTGACAACAGCTAGCTGGCTGGTGTTGGCTCACCAGCCAAACCGCGTCGATCGAAAAATCCCTGGATGCAGCTGGAGTCCCACGTATCTAATTGCAATATCGTCATGTCGTTTACGAGAAAATGTCTCCTATTAATCCTAGCGTCGACCTGGATCTAGCGAGGTGGGTGCGACCCTACCGTTGGGCCACCTTGGGGTATATGTCTAAAGCCATACCATCCATCCGTTTTCCCAGCTTATTACGGGATATGGTCCAAAAAATGGAGAATATGCATATCTCAAGTAGAACACACCACAGGAAACAATGATTATGCAAAGAAGAAGCATTTAATGGAAGGAATTCAATCTTTATCGTGTGGTCCACCTGAGATTTGTATCTGCTTCATTTTTGTGACCATGCCTCAAAATAAGCTGGCAAATCGATGGACAGTGTAGATATACAATACATACATCGATGTGGCCCACCGTGAGTGTTGCACCCATGTAGCTGGATTCTGGACGCGGGGTCGTAGCTAATCCGCGTTACTCCATGTGAAAGCCTTTTCGGAAGTTACTGCGCAAGGACGCTGTGTGAGGCCCAACGAGATGTTTGTGTGAATTCCACCCCGTTATTCTCTTTTAGAACTCGTTTTAGAACATGCGCTCAAAAAAAAAAATTTGTGTATCCAAAACTAAAGTGGGTCACACGAGAGGAAACAATGGAAATTCAGTGTGAATCGTTGAAACATTCTTTTGGCCATAAATTTTTTGTGTCAGGAATTTTTTTGGTATTTTCATTTAATCCCAGTGGTAATGACCTTATAAACGGTTTGGATGGCATATAAACATCAAGGTAGAGCCCGGGAACATTTCAACGGTAGGAATTTCTTTCCCCAATTTTCCGTCTCGTGTGACCCACTTTAATTTTTGGATCTACCTTATTTTTTGTCACATATGCTAAAATGAGCTCTCAAAACGGATTGACGGGGTGGATTTCTACAAACATCTCGGTGGGCCCCATCCAGCATCCTTGCGCAGGAAATCCGCGTCCGCCGCGAAGGGTACTCGCATCCATCAGGCGGGCACCGCCCAAGAAACATCTCGGTCCGCTCTCGTAGTGGGCCTCTTGGTTTTAGATGGTCACGTTTTCCTACCGTGCGTTTCTTCCGCAGACAGCATATGTAGCCAGTGCAATAAGCTGATGACCTGTTATTTTGACCAGGGACTTCATGGTGAAGCCCGAATGATGTGTGGCTTGGATCTATCACACATATCCCACGTTGGCACGTGTGGGTTGCTAGGAAGTTACACGCGCCCTGTTTGCCCGTTTCTTTTCGCTGTGTTGCTTGGGCTCGAGCCTCGAACACGAGACAGTTCCAAGGGGAAACGGATTGGCTACTCCCCCTGCCACCAGCCAATGGCTGGTGGTCGGTTCTCTTTGGGCCCCAACGTGATGATTTTTTTCATCCATGCCGTCCATTTATATTTCTAGATCATTTTATAATATGAGACCAAAAATTAGGTATATACAAGTCTCAAGTGTACCACATTATAGGAAACATTGTTGAATGAACATAGACCATTAAAAACATTTTGGGGGCAATAAAAGTTTTGGATCAAGCTGATATTTGTTTTTTCCCTTCATCTGGGTATGTATGACCTAATAAACAGATTGGATGTCAAATAAACAGTAAAGTAGGCCTTAGGAGGATTTTAATGGTGGATATCCAATCATTATTGTTTCCCTTTGGTGCCGTTCACTGAGATTTATATTCCTTTCATTTTTGGGTTAAAACCCTAAAATGATCTTTAAAAATGGATGAAACACACACATGATGGTGGGTCCCACATAGCACCGACCACCAGCCACGGGGCTGGTGGCAGGGGGAGTAGCCAATCCGTTCCCGTTCCAAGGGTGGTGGTGCATCTAGCATGCATGGTGGTTAATCCAGGCAGTTTGAATCATGGGTCCGACTGTGGACAAAAGCATTATGATCATGAGATCTTAACGATCTAAAACCATCATTGAATTTGGACCGTTGATTAATTGCTTTTCATCCCTCCATACGATGGTTACAGATGGATAATTGCAATCCATCCCGATGGGCAATGACCCCATACCCATTAGTTTCGCGGGGTACGAAGAAATGCCACAATTGCATGTCTGCGTTTAATCGTCACCACGTGTGAAGCGAGTTAGTTTCAAAGTTCACTCGAGCATGTGAAATTAGCATCCCTCCGTCTACTTTGTGTCTCGCGGGATTTAACTATTATCTGGTGGAGAATCAGCACCGGACGTGGGTAACATGCGTTGATCTTGGAAGCGGATTGGCTGGTGTACTGCACACCACTGATGTACTGGTGTGTTGACGTCACCAAGTTCTGTGGGTCCCACATGAGGTATGAGTTATATCCAAACCGTCCATCCACTTGGTGAGCTAATAGTAAGACTTGAACTAAAAAATAAAACATTTCCAAAATTCAAGTGGACCACACTGTAAAAAGCAGCAGAGGATTGAACGCCTGCCATTGAAACCCTTCTGGGGCTAACGAAAATTTTGGATGAATATGATATTTGTTTTTTTATCTTCATCCAATCCAACACGCCGTTAAATGCAACGTGTCAATACGTCATACGTGTGAGAGATCGAAAATCCTTCCACCTCAGCCCATGTGATTCAACTTCTCTGGTGGGCTATGATGTTTAAAATAATTTAGGCCAGACGATCCCAGTCAGTGTGACCCGCCGCACATGTACCATTCTGTCATATCTACCAGCTTGAGGGGGGCACGGCCCTACGCCCTGCCCCCGCGCTTGCTTGTACTTACCAAGCCGAGAAATCGGATTGCGTACTAAGTATCTCAGTACGCTCATATCGTACTGAGTAAACTCCGTTGGGCCCACCTCGAATGTATATGGTCTATCTACGCCGTCCATCCGTTTTTCCATCTTATTTTAGGGGCTGAGAACAAAATTTAAGCATACTAAAAGATCAAGTGGACCATACCATTGGAAATAGTTGGAATAATGACTTCCACCGTTGAAACCTTTCTAGGGCCCGAAGTGATGTTTATTTCTCATCCAACCTGTTCATAAGATCACACAGACATGGATGAAGGGACAACACAAATACAAGTTTGATCCAAAACTTCCGTGGCCCTCAAGAAATATTCAATGGTAGATGTTTAATTTACACTGTTTCCTATGGTGTGTTCCACTTTAAGTTTGGATATATTTTATTTTTAGGCTAAAGAACTAAAATTATCTGTTAAAATGGATGGACAGAGTAGATAAAATACATAAATCAAGGTAGACGCCACTGAGTTTACTCAGTACGCAATCGCTTCCCTTAACCGGGGACTTGGGAGGAACGGGAATAGTACAGCACCTGTTTACGCAGGTGCATAAAGCACTCAAGCTATGTGGCCCATATTTGTTTTAATTAAAGTCACTCAAGCTATGGGGCCCATCATTTCGCTCGCATGTGTGACATCCACTCCGTCCATTAGGTGAGAACCTTTTTGTTCACGATAAATAAAAAATATCACTACGATACAACACTCATATGCGCCACACCACAGGAAACAATGGAAAACTGCACCTAAAACCTCTATGTCCATGCAGTGTTGGCCACCTGAATTTAGGATTAGGCTTATTTTTTGTAGTTTACCTTCATCACAGCGAGTCATACCTGATGAACTGTCTTGACGAAACATACACACCATTTGTGGCTCCAGACACAAACGTATGAATTGCGTCCTATATTCACTGCTCCTGTGCTGTGGCCCAACTGATAATATTTGGCCCCAGGAACTAAAATCCAGACAGACTACATGTTTCAGAGACAACATGGCGGGCCCACAGATTTTTGGTTGTACGCCCAGCGTAAAACAGGTGTTGCAGAGGATTCCAGTCCCGTTGGGGGCTCCCAAGCGCAAACGCGACCGTTGATCCACCGTGCTCGGCGGATGCTTTGGAGTCAGTCAGGCATATTGGAAAATCACAATCTTAAAGAACGTGCAAAGGCGTGGAAGGCCGGATGCGGTGCCTGCGGAGGCATGGTATCTTCTTGCCTCTCTCCACGGCATGAGATCTAAACCTTTCATTTAGTATTTTCTACGGTGAATGTAACTTATTCCAAAAACCACACAATGACTGCACGATCCTGGCCCTTCAAATGGTGGCATACAAATCAACATCAAAGGAAAAAAACCCGCAACGTTTATGGTTAAGATAGCTGAATCAAAAGGAATTTTTCTCGGCCACGGGCTCATCAAAGACGGAGCCAGCAGAATGCGTGGTTGAGATTCATGGTTAGCACGGATTAATTCACGTATTGACGGTCAAGGACGTATAATACATGATTTATATGAATCTGCATATAATAGACCATGGGGGCCACCTCGATATATGTGTTGTATATCTACACCGTCCATCCATTTTGCCAACTTATTTTATGGCATGAGCACAAATTTGAAGCACATACAAATTTCAGGTGGCCCACACCACACAAGAAAAAGTGGTGCATGACTATTGAAAAATGTGGGCCACAAATTTTGGATCAATCTGATATTTGTGTTTTCACCACATCCAGATCTGAGTGACATTATCAACAGGTTGTATGGAAAATAAACATTACAGCGGGCCTAAGAAGTTTTTAATGGGGCGCATTAAATGACCACTGTTTCCTGTGGTGTGGTCCACCTGAGATTGTTTCTACTTCATTTTTTTAGCTCACGCCATAAAATGAGTTGGCAAAACGGATGGATACACCTCATACATCGAGGTGGGCCCCACGGCAGGGTACCACCCACACCGGAACTCCTATCTTCCTACTTCCATTCTTCTGAAGAAAAGTGGGTTTATCTACTGGGGCAATATTTTCACAGAGATATTAGTAGTCTTGGCAAAGTCGAGTGGAGTAGCTTCTGAGTCATTCTGGTCTTGAACGAGTCCCCAATGCGATGCGAGTCGTGACCGAACAGATGAAATCTGATTGCCTAGGAGTATTTTTCAAACACAGCTCTAGGTTGAAATGCATAAATACCGGCTGCGAGGTGGATGTGAAAAGGAGTAGTCTCTCCATGTGTTCGCAATGTGCCGTAGGCTAATCACCCGCTCCCAACAGAAGGTACATGAGAGGGGTTGTGATTTGTGATAGCAGTGAAAGAGTATACAAGCTGAACGACTAGAAATTTCATCAATATCCAATGACTAATAAACCATTTTGCGAAGATAAAACAACCTATAATCTCTTTATAAAATGTACTGTCACTCTACTCTAGACAACAAGGATCAATTTCAACCATGAGATGTGCTCCAGTGCCCTCAGAGCACTGTGAGTTATAGTGTTCTTAGTTGCATTGGGACAGTCAAAGAATCCAATCAATTGATTTACATTGACCATTGGGTCCCATGGGCTACCATGCAAATATGGCACCAATCTGACACCGGTAGCCATGGTTAGACGTTAATGTGGACGGTCAAGATCGTCTACACGAAAAAAGGTCTAATCAACACCTTGATCAATCTACTTGTTGGGTCCCACCATAGATTGCTTATGATTCTAAGGAATCACTTTTGTCAGGCAATCCTAACCATCTCATCCATGGATTGGGAAGAGGGCTACAAAAATAAGGACAAATCAGGGATGGATTTGATTATCCAATCAGGGTGATTTTTGCAGTGGCCAATAAAATGTGCTCTGGACTTAACAGATAGTTCAGATCTATCAATTGGAATGTTCAAGTGACAGATGTAACTGGAAGCACTATAACTTACAGCACTCTTGAGACCACTGGAGCATCTCTCTTCAACCATCTACCCACTTAAAGTTGGAAAATCCATTATCTAATTGTATTATTGATTTTATTTTATTTTTTGGTTTAAATATTGACAGACAACATAAACCATGTACATGCAAGCATAGTGACATGGAGGCCTACTTAATCAAAACATCAACGGAGAAAAATGAGGGTAAAATTGAAAACCATTTGAACATATTTTGGAATGCAATCACTCTAAAAAAAAAACTCAACATCCAACTGTCATTACCTATAATTGTATTAGAACCCTGGAAAGCAGTTGATCCTCCGGAGAGAAGAGTTGCTCAGATCGGACATCAGCGAGTCGAGTGATTGGAACATGCAAAAATCTTTTACATAAAGTGACATTCCCATTTCCCATTTCAAAGCTTCATGGTTCTGGGTACCGTTGTATCATAAAATGGTCCATTTGTCTCCTTGATCGTGATGGCCCACCACATTTCTCTTGCTTTGCTGCTTTTGGTTACTAGGCCGGTAAAAAGTATATTACATTGGCCTTGCATTGTTTTCTACTTGGAGGATTTTAGCTTCTCAACTTCGATCAACAGAGTAGAATTCCCTTCACAAGCTTCTGAAAGCAACTCAAACCTCCTTTCCATTTCAAAAGTCTGCAGAGAAGAATCCTCCTTATGTTCCAGCCCTTGAGAAGTGGACAGCTTGTATCGTACAAAACTCAACATCATGCCCTGTCATTCCATTTCAAAGCCAAAGATCAGTCCTATCATACTATTCTGTGTACAAAGATACATGAAAACTCTAAGATTGCCGTGTCAAATGCGTTGACACTGGCATTATGGATACAAATTGACGAAACTTCTCACCTTTTTTATTTTTTATTTTCCTTTTTCCCTTTCTCTACTCATTTTTCTATACCACTATTATACTGCATGGACTGTCTGCTTGTAAGATTTCCAGGTCACAAACATCCAACAAAGGTTCCAAAGACCAATCCAGGGGTCAGAAGGTCAAAAATCGATTCCTAGCTTCCTTAAAAGCTTTCATTATTTAATTATTGCAGTTGCAGGCATATTGACCACAGGCAAATATGCATGGATCGTATCAGACATGATATGCCCATATTGGCCAACAAGGGACATTTTTTTTCTTTCTTTTTCCTTCTGTTTTTTTAGGGAGGTTTTGGTAAATCAGTACTGGTCAATATCATTATATCAGCCGATACAACATGGTTTCTTGAAACTATGGGTCCAACACCACATGTTTGTCTCGAGCTACATAGAACGAAAACCATATCCCATTAAAGCTTCTACAGAACTTGCATACCTCATGTTGTTGCTTGCGGGAATAGTCACGCAGAAGAGATCTGACAAGTTTCTTCCTCTGAGATAACTTGTCATCGCCAGTCACTAAAAAAATGAAAGATGCAAGGTGGTGCAACACCAATGTGAAACTCATGGAACCACGAACTGCAGCTCTGTCAAGACCCCCAGAAACCCACGACTTTACATATGCATCCAGAATCTCTTCATTATCCTGCAAAATAAACCTAAAATGTTAGGTTTTCCATTTTGTCTTTTTGAAGCCCCTTAAGAAAATAAATCCAATTTCCAGAGCACAAGAAAACATCTCAAATTGGCCAAGGGCCAGCAATAGGTCTCTTGAATACAGTATAAGGAGTTGTCTTTTGCTCAGGAAACTGCATAAGAGATTCGTAGAAAAGCAGGTGTCTTGTCCATTTGCAGACAATCGAAACATCTGATATAATTCAGCAAACCTGAGAATGTAAGCAACTATTGAGTGATTCAAAGTTCTGTTAGAGTTTACAGTGATATGCTTAGTCGTGATTTCCATTTCAGTGTTTGGTTTGCTGTTAGATGGCATTCTTCAATTGAGTCCATTTTTTGTAGGTTTCAGTTTGATTGTGTCTTGCTTCTTTATGCATAAAATTTAAAGCTTGTAGTATTAATTTTCCAGTAGATATCGTCCATGTTTTCTAGTGACAGCAGCAACCAGAGCTTTCTTCAGTTAAAATCTCAGAACACTATGAATCACGTGGATCTCCAAACAAATAAGATAAGAGCATAAATACACATTATTCTTGCAAATTAAATATGTAAATAAATGTCGATTAGTTACTTATCAGGATGAATACAAGTTTTGAATTTCTGTGCAGTACCTCAACAGGTTCCAGGTATCCCTCAGCCGCAGCAAAGCACTCCCCAAGAGAAGGCAAGAGTTCAAGGACATGATCATTAGATAGGGCTTTCCATGCAGCAAGTCGAACTGGCACTTCCACAGAACGATGCAGATAAAGTGCTACTTGCCGGCCATAAATTACATCACCATATGATGCAGCACCAAATTGCTCGACGAGAGTCTCAACAAATGTAGTGTAGCTTTCATGAACATCTGTCTTAAATCTGAGAAATTCTACACCAAATTTCTTCCCAGTTCCTGACAACGAACTCTCATTCTTTCCTGGAAGGGGTTCGGCACTTTGATATCTTGATCGATCAAGAAGCTTCCCGTAAAGCTCCTGTAAAGTTTTATAAATATCCCTGCTTTTCTTTTCTTCAAGAACATCCATCTTGACCAGCAAAGCCATTGATAAAGCATGTAATTTCCAAACCAAAGGTACACTCAGAATCAGTGAGCTGACAACATCGGAGTGTGAGAACGAACACGATGCCTCAAGACCTAAAAGAAGAAAAAGCCCACTTTCTGCAACATCACGAGCATCACTAGATGAGCACTTGAAACCTGGTGAATCAGCAGAATTGGGAAGATCACCAGCGGATTTTTCATCAAAGATTGTTGCGATCGGGCTCAGGAACCAATGCCTGGGAAGTGGCAATCTCTGGTGTGCCCACTCTGTCACTAAAGAAGTGCAATTTGCATTGTTATCAGTTGTTTCTGTTGGATCCAAGTCCTCATGAATTGTTTGGAGAGCATCACCCCTTTTAATCTTTTTTGGATTGTTGTTGCTTTTATTATCTGCTGCTTCAAATTTTCTTTTATCAGATGACTTCTTTTTTTTACTCAACCATCTATTTCTGAAGTAGGAGTTCAAGATCTTACTGAAGCGCAGGTAATCCTCTTCCTTGTATTCCCACTTTAATGATTCAATCCCCATATTAAGCAAAAGAGAATGACGAATGCAAACATCAAGGCACTTCAGAACAGGCTCCCGGAGCAAAATATCTAATGCCTTCTCCACAATTTCTTTCTCTCTCGGTTCTGCAACCAAACATGCTCCAAGGGCAGAACTAATTCTTTGCAAAGCAAAACTAATGTCTTCAGATGTAGGCACATCTTTCTCAAGGATAATTGGGAAGATTTCAAGCAAACGCACAAGCAGATGTGCATCCATTTGTGCCCGCAAGATGTTCCTGGACCAAAACCCTCCCCCAGAGGCACCCCAGCCAAGTCCAACTCCGGGGGCGGGGCCACCTCTGCCAAACATCTCTACAGACTGCACATCATGCCACTCAGAGGAGACTAAATTCATGAACATGATCAGTACACTTCTCAATTCAGCTCGAGACTGCAGAACTATCCCGTCCTCTACTATTCTATCCTCTCTCAAGAAATATCCGTGACATGATCGAGTATTCTTCTCACTTTTAGCCATCTGGATGGATTTGTCTACTAAAACAACAAGTTGGATTAACCCGTTAAGGCAACATGAAGAAGCTAATGATGTTTCATAATTGTTATGGTATCTCAAATGACACAGGTCCTCAACAAAAGAGCATCCTCCTGTAGGAAACTTTTCATCTTCCGCATAACTTACATCTGAAAAGTTCAGCCATCCACTTTTCACAATTTCAATTCCAACCTTAGGGACAAATTCAGGCAACCATGGCACGTGCCTACTACTTTCGTGCTGATCAATATTCTCTGGAGCTATTCTTTTGAATATACTGGAAAGCATGTGCATGACAGCTGAAATCAACCAAAGCAAACTGCTTGCAGAAGAATCTTCGATGATGAAGTTACCAGTCCCTTTGTGCTGATTGAGAAATGAAGATAGATACGGATTATTCTTCAAGGGTATCCACTTCATAGCTAAATCAACCATTGGAAGTACATGACTCCAAGACCAACTCTCCGTGTTATCATCTGCAAACTCAGTACTTTGCTTTTTTAATTGTGCTTCCGCATGAAGATATGGTAATCGCTTGGCCAGGGCCTCCAGGGTGAGGTACGCTTCCCTTGCAATGGAAGCATATTCTCCAAGGACATTTCTCTCGATGAGTTTGTCAAATGTAGGAGGACTCAACCACAAGCACATTGCAGGGAAAAAATCAGGAAAATAAGATATGCAATACCCATACCGTATGCAGACCTTCCAGAAGCGCAGTTGCTCAACCATCAAGGCAGAAGTTAATTTACAATGTTCCCTTCCGGATTTTATCCACTGGTCCAGTGAAAATGCATATTTGTACAAATGCCACATTGTATCTCGGAAAATTCCATGCTTTATAAGGTCTTCGCAATTTTTCTTGTCAGACTGAGCCAACACCTGAATAGGACAACAAAAGTAAACCATAAATTAGTTAATCCAGAAATTAATATGAAATTACCATCCAGTGTAAATAAGTGGCAATAGAAATTATAAAAACAATCATCCAGAAGTCAGAGATCATTTCAGCTCAACTGATAAAGGATTTGTAACAAAAAAGAAAAACAAATAATTTGTATTGATAGTAGAGCTTATAAAACAAAAGGCCCAAAAAAGGTAAAGGGATAGCCCCCTACAACACGGAACATCTGAACTACCAAACTATCACAGAAAACCATTCCACTCACCCATAAAATCAACTTTGACATACCCCACTAACTCCTAAAGAACAAGAGCTCAAGAAGAAACTATGCCCCCTCACTCTATCAATCACCTGACTTGGACTTCCAGTTTTGTTACTAAAAGTTCTGTTATTCCTCAGGAATAAATAAATAAATGAGAGAATAGTGAATGAGCGGCATGCCTTATATGGTGCACAGCTCTCATGCACCACAAAGCTCTTAGAAACATAGAGGGGAACTAGATTGTCCTTGGGGCGTGTTTGGATAGGAGTGGAACCATGGAAAACAAGGAAAATGGGAAATACTTTCCATTGATGTGACATTTTTGTGTTGTTTGGATAGCAAAGAAAAGGGTGGATTCCACATAGCAATCATTACATATTTCCATAGTCAATTTCCCTAGCGCAAGTTACGAGATGAGTATTCTCTCACAAAAATGAGATTTCAACTTGCTACCCAAACACGGAATCCATGTTTCGATAGTGCTCAGGGAATCAATGGGCATCCATCATTGGTGAATCATTACACTTTCCCTTTCTTTCCTTTTCCCACAATCCAAACACGCCCTTAGTTTATCCTTTCAAAAAAAAAAAAAAAAAAACAAAACACACCCTTAGTTTGTTCTTGATGTAGGCCAATGTGGGTCCCACTCCACACCTTGGAAACAAAACAGGAATATTTTTGAAGTGTGACCCAATCACATGCATTAGCCTAAAAGCTTATGATTAACCTCAAGAGGTTTAAGGTTTTGCATGTTGTTAGCTACTAAGTGGGTTGCACCTATGGGAAGTCAAGCATGTATTGAGCCCAACTAGGTCATGGAACTTATCTGGGGAGCTATTTTTTTTCTTTTCTTTTTTCTTTTTATCTGGGAGCTATATCAGGAGTCCAAGCATCAGATACATCTTTAGTTGGGAGTTATTTTAGGCAACTTTGAAGCTATTAGTAGTTAATTTAAGTATTGCCACTAAGGATCTACACGTGTAATCTTAGGGACATTCTAAAGTTATTATTTAGGTTAGGTTAGTGCTTGGTTAGTTAAAAGATTCTACAAATGAGGTCGGATTTAAAAGAAGTTAGGATACAATCTATGAAATAGGAAGAGAATTAGTAAAGTGAAAAGATTGGAGCTACTGTGTTTAGCACTCTTCTTTATGGCTACCTCCCTACCTCCCATGTTTGCGTGTGAGTGCGCACGCGTGGCATGTGTGTTTGAATATATGAGACATGACACTGTAATTTTAAAATAAATCATTGCGTTAATAAGAAAGTTCACTCTTTTGTTTTTGTGATAGGAACCTAGAAAACAACAAAATGTGCGGTTCTAATTTGTTTGAGCTCGTGTATTTGTTTATTCTCTTTCATGCATCTTATCATATCCAGCTATATCACTTCAGTATTGAGCAGTGTTTTAAATAGCGGTAGCGTGTTGCGTAGCGTTCAACCCTCTGTAGCGTGTAGCGAAATAGCGTAGCGTGTAGCGTAAGCTACACAATACTTCTATTTTTTAATTAAAAATATATATGATATATATATATATATATATATATTAAATAGTAAGAAAAAAGTAAAATATTTTGGCATTTTGAGTTAGCAATTGATCCATAATTTAATTGGTAAATTTTAAGTTAATACATGTCTTGTGTACAATTTTTTAAGGGCCGAATTAGGTAGGACTCAGATTGTGAAGTGTAGCACATGAGTGTCAAAGTTTTTGGACCCCACTCGTGATGAATGTGTTATATCCACACCGTCCATCCATTTTGTCAAATAATTTTAGGGCATGAGCCCAAAAATGAGGCGATCCAAAGCTCAAAAACCGCACCATAAGAAACAATAATAATCAAACGATTATCATTAAAAATTTATCGTATTACAAAAGTTTTAGATCAAGCGACATGTACTTTCCCTTCATCCACGTTAGTGTGACCCTATTAACAAAGTTAGATGGAAAATAAACATTACGGTGGACCCTAAGAAATTTTTAATGGTGAGCATTTTATAACCACTTGTTTCTATTTGTGGTCCACACGAGATTTGGATCTTACTAATTTTTTGAATCATAACCTAAAATGATGTGGCAAAATGGATGGACGGCATGGATAAAATACATACAGCATGATGGGGCCCATGTGGCATGTGTACATTTTATTAAATTGTGCACGTGGTGCGTAACGCGGTACCAGTCCATTCATTTAATGCAAGCAAGTCATGTGGGTCCGATCATGAGGTATGTGTTATATCTAAACCGTCCATTCATTTGAAGAACTAGTCTTAAGGCTTGACACAAAAAATAATATAGATCTAATTATCAAGTGGACCACCTTTGCAAAAAGCAATTGAACGTCTACCATTGAAACCCTTATTGGGATCACAAAACTTTTAGATTAATATGAAATTTATTTTTCCTCTCCATTCACCTTTTGAACAGATTGGATGAAAAATAAACGTTAGGTGGGCCTACGAATTTTTTAATCAGAAAAATCACCATCTCGTTGCTATTTTTGGTGTGGTCCAGACGATCTTTGGATACGATTCATTTTTTGGCTAATGCTCTAAAATGATATTTAAAAATAGATGAACGGTGTAGATATAATAAATACATAGCTGTGGGGCCCATGTAACTTTGATCTCCTTTGAACCGTTCGTACAACTCGGAGCTCGAGGAGTGTCAGCGCTCGACTTAGCATGACACGTATCTCCAGCAGCAGGTCAAACGGCGTCCGATAAAAAAAAAAAAAACAAACGGGAGAGGGAAACCGAAAAGAAAAGGAGGGAAAGAAGAGAGAGAGAGAGAGAGAGAGAGAGAGAGAGAGGAGGAGGAGGAGGAGGCCCGGGCCGCAACCGGAGAGAGAGAGGAGGAGGAGGCCGGGCCGTAATCGAATGCCTCCGCGACGCAAGCAAGCGGCGCAGCATCAAGAAGAAGAAGAAGAAAGAAGAAGAAGAAGAAGAAGAAGAAGAAAAGAAAAAAATAAAATAAAAAGGTATGTTTTTTTTAACGCTATTTTAAGCGCTACGTAGCGTTTTTTGTACGCTACGCTACGTAGCGTACGCTACACGCTACGCTACGACGCTATTTAATACACTGGTATTGAGTGAAGTCTTCATAGGATACAGGCGTGTGGATTATCTTAAATTGCATTGACAGCAAATGCATAGAAAGAAATTCTAATATATGAACAAAAGGATTCTCTCAAAAATTCATATGGAGTCTTTAAGCACAGATACAGATTACTGAAGCGGGCTTAGCAGAATATAAGAGACATTACATGATCTAAGTGTAAATTCTATAAGTACCAGAGAAAAATCTGTTTCTAACTTCGTGCCACATGAACAATATGCATAATACTACTTTCTTTTTTAAGTGAGAACTAAATTCCTACCCTCAAAAGGGTCACAGATCTTATCATAGAAGGATGGATGTCCATTGTGTCTTTCTTGGTAGACCACTTAACAACAGTTTGTACAAGCTTTGGGCATTTCATGACAGCATTTGCACATGCTGGTGAATGCCTCGCTAACCCAATAAGTATGGCAACAATGTGCTCCTCCAAAGCCACCACAGGGTCCATCTGAAGTAACAGAAAACAGCATATAAGAAAATAGTTGAAACAATTCAACAAGCACTGAAATTTGAGAAGAAATAATGCAATCATTTAAAGCACAACAGAACAGTTCCCTCATACAGACATACTAGATAGTTATCATGCATCCTGAACTGCACTTGGAAAATTTGCAAGCTTTCCAAGTCCTAAACGATGAATACATCTTCAGCCATTTGTAAACTATGCAATTCTTGACATCATATGCATCTTTGACAAAAACATGAACAGCTATAGATTTCTAACATTTCCACTGCACAATGCATTGTTTAGTTGCTTTCTTCCTTGACTTTCAGCAGAGTAAATTTGCACTCTTTAGCATGTTGTGATGATAGCAACCAACTTAAAAAGCCAATAACAAATTAAATTTTCTCTAGGCATCAGAATAATCATCCGAGATATTCAAGATAAATAAAGATTGAAGTTATTTAACAATAAATAAAAACACAGGAAATACAAAAGAAATTAGAAATTTATTCCATAACCCTCTACCTGACAAATGAGAAGATGATTTTCTCTTTTTTCTTTCTTTCTCCACAAAGATATGGCTTTAGAACTAGATCTATGGGATTGATTTATTGTTATCTCTGTACTGGAATCTAAAGCCAGAGCTAACTGGAACTTGGTGGGTGCTTTTTTTTTCTTTGGCAGGATGGCTTTTGGTGAAAGAATTGACACTGAAAGAAACAATCAGAAACACTGGTAACACAATTTTAGGAAGGCACAAACTTCAACTGTACCTACCGTTCCTCAGGTAAAGATGAGAGGAACATTTACATTGTGAAATTAAAAATAGAAGAATAAAAGAAATTCATAAACCACCTGTCAAAAATGCCATACAACATCATGGTATAACCCAATTTTTTAACAAAGTGAACAGTTTGCTTGAAAGTTCATGAAAAATAATTTCTCTAGAAGAAGAATAAACAAGCACACAGAATGAGCATCTATCCTTTAGAGAGGAAAGAAATGCATGCAGTTCATATTCAATCTCAGAAGTACATCGCAGTCTTAGCAACAGTATTCCAATGGGCAAGATCATCACATAAATCAAAGATTGAAAACAGAATTAGGGTACTGATATTTGCACCCATTTTTATTGTTACACCCTTTTTTACTTCTGTAAAACAACATCACAGCTCCATCCAATTGTGCAACCCAAAGTAGAAAAAGTGAAAGATGGTGTGCATGGTAGCTTCCCAAGATCTCAGACCAAACACATAATTAATAACCTATAAATGTCTCCAAGAAAAGGAATAATCTAGAAAACAATAAAACATCAGAACAAATGAGCCCCAGAATTAGAAGAACGGAAACAAATGACTTTTGAATGAAAAAAAAAAAAAAAGAAAAAAAAGTTGCACAATCTAACATTGAATTAAGAGGGAGATCTAGATATAGTGTTCACCTCCAAAAGATAGTATAACCTTGGAAGTATTCCCATCCTAACTAGACCTGCGGCAACATCTTGTCCAGCCACAACAACATCATCCTGAATAGTATGTTTTTCTTCATTCTCGTCATCTACATTCTCATCATCGAACGGGTGTATGTTTGAAGATTTTGTACTATACTTCCAAAATCCACCATTAAGGAAACCAACATCAATCTCCTGTCTACTTCGAAATACAGGAGCAGTGCAAATATCCCTCTCAGAAGTAGTCAATTTCTGGAACAGAAATTGCATGCCATGTCATATGAAAACCTTCACCACTACATATTTTCAGATTTAATTAATGAAAGAATTACTAGGAGTGACAAAATCAATACCATGGAAGCAAGAGTGAGTCTCAGAAATACTTCAATCCTACCTCTGAAATATTGAAGAAGAAGTCATTCACGTCGCAGCTTAGTATGCACTGAATAGCTTTCAAACAAGCCAAAACCACAGAAATGTGGTTATCGTCCAAAGACATCCTGTGAGCAGGCTTAAATGATGAAAATGCAAAAAATAAATAAAACAAATAAAACAGACATAGAACTTCTAATAAGTACAAGGGCTGGTAAAAAGAAATGTTCAGTGAAAAAAAAGAAGGATTCTTTATCAAAGTTAAGTTCGAATGAACAAGTTCAATCCTAGGGGAAGCAAAACTCTACTGCTTTCCTAGCTTTTGGCAAGTCGTATTCATACCTTAAAGAAAGTGATTTTGGATTGAAATTCTTGAAGGTTTGTTTGTACTTTTCCCAAGTGACTTCATACTTCTTTAGCTTCAGATATATCAGTGAGGAAGAAGTAGAAGTGAACATGAGCCCAACTAAGCCAAACTCTGCCTAGCTCAGCTCGGCTCATTCAACCAAGGGGCCTGGCTCGAGTTCGGCACAACTTGATCATCAAGCCGACCTGGTCAGATCGGCTCAGTCTGGTAATCGAATTGAGCCAAACTCGAGCTCGGTATCAGCTGACTCGCTGGGTCGCTGACTCAGCTCAGATTTTGGGTTTTTTTTTTTTTTTTGGCGGATTTTGGTTTGGGGTTTTGGCCTATTGGGGGATTTTTGGGGGTATTTAGAGATTTTAGGGGGGATTTTGGGGTTTTGGCTTGGGTTGCAGCCACGGGTGAGTCGGGTGTGCCGTGTGCGGGTCAGGTTGCTGTGGAGGAGAGGGAGAGTAGTAGAGGAGAGAAAGAGGAGAGAAAAAGAGAGAGAACAAAGGGAAATTGGAGTTTTAGGTCTTCTTTTCATCCTCTTTTCAAACTATCAACTGTAGTCAAAGACATCCTTACTAGAGCCATCTTTGATCTTCATTGCACAACATGGAACCATCTCAATCAGCTTTGGTGGGCATCATACCGACAGGATACAAAGGATGACATCTTGTATGAGTAGCATGACAGCATATGCATAGAGCATCACACCCAACAGATTTTCGTAACTACTTGAAGTTTAGAGAATCACCATCACCATAGCATTGTACCAGCTATTTAATGTTGGTTTTACAAATCCAATTTTATCAATCATGCCAAAGACCTTATTCTCAATACATGTGCAAGCCTTTATACCCCTTTTTGCCACCTCAAGCCAAGTCCTTTTGGGTCTTCCTCTCATCTCCTTCCATGCCCTTCAACCTTATCAAAGCTTGGCCTTAACAGAGCCATCTTCAATTATGCAGCACATAGCTCTCCATCTTTTAATCTCCTATCCAAGCTTTCCTTAGGCTGCGTAGAATGTCCTTATTCTTGATTATATAGTAAAAGACTGTTTGGTAGCAATAAAAGTTCAAGCCCCAATAGCTTGTCTAGGTTGGGCCTATCTTGTTCCTGATTAGCTAGGCTAATGATGTCCAAGTCAAACTAGTCTGTTGTTTGTTGGAACCGGTCTGGTGTGCAACGACAAGCATGTTTGTTGTTTGTAGAATCCTATCTAGGTCTTATTTTCTCTTTCAAAACACTCAAATCTCTGTAGGGCCTAATAGGCTATCAGAGTGAAATGCACTCCGTCCATCAGGCTTCTCCCTTCATACCCACCCTAGAAACAAAAAGAATCAGCTCAATGAAAGCTCAATTGAGCTATACAAATTTACAATAGGAAAAAAACTATATAAAATCACAAGTAACCCCTTAAAATCAAGTATAGTGGCCCATCTAAGTTTTCAATCATCAAAATATTTGGTATGTCCTTTCATTTTGGTGGGAGGATGATGAGGACATCGGAGCACCATTCAGAGTATACCAGAGAAGGAGGAGAGCTTTGGCCCCGGTTCTAGCATCTCTATGGTTGGATAATCATTATATGGGGTCCGGATCAAGTATGTAGTCGTGTTGGAAGACCCCACATGCATGTTTATGCATCTTTGAAGGCCCACACTGGGAAGATGCATATGGGTTGCACATACGACCGTTTGATTGTGGACCATTAGACACGATGGAGTCATTGGATGGCTTAGTTTAGTTGTTTTGTTCATTTATTTTAGGAATTTTAGTTTATTTTATATTTTAATAGAAATAAGGGGGTATTTTGGACATTTCTTAGCACTAAGGGTATCTTTGTAAAGATACCCCAAATAGACTATAAAGGCTTGGGCATGTTAATGCCTTAAGGTTATTATGCATTGAATTAAAAAAAAATCTCTTTTGCTTGAGTGATGAAAACCTCCTGTGATTGGAGTGGTGTGAAGCCATGGAGTGATTCCATCTCTTCTCTCTCTCTCTCTCTCTCTCTCTCTCTCTCTCTCTCTCTCTATTCTCTTCTTTCAATGACCTTCACTTTTCTCTTCCTCCTTCTCTCTATTTTCTTTCTTTTCCTCTATTATTTCCTTTGAAATCCCTTCCCCACCATCCCCCAACCCCCCCCCCCCTCTCTCCTCTCTCTCTCTCTCTCTCTCTCTCTCTTTCTCTTCTTTCAATGACCTTCACTTTTCTCTTCCTCCTTCTCTCTATTTTCTTTCTTTTTCTCTATTATTTCCTTTGAAATCCCTTCCCCCCCATCCCCCCCCCCCCCCAATCTCTCTCTCTCTCTCTCTCTATTCTCTTCTTTCAATGACCTTCACTTTCTCTTCCTCCTTCTCTCTATTTTCTTTCTTTTTTTCTCTATTATTTCCTTTGAAATCCCTTCCCCACCATCCCCCAACCCCCCCCCCCCCCCCCCCCAATCTCTCTCTCTCTCTCTCTTATTCTCTTCTTTCAATGACCTTCACTTTCTCTTCCTCCTTCTCTCTATTTTCTTTCTTTTTTTCTCTATTATTTCCTTTGAAATCCCTTCCCACCATCCCCCCCCCCCCCCCCCTCTCTCTCTCTCTCTCTCTCTCTCTCTCTCTCTCTCTCTCTCTCTCTCTATTCTCTTCTTTCATTGACCTTCACTTTTCTCTTCCTCCTCTCTATTTTCTTTCTTTTTCTCTATTATTTCCTTTGAAATCCCTTCCCCACCATCCCCCAACCCCCCCCCCCCCAATCCATGACCGTCCGTATGGCCAACCCATTCTCCCTTCCTCTCCCTCTTTTCCCCCTAATTCGCAAATCATAGCTTACCTAATCCCAAAACCCTAATCCTATCGGCAATTTCCTAGCTCATAAATTAATCTTAACCTACCAAACCCTACTAGGACAAGTGCTAGATGGAAGTTCTACCTTCCATAGGTCCTAGTTGATTAACAGCTTCTAAAGATCTCATTGCGGGATTATTGTTTGGTTTGAACTTGAACATATTTAATACTCAAATTCTTCAAATTTGTGGTAGACTGGTTTTATTTTGTGCTTCGAATTCTCTAGTTAATTCGTTATTTAATTTTATTATTTTATCTTAGATTAGACCATCCGTCCTGCATTAGAGGAACCTGATTAACGGGTTGGATTCAATATTTAGACAATCTTATGGGCCCCAGGAACAATGTTTGGTGAGTGTCTCAATCCCCACTGTTGCCCATCATGTGACCCACCCAAGCTATGAATCAAGCTATTATTTGAAAGCGGGCCTAATCAAGATTCTAACATGATTTGATGGATCAAATGTCACCGTACATGGGCAGACTAAGGGAAGGTAAAAGAGAAGGAGAGAATGTTGTCTAGGCTTGCTAGTAACCTACTCCTTGTAAAGATAAGGACTTAACCAACTCTCAAAAAAGATACGAGTTGTCTCCGAATTTCTCGGGATCCTAGCCAAGATATCTCTCAACAAACACTTGACTTCCTCCCTAATCGGTAACAGTCGTAAGCCTAAACAAGGCATTCCGAGCTCCAACATTTCTTGCTACCAAATGGCCCCTTAGTAATCTTTCCAGAAGTCCATCTCAACATGCTCATCTCTAAAATGCTCATCCTCTATTCATGTTGCTTCCCAATTGCCCAACACTCCACCATATAGCATAGCAAGCAAGGTATTCCGTATTGCTAACGGTGGCTTTAACAATACCACCATTTCCAACATGGAGGCATAACGAGGTTACAACCCCCGTAACAATTGAATTTTCTTTGTTTGAAAAAATATTTAAAAAATTCATAATAATGTAAATATTCCAAATATGAATTTTTATTTTTTATTTTTTTATGTTTATGGTAGCGTAACAGTAAACTCTTTAGTGAGAGTGTTGTATCGGGTTGTTTGGGGAATTTATGAACATGATTATATGTCTCTAATGTTTACACATCACAATCAAGCATTAAAACTAGAAATCGAAAAAAAGAAAGGCATAAATACCACTTTTTTCATTTTTTTTAAAATGGTCTTCGAAGCTTTTATTCGCCCAAATCACTTCAATCTACGATTTTAATCCTAAAAGCTATAGTAAGAGTTGGTCAAAATCTGCTGTAAAATGATCTAGGAGAGTTTTTGGAACGAGAAAGTGGAAAAATGAGGAGAAAATAGATTTAAATAGGGAAAAAAAAAAAAAAAAGTGAACATTTTTTTTATTGTTACGGGGGTAACCGTTTTTATGCCCCGTAATGACCAATACGGTCCCAAAAAATCAACTACTCTATTTTCACCCCTATATCGTGTAACGATCATAGCCATTACCTATATTCATTGGCCTTTATGGTCGTATCAACTCAAAAAATTGGTCTTATTACATCACCATGCGACAATCACTCTAGAAGCATGTCCCCACTCTCTCTACCCAACTCTAATTCTATTGAAAACATGCTCATAATCAAAGTTTTAATAATATCACCCTTTAAAAAAAATATCAATTTCTCATCTCCTTTTCATTGAGAAAATAAAATTTATAAGTCACAATTAACAAGACTCAAAACCCTATGAGGTTGTTTGGCAACCTAGATTACAGGGTATTTAAGAGGATTTCACAAAATAAATAAAAATAAATAATAAATAAAATAAATAAATAAATAAAAATGTGTGTTTGGTAGCATGGATCTAAGGGGAATTTGGATTCAACTATAATCCAAATCCCCTTTTACTGTGCTTTTTGAAAACATGGGCAAAGGTCAAGATTCCAAATCGGAGTGCTTTCAATTCCTCATGAATCCTCCAACGGTTCAAAAATCAACCATTGGAGGAAGATTTAAAAACACCATATTCGTTAGGCTAGCATTCTCTTGATTAACGATCAATTTGTTACTATTTGTGCAGGGAAGAAGAGAGAAGAACAAAGACATGCGAAACTTGTGCAACTACTGAAGGGTGGTCATTTGGTACGCTGGTGGAGTGTGTACACATGCACTTGCATGAGCAAAACTTTGATGAATTGGCAGAGTGTGATGGATGATGTGCAAGCCTTAGAAATTGCATGCGAGGCCCAAGAGTAAATTAAATGCTCCAAATTATGGCTCCTAGCTTAAATGTAGCATAAATAAAAGATTAAGCTTATTTGATTATCTGTACATTGGATTGGTGGACATTTATTGTACAATTAAACTGAAAATTGAAAGGTATCCAAACATGAGTCCAAAAATGAGACAAATCCAAAACTAAAGTGGGCCACACAACAAGAAACAGTAAGATGGACATGCTCACCATTGAAACCTTCTAGGGACCCACCGTGTTTTATATATGCCACACATACCCTTTACAAGGTCACTCCCACCAAGATTAAATTAGTGGGCCCAATTTTGTGGCTCACTTGAGGCTTGGAATTACCTCATTTTTAGCCAAAAATATATTTCAATGGGCTTATACAATGATTATCTATAATAACACACACGCATGCAATTTCGAGGTATTAAATATTATTTACTTAATCAAATTCAAGTTCCTATGAATATATTACAAAATTCCTCTTTATCCAAAATCTAGGTCGCCAAACACAATTTTTGGATTCCACGGGATTTCTATTATAGACTTCCAAATACAACTGAAGAATCCAAATCACTTTGATTCTAGTGTAATTGTGATTTGGATTCCAATACATACCAAATACAAGCTCAGCCAAACAAGCCCTAAAGCTCCTAAACAATTTGGACCATACGTGTAATCTAACATGAATCCCTACAAGACATGAAATTTTCCTTTAGGAAGACTTTTAACTAGAGTTGTACACGAACCGAGTTAGCTCAGTTAGCTCGCTCAACTTGACTCGAAAAAGCTCGATTCGACTCGGTTAGAAACTGAGTTCGAGCCGAGTCAAGCTGATTTTTTTAGCTCGAAAAAATTTCAAACCGAGTTCGAGCTTGCTCAAGCTCGACTCGACTCGGATCAAACCCCATCTCAAATCGAACTCGGATCGAACTAGTTTGGTGACTCGGTTATTTTGATATTGATGTTGCTCACCAAGTGTTTGATGAAATGACTCAACGAAGTGTCGGCTAGTGGCAAGGAATGTATGGATATGAAACAAATACCCTTGTATCTTGATTTCAATGTTGCCTATTGAGTGTTTAATGAAATACTCGTAAACTACCGTTGTTGTTTTACATACCGTGAGAAATTGAAGGTGCACTACATGTGTTTGTGAAAATGCTGCACAGGCTCGATCTTGGCTCGAACTTGGCTTGAATTGGCCCGAGCTATTGACCGAACCAAGCCGAGCTGGCTAGTCAGGCTCGAGGACCGAGCTGAGCCAAGTTCGAGTTGGGGTCAGCTAGTGGCTGAGCCGAGTCGAGTTGTGCCAAGCTCGACTTTGTTAGACTCGTGTACAACTCTACTTTTAACTCATCCCTCGAACTTTCTACTTTTTTAGAAACCAACACTAAGAAAACTCATGATTAGGGTTTTGAAATCGAAATTGGAAACATATAGCATCTAATTTCTACCAATAAATCATGTAAACAACTAAATAACAACCTTTTAAGGTACCTAAATACAAATACAGAAGTGGGGCAAAGGATGAGAAAATCTGTACCAACCAGTGTTTGAAATATCATTATCGCGCAATGTATCGCAACCTTGGGATACAGATACGTATCAGTTATCGCACGGGATATATCGCTTGTATCGCTTAATTTATCGCACTTTTTGGGAAACATCGGCAAAATGGTTGAATTTTTTTTATGAAACTTCAGAGATTATTTAAAAAGACCTTAATACACACTTTTAAATCATAAAATCTCAAAAAAAAAAAAAAAAAAAAGTGCACACAATATTTTTCTTTTGTATAGGGTCCTAAGTTATGTGTTATTTGATTGAACTAAGGTAGCTATATTCAAATATGATACATAACATTTATAAATGTATAAAGATATGTATGAAAACATAACCAATGCATTCAAAAGCAAAAGATATAGTAGAAATCAGAAAACATACCTATCAATGATGTGTGTATTCAATATCTACCCCATCCACCCGTTTTTTCATATCATTTTAGGACATTATCCAAAAAATGAAGCAGATCCAATAATCAGGGGGACCATACCATAAGAAACAATGGTGATTGACCATTAGTAGGCCACAGGAGTTTTGGATCAAGCTGATAATTGTTTTTTCCCTTCATTCAAACTTATGTGGACTACGCAAGTGAAAACAATTGGAATTGATGCTACCGTCAAAAACTTTTTGGAGCCGCAAAAGGCTTTGATCAATTAATGCTACCATTGAAAACAATAGGGCCAACCTCGATGCATGCACAACATATCCGCATCGTCCATTTATTTTACAACCTGATTTTATGGGTTGGGCTAAAAAATGAGATAGATACAAATTTTAGGTAGATGTGGACCACTCCACACAAAATAGTGGTTATTGACCATTAAAAATTGTGGGCCACAAATATTTTTTTTGGATCAAGCTGATATTTGTTTTTTCCTTTCATTAAAGTCCGTGTGAACTTATCAACAGGTTGGATGGTCACAGTGGATGTTAGAAAGTTTTCAATGGTGGGCATGAGCCAAAGAATAAGGCAGATCCAAATTTGAGGTGGACCACACCACACAAAATAGTGTCATCGAATGACCAACAGTAAACTTTTTTGGAGCTACAAAATTTTTGGATCAAGTTAATATTTATGTTTTCCCATCCAGGTTTGTCAAACCTTATGAATGGATTGGATGGCAAATAAACACCATGGTGGGCCCTAAGAAGCTTCAATGATGGACATTATTGCCACCAAGGTTTCTATGGTGTGGTACACTTGAGCCATACATCTGTCTCCTTCTTGGGCTCATGCCCTAAAATAACATATGAAAATGAATGGACGGTGTGGATTGGCTGGTGTACCATGCACCAGTGACCTAGCTAGTGTGGGTACGTTTCGTGCGAAGATGAGCGCTGACGCTCGTTGAGCTCAAGTTATACAAACAGTTCAAAGGAGAACAAAGTTACATAGGCTCCACAATAATGTATTTATTATATCCACACCGTTCATCCATTTGGAGAGATCATTTTAGATTATGAGCTCAAAAATGAGTCATATCCAAAGCTCAAGTGGACCACACCACAAACATCAGTGGGGTAATGATTCTCACAGTAAAAACATTCGTAGGGCCCACCATAATGTTTATTTTCCATCCAACCTGTTCATGAGGTCACACAAACCTGGATGAAGAGGAAAAACAAATATCACATCGATCCAAAACTTTTGTGACCCTCAAAAGGGTTTCAATGGTGGACGTTCAATCTCCCACTGCCTATTTCAGTGTGGTCCACTTGATCTTTGGATCTTTCTTATTTTTTGGATCAAGCCTTACGACGAGCTCGCCAAACAGACGAATGGTTTGGATATAAAATATACCTCATGATGGGACCCACAGAACCTGGTGACGTCAACACATCATCTAGGTCGGTGGTGTGCAGTACACCAGCCCATCCGCAACCCGTAATAAGGGCTCGAAGCCCTTTTTTTTCGAAGGAGAGAGGGTTTCGGCGTTCCGGAACCCTAAAATCTCTACCAAATCTATCATTTGGCCAAGGTTTTCTTCGGATTTCGCCGAGAATTTTCTGGATTTCGCGATTTCTCTGAATTTGGACGGATTTCTCCCAAATCAGAGATTTTGTTGCTGCAATTCGAATGGCCCTTCAAGTACAGCTTCCAATTAGGGCAATCTCCTCTACCGGTACCGAAATCTACTTGTTAAAAGTTTTCATTTTTTCTTCTCTTTTTTTTTTTCGTTTTTTTCAAATAATGATGTTGTACCAACATCCCGGATTTGTAGTATCGTTGATATCACACGATATCGAATGATATTTGGTGATATTATGCGATATTTATCAATATATTGATCCATATAAAGTATTTTGCAAAATTTTTCAAATTTTTAGTATCTTTCGAAGGGTTTCGTATCGCTGGATTGCGATACCAATAATATCGGCCGATAGTATCGATATTTCGAACAGTGGTACTAACTACCTAATCAAACTCAAAACTTTTTTTTTATGACGATAGGGTGTCCCCACCCCTTTTTAGGCGAGACTAATACCTGCGAATGCATGCAATCACCCGCGAACCATGTACATCGGGTAAAGCATAGGGAGGGGAATCAAACTCGTGTTTGCGGGGAGCAAACCCACGACACTAGCCATTTGCCCAAACCTCGGGCGGGAATCAAACTCAAACTTACCAATAGCTTTACAAAAATTGCTTTAAATAAAAAAGCTCTAACTACCATGTAGACAAAAGACCTAATCCTATGACTTCTCGAAACAAAAAAAGTACACCAAATGGAATAAATAAATAAATAAAATAACACACAAAATTTCCATATTCTCCATCTCATTGGAATGTGACAAGTGCCAAAAATACACCAGCCCATTTGCCCCACCCCAGTTTTGTGTGAATCTTATAGCATTCTTGATGCAGGACAACTAACCACTTGCTCTAAAAGCTCGAACTGATAGAGTGTGGCAAATAAATCATTTTATCTCATAGCCCACGCCCCAATTCCCATGGGTTAGGTCTTCGGCCGAACCCCCTCGTGGGCCTCACATCACATGGATCCCGCCTCACACGAGTCACCCGCCCCGAGTATGCCCCCACATCCCACAGGCCACCCTACTCAAACTGATGCAGGACAATTAACCATTTGCTTTCAAAGCTCGAACTGTTAGAGTATGACGAATTAATCCTTTTATCTCATAGCCCAGGTCCCACATCTCATGGGTTAGGACCTCGGCCGAACCCCCTTCGTGGGCCCCAAATCACATGGACCGCACACCCCGAGTGTGTCCCCGCATCCCACGGGCTACCCCACTCGAGCCCGGTGTGAAATGCGCATTACTCACCCCTAGTAAGGAGTCTCGAGCACGAGACCTCCCCCGTGGGCCCTAAATCGCATGGGTCACCCACCCCGAGTGTGCCCCTATATCCAACAGGCGACCTTACTCAAGCCCAGTGTGAAAATGCCCCTGCATTAATCACCCCCGGTGAGGAGTCTCGAACACGAGACCTCCCGCTCTGATACCAATTTGATGCAGGACAATTAACCACTTGCACTAAAAGCTCGAACTGTTAGAGTATGGCGAATTAATCTCATAGCCCAGGCCCCACATCTCATGGGTTAGGTCCTCGGCCGAACCCCCTTCGTGGGCACCAAATCACATGGGCCGCCCACCCCGAGTGTGTCCCCGCATCCCACAGGCTACCCCACTTGAGCCCGGTGTGAAATGCGCATTACTCACCCCTGGTAAGGAGTCTCGAGCACGAGACCTCCCCCGTGGGCCCTAAATCGCATGGGTCACCCACCCTGAGTGTACCCCTGTATCCAACAGGCGACCCCACTCAAGCCCAGTGTGAAAATGCCCCTAAATTAATCACCATCGGTGAGGAGTCTCGAACACGAGACTCCCACTCTAATACTACTTTGACGCAGGACAACTAACCACTTGCTCTAAAAGCTCGAATTGATAGAGCATGGCAAATCAATCCATTTATCTCATAGCCCAGGCCCCCCTTTCCATGGGTTAGGTCTTCGACCAAACCCCCCTCATGGGTCCCCACATCACATAGGTCTCGACTCACACGAGTCACCCACCTCACACGGGCCGCCCACCCCGAGTGTGCCCCCGCATCCCACAAGCCACGCCACTCGAGCCCGATGTGAAAATGCCCCTGCATTAATTCTCATGTCCCAATGTGCATCCCAAAACAAAACAAAGTTCACTATCTACTTGATATTGTTAAAAAGCTTTAGACTACACAAAAATATCTGAAATTATTAGTTAGAATGAATTCGCTATTATAAAACTAAGGATAAAGTTTCTTCGAAAAGGCCTCTCAATGTCTCATCCATAAATCAACGATGACACAAATTAATGAAATCACAAAGTCTCATTAATTAAATATCAAGATTGATATCTTGCAATTTAAAGTGATAGCTAGTGATTATTGAGCAGAGGAGGATAATCCAACTCTCATGGTTTTGGGCCTACTCCCACTTAGGATTCTAATATCCCTCATGCATTATTAAAAAACTAGCTTGCAAGAACTGGTTAGTAGTTCAACGATCCAAGTCTAATAAATATAATATGGCATTACTATAAATAAGAGGTATGCCTCCTCTTTAACTCGCAATACTGAAATTTGGCCACAGATGATACTAGTATCAGTAGTGATACTAGTATTAGTAGCCATCTTAGAGCTGGGCCTTAGGCAAGCTAGATAGCCGTTGAGATATGAGTCAGGACAAGGATAACCTCCACAATGTCAATAATTATAAAAAAGAAATTTGCTCATGTGCAAGCCGGAGGCTGCTTCGGGGGAGTGTTTCATGAAAATATGAACCAACCTGAAAGCCTCAAACAGCTCCCATGGCTTAACAGGAAAATTCTTCCTCAATATCCAATCAAGTCTTGGATTTGCATGCAGTTCACCTTTCTAGTTATGTTATCCAATTGAAGAAGGCAATTGTATCTGGTCAGAAATTTCTAGAAGGTTAGATAACCTTACTAAAAGCAGGATATCTAGATCAACCTAACTAGTGATTACAATGCTTTAAGAGGTGTTCTGAGTAGTTGGCATCTGGTAACTGACCAGTCTCTTTGAAATGCATATCAGCTCAAACTTCAAAATAAAACAGTTACTTTAAAATGGTGCCAGTTAGCAAAAATAAACAGCTGCTCAAAATTTACCTCAATGACAAAACAAGCTCAGGTTCTGGACCAAGTGCAAAAGCCCAAACAGCTTGCCAGTCAACAGACTTGTCCATACAATTAGCATCGGTCATGTTAAGGCCGACATCAGACTGTTGCAAGTTGCATAAAGCCTTATCAAGCACAGAAGCAAGGAGCTGTAATGCAAGGGCTCTTTGTCCTGGAACCTGAAACCACATGTGAAAACAAATAATAACAGAATACGATGATGGATAGCAAAAAGATTACTACAAACCTCAATGAGGGTGTGCCAATTAAAAAAGAATTCAAGTACAAAAATCACAAGTACTTCGGCAGAGTTTGAGCTTCAGTTCTTATGAAGCTTGAACAGTAGAGGCATTCATACAGAGTGGAAATGGTCAGGATAAGAAGATGCATTTGGTGCATTAGAAGTTTCTTTGGGACGAAGGTAGCTCGGGCTTAGAGGACTTTGAAAGTTCTTTTTATCCCAGTTAATGGAGATGGAAGATCATTGATGCTAGTTATGGACAGTGGACTAAGATCCTTAGGTGACAGTGACCGGACTAGGCTGCAAGAGCAAGAAAATTATCATAATCAGCATAAGAAGTCGAACTGACCATGCTTCTAACAAGTGCTACTGCCTCTTTGATTGTGTATCCTGCAGCACCAGGGTCCCCTTCAGTTCGCAAAAAGTCACGTTCAGCTACGTTCTCAACGTTATACTGACTGCCGTCAGGAATATTACCTATAGACGAAAAGGAATAAAAGCTGATCATAGTCATATTGGGAAAAAAAAAAAAAAAAGGCATGGATTCTGTTAATTTCTACAACGATCAACAGTAATGACAGACTAGATTAGACAAAAAAAAAGAGTCAAATTTCTCATCTGAATTGAAACATATCACAATAAATAGGCAAATTTGCAACTACAACAATTAGCATGAAAAAAAAAAAAATTTCATGTTAAAATACAACATATAGAAGAAGTGTTTGTCCTCCTATCCCACAATGACATGATAAAAAAACTGTGGAGAGAATCTAGGCACCAAAAAAGGGAAGTTTTAGTGCAACAAACAGAGATGACATTTCTATTCCTTTACAGATTTTGTGAACTTCAAAGTTGATAAGGACCATTCTTTAATTCTACAATTGAAAAGGCATTGTCAGAATTTAATTCGGCAACATTGGCACTCATGTTGGTGTAGGCGGCAGAACATGAAACCCTTCGGCATTACCACTTAAGCAAATCTGAAAGCAACCGCAATTCGCAAGTATTTTATAGTTGTCCACACTAGAGATATGCTGCAAGATTCCAGATGTCCACTACCTAGAATGCAATCATAAAAGTTCTATTCATGTATGTTTCTTTTCATAAAGTGTAATATATGCCCAACACTGAACTATAATTTCAATTCAGTTGAAAAGTTTAGAATGATATCTATACTAAGATATATGAACTGAGCACAACAAAACAGAAGGTGAGGGCTGAAAATGCTATTAATAATTCAACCAGGTAGCTGCTATTCCTGATATATTGAATTACCACTCGCAGGCACTTGGAGATGATCAATTCCCACAACAGACCCGTCCAAGGAAAACCTCAATTTCCTGGCTTTCTCAACTCTCTCAGTCCAAAGATTCCACGAGCTGCTATCAGCAACACCAGGAGGTTTCAGTAAACCGCCATAATCAGGCCCCTTGCCCGCACTCTTAGTAGGTGCTGTATCCACTGCATCGGAAGCCTTAGCACCTTCATTGAGTTGCATGCTTTTTGATTCTTGACATGAGCGTTTTCTATCATGTTCAGCACCAGAAGGGTGTTCTACAACCGGATCCGATGTGACAACTTTTTGCTTCCTCAATTTATCTTGCCCACGCTTCTTTAACATCTCTAATATTCCAGGTTTCATTCTCCCCATTATCTCATCCTGTGCTTCTGCAATCTCATCAGGTGACATCTTCTGTAAGAGGGCACAGTTTTCAGCATCGATGTCATTCATGGCAGACGAAGAATCCAGTTTGCTATCTTCAAATACATCAGGTCTGGCACCCTGAAATCTAGTCCTATCATCCTCAGGAGACACCTGAACAGGTAAGGAATCCAAGCGATTCTGCTCCACACAAGCAGCCAAATCCGGAACTCCAATTCCTGAATCGCAAACCACCATATCTCCATTTTTATCCAGATCAACACTAGACTCCAGGAGTGGCTCTGGATTCAGCTTTTCATGGCTAGATAAAGTATCGGTGTTAGCTAAAGATGCATTTGGTAGTGCTTCCCTTCTTTCCTCAGAACTCACAGGGGCCAAATTGTCAAATTTCTTTTCTTTCTTTACAGGCAAAGAATCTTCCGGAACTAACTTTCTCCACTTGCTGAAATCCAAACCTTTTTTCGGTTTCCTCTCTATGGGATTTGCATAGGCTGCTACAGGATCAAAGTCGGTGTTATCTATATCTTCGCCATCATCCTTGCCATCCACCGTTTTGGAGCTCAACGGAGCCCAATGCTGTGAAAGTATTAAACTACGACTAATCAGTAATAAGAAAACTATCAAAAGGGTTAGTTTGGATGCACTTTTGAAACGGATTGCAATTTTCAGTATAATAAACAAAATGGAAATCATGAGCAATTGCATTGTGTGCTATTGGTGTAAGTTCCAAATTGCATTCAAACTGTGAAACAGTGACAATTCCCTGGTCATATTGTAACTCAGTTCGCTCGTGCATCCAAACGTGGCCATCTCAGATGATATTAAAAAAAAAAAAAAATCAAATCAAATTTATAAGGTTTTATTTAAAAAGAGATGAAAAGGATACCGGGCCGTGGGAGCGGTGGCGAGCGATGGGAAAAGGGAGGACAGTGGGTTTGGGAAGAGAGGTGGGGGAGGGTTTGCTTGTGGAAGAGAAACCCTTCTCGACTATCCGACCAATAAGCTGTGATGGAACCTCTTTCGTTGAGACAGACCAAGACCTTCCTGAGGAACCCTTCGTTTCCATGGTGAACAGAGCTTAAAGAAGACTTGGTGTAGTGGAAGGCCAGAGAATTGAAGAGAACCCTTTCGATCGACTCGAAGAGGACTGAAACCTGAGATTTTGGGTTTTAGAACGGGACCATGGAATGCAAGTGCTGAAATGGTGACTCTCTCTCTCTCTCGCTCTCGCTCACTGCTGCCGGGCCCTTTCTTATATATATACTAGCGAGGACCCGAATTTCCTCGGACGCGGTTTGGCTAGTGACCCCACCACCATCCAGCTAGCTGGTGTCAAAGCTCTGTAGGCCCCACCATGATGTATATGTTTTGTCAATCTGTCCATCCATTTTTACATCTCATTTTAGGTTACAGTCCCGAAAATGAGGCAGATCTAAACTTAAGGTGGACCACACCACAGAAAAACAGTGTTGGTTGAATGTTCACCATTAAAAACTTCCTAATAGCCACTGTAATGTTTATTAGCCATCGAACCTGTTGAAAGGTCATACAAACCTGAGTGAAGGCAAAACACAAATATTAACTTGATATAAAAATTTTATGGCCCACAAAAAGTTTTCAACGGCATGCATTCAATTCCCACTGTTTCATATACGGTGCGATTCACCACAGATTTGGATATATCTGCCCAAAATGAGCTGGCTAAATGAATGGACGGTGTGGATTAAACGGATACATGGCGAAGCCCACGGAACTTTGACACCAGCTGCACGGCCAGGGTTGGCGTGACTAGCCGAACCGCGTCCAATTTCCTCGAACGAGGAGAGGAGCTGATTACGTGAGTGGGACCCCTCACTGTGGGGCTCACGGTGGTTTATTTTCTTTAAATCCACACCGTCTAACCATTTTGAAAGCTCATGTTAGCATGATCCCAAAAATGAATCCGACCCAAATCTTAGGTTAACCACACCACAGGAAAGATTCGTGATTAAATCTCCACCATTAAAAACTTCATGGATTCCACTGAAATGTTTATTTGCCATCCAACCTGTTATATTGTCACAAACACATAGATGCAGAGACTACACAAAAATCATCGTGATCCGAAGTTTTTGTGGCCCACAATAAGTTTTCAACGATCAACCATCACTGTTTCCCGCATTTGGTGAATCTGGAAACGGATCGGCTACTCACCTGCCACTAGCCAATGCCTGGTGGTCGGTTCTCTGTGGGCCCCACCATAATGTATGTGTTTCATCCATGCTGTCCACCCATTCTTCCATATCATTTTATGGTATGAGCCCAAAAATGAGCTCAAGTGGACTGTACAGTGTTCGATGAACGCCCACAGTTAAAAACTTCCTGTGGGCACAAAAGTTTTGGATCAAACTTATATGTATATTTTTCCTTTCATCCTAGTCTGCACGACCTAATCAACAGATTAGATGTCAAATAACCATATGAAGTTTTTAATGGTGGACATTCAATCACTACTGTTTTCCCATGGTGTGATTCACCTGATATTTATATCTACCTCGTTTTTGGGATCAAGCCCTTAAATTATCTTTCAAAATGGTTGGACAGTATCTATAAAACACATATATCATGGTAGGGTCCACATAACACCGACCTCTAGCCACCTGGCTGGTGGCAGCGTCACTGGCCAAACCGCGTCCAGTCCATATAAGGGTGTACACAAATCGGGCTAGCCCGATTAGCTCGCTCGACTCCGCCCGAAAAAGCTCGACTCGGCCTGACCCGGAACTGAGTTCCGGTCAAGACAGGTCAATTTTCTAAGCCCGTTCTGAGTTCAGGCCGAGTTCGGATCTGACCCAGTTTAGCCCAACTTGGCCCGAAACCCGACTCGGCCCATCCCGGCCCGCTCGCACTTTAGGGTATATATACCCTGTTAAAAAAAAAACCCTACCTCGTCCATCGCTTTCCCCTTTCCCCTTTTGAGAAAACGCCCGACCCCAGCGGCATGAAACCCTCTCCCTGCCCGGCCCCAGCTGCCCTACCAAATCTCTCTCTCTCTCTCTCTCTCTCTCTCTCTCTCTCTCTCTCTCTCTCTCTCTCTGTGTGTGTGTGTAACATTCCGGATTTTTACTGTTTTGGATTTCAAAAAATTTTAATTAACTTATATTATCACTTACTGACCATTGACACTCAATGTTAGCTTATACACGAGTAGTCATGTCTGGTCACGATCAGATCATGTGCAGGCCGTCAAGCCAGGTAGCCCGATTACACTTAGTGACAACCTGTGTGGGCCGCCCAGGGACTGAGGAAGGTCAAAAAAATCTAAAAATTTAGGAAATCATAGATCTCACTGGGCTTGTGGTCCATCGTAGACTACGGACCCAGTGGACACCCAAAAGTACCATCTGGCGCTTGCCCAATGCGCCCCACCAATGTCAGATTGGAATCTGGCACTTACAAATAAAATCGGGATACCAGGCGTTCCAGCCGTCGGATTTCTTCCAAATTTACGGTCAAGGTTTGATGTATTTTTCTACGCCCGTTAACCAAATCTGGGGCCCGATCGTGGCACGGTGACCGTTGCTCGCAAATCGGGCCCGTACGATCAAACCCTATATCCAATCATTTTCAAATTTTGCATGGCCCTTCATCGGGCCATAGACCACTTATCCTATAAATTTCATGGTCACAGGGCCACCAGAAATGCCCCCATCGATCAGAATGGCCCCCGCAGGGCCATTTAAGGGTCAGAAACGCCTTCTCAGATCATATATCCGTTCATCTGTTCATCCTCAATTTTTGCATGGACCCTAGTTGGGCCATAAGGCTCCTACACACCAAATTTGGTTGCCGGAGGGGTGATAGGGCCGCCTCAACATCTAATAGAGTCCTATAGGGCTATTTTGGGAAAACTTGGAAACATAAGGCCAAGGGAGCCAACTCTAGGGAATAAACCCTAGCTCTCTTTTATAACTTCATTCTCCAACAACAATCCCTTCCTCCTCTCCCTCATAACTTCTCCAAATCTCCAACCACCAAACCTCTCTCCCTCATAAATCCTCAATTCCCCTACAACCCATCTCTCTTCCTCATAACTTCTCCATCTCCCAACAACAAATCTCTCCCTCATAGCCACCACATTATGCAACGACCAAGGAGAGCTATGGTGGACCCTAAAATCGAGGTGAGGCCTAAGGAAGCCGGTCTTGCATCTCCCTAGCCCTTCTCCAAGAGAAATCCTTTCACCACAACCACAGTAATTGCTCCATCGATCATCTAGGTAAGATCCATCACCCATTTTTCTTGAAACCTCTCATGTGGAGGGTAGATTACATGGAGTGCTAACATGCAAATGGGTATTTTAGGGATTCCGGCCGATCGACCTCGAAATTCACACTCCTAGGTCGTTTTTTCGAATCTCCAACGACTCGAAGGTGCGGATTATTGTTCTTAGGTAGCCTAACACCAATTTTAGCATGAGCTTAATGATTTTGATTGCTTGGATGTTGTGTTTGAATGTCTAGAGAGACCCTACAAATTGTAGCTATTGGATTGTATGGACATGCTTGCTTGATTCTTTCATGATTTGGATCTTGTTTCTTACATGGTTTGTGTATGGATGATCACATGCTCATGCTTGATTGATTTTCCATGTTTTGTTGCTCCATAGTACGTAGGATGTCATTATTCTTTGCGTATGATTTTGTAATATGGAGGAAGTACTCAACTTCATCACTAACCCACACACTCACATGCATTTTATTCTTGATAATGCTTGGTTGATTGTAGGAGTATTCATATGTATGTTTGAAATGCATGAGAACATGTGGTTGTTACGCTAGTTGAGAATCTATATAGTTGGCTTGTTATGAATAACCTTCATCCTATTGGGTCGGTCAGGAATCATGAGGAGAGACGGTTGTCCCATTGGTGGGACTACCCTCAGGCTAAACCCGTGGGTTTGGGCAGGTGTGTTCGGGTGGCTGTAGTTCAACTACATGGGTCTTTTGTGCCCGAGGTCACTCGTCTCACGCTCGCTTGACTCGTGCGGTCTAGCCTACTGTCTGACCAACCCGTATGTTAACCTTGTTTGCTCACGTATGTATGGAACCTGAACCACCCTACAACCGTTGTAGCCCATCAAAAATTCACTTGCAACTGGTCCACAGCCTCGTGAGCCGGGCATGCTGGAATGGGACACTATGTCCCAACTGTCGGCATACGCTGGAGTACCGCGCCTCCCCGTAGTGACCGCGAGTGATCCCTTCCTTTCGGCACTCCTCATATGCTTGGTGTCGGGGATGAGGAACCCGACGGGATCACGAACTACGAGGTCTCGGCCTCACACGTTGATGGGGTCTTGGCCTCGCAGCCAGTTTAGGGCATTGATACGTAGGGTGAATCAGAATCCACAACCTGCTGGATAAATGGACTTAACTAATAACTCGGCTAACATGATCGCATTGCACGTATTAGTTAGGGTGGCGACTCGGAAGTCGAGGTCGCTCTGAGGGAGTGTTGTCATATGCGATCGTTTGATGGAGTCGCTTAAGGGAGTGTTGTGGAGAGGGCATGCATCATATCATCTCGCATGCATGCATTTTAAATAAGAGTTATTAGGTGTTGATGATTGTCTGCTTTTCATTAAGTTCATATTATAATTGATGTCTGTTGTAACTTGAGACCAATAGTTCACACTGAGTTGATCACTCACTCCCACTCTGGGACGGTATTTTAAAACACCAACCAGACTCATTCATAGATGCAGGTGACTCAGGGCATGAGGAGTCTGGCGAGGCAAGCTTGGACGAGGAGGACGGACTCTCCTACTTGCAGCTGATGGGCGGCTCTCCATCGGCTTGATTGGGCTGAATTTGGATTTGATGAGCCGCGGGCTCAGCTTTACTCTTTTTGGACATAGCCTTCTTTTGTTGTTCTGTTGGGCAACGCCTTGGGCGACCCTTTATTTTTTTGGACCTGTATATATGTGTGATATCTTTCATTTCAGTACACTGGTGTGATTGTGCTTTGTGCCTCAGGTAATTCCAAATTGCGCAGTTAAATTTGATTAATCAGAAAAAAAACCATAAATGCATGATAAGTGACACTCGGGAACTCGGGAGTCGATTCTATGCATGACCCCCGATTTTTCGGGGCATTACACACATACTCTCTCTCTTTCTCTCTCGCGTCTCTGCTCGTCCGTCCGTCCAGCGACCCCACGAAACCCTCTCCCTGCCCAGCCCCAGCGGCCCCACCAAATCTCTCTCTCTCTCTCTCTCGCGCGCGCCCGCGCGAGCGCGTCTCTGCTCGTCTGTCCGACCGCCTCTCTCTGCTTGTCTCTACTCGTCCGGCCACCTCTCTCTGCTCGTCTCTGCTCGTCCGGCCGTCCAACCACCAGAGGACCTCCGCCTCTGTGCTCGTCCGTCCGTCCATCCAACCACCGGGTATGATTGTCACCATCAAACCTCTATTTCCTTAATTTGAGCAGTGTTGTTGGCCGACCGCCATAGGTGCTATCCATCTTTATGAAAAAAAAAAAAAGAAAAAGCAAATGATACCAGAATTTAACACAGTCATTCATGCTGGATTGATGTAGAAATTTTTTTTCCAAGAAATACTTCAAATCTATGCAAGCTGACTGCCGTATATTGGAAGTTATTGTTTTTCAATCTTATTGATTTCTCTGTTATGTCTCCATAGTAAAAATACTTTAAAAGGTACTGTTTTTTAGTCTTGTTGATTTCTCTGTTATGTCTAACCCATTGTGAAAATACTTCAAAAGGTAATTTATGTCTTTGAGTAAGCAACGATCATGGTTGCATCTCTCTTTGGGGGGGGGGGTTACTGAAATGTGGTGGATTTGGTGAACACTGAACATAGGATTTCATTGACTGAGCACTATCCTTCAATCTTTCAATCAATTTAGAAATAAAATATTTTGTAAATGATAAAGTACATGTGTGTGTGCTTTGTGGCGTGCGTGCACGTACGTCTGTACTAACATTAGTATTGAATCTGTGACACACCACCACTTTTAATTGAGTAGAGTTGTTGCTGCTATTGTCGAAAGCTATGAAGAAGAAGAAGAGAGCCTTCCTTGATTTCTCATTTGACAATTCTTAAAATCTTTCTTTTAAAATAATTTGTTATTCTGAAATGATAAGTGGTTCATGACAGCTTTCACCTACCAACCTAAATCTCTAGTTATCATGATATTGTATTTTTATTTTTAATATTAACAAGGCAATCCCTCTCAACTATCCCATTTTCTTCACAAGGTGATTAGCTCATGTTATTTCCCTCTTCCCACCTAATAGTCATACTCCCAAGCATAGGTACAGATAAGGCCCTGACCTAGGTTTCATATGTAAGGCTAAAATCAGATCAGGCCAACTTGTACAGATTTCTCATTGAAACTCTGGCTTGCCATATCTTCATCATCCAAATCCGGTTTTTAATCCGATTAAAACTTGTAGGACCGTTTATCAAGATGCACATGGTAGGAGGAATGGATTAATTAATCGGGCTACATCAAGGCATAGGGGGCCCACTAAAAGTGGCAATATTCTTTAGGCAAATTCAGATATTTTTATTATTATTATTTTTAAAAAAAGATTTCCCTGCTAAAACATCTATTGGTTGGTAAAGACTCACTTACAAAGGAAAAATAAAATATCAAAGTTCTTAAAAAGGTGAACTGTATGGTCATAACTGAATTTTTAAAAAGTGGACAAGCTAGATGGGCACTAAAATTACCATGTGAAAATTTTTTTTTGAATATTTTCTCATTTAGAATATTCATGCATATCTTTTGGAAATAGATCCATCTAAGCTTAGTAAAAATTTCAACGAATAAGTAAAAAAAGACTTTAGAAAAATTCGAGGAAGAAGACTTGATTGCAAGCACATCTATGTTGACCTTTATACAAGAAGATTTCATTAAGATCTTTGAAGGTTGTAAAACCTCTAAGGAAATAATGAAGAATTACTTAGGCCAAGGATTTTAGTAGTTAATGGCAATGAAATTCTTGAGCACATGCATTTATTTTGAATAGTCTACAACTTCATAAAAAATATTTGTGATAGTCCTAGGTTGAAAGCAAAATTTTTAAACCTAACCAACCTTCCTCTTCAACTAGCTTTGGCAAGGAGTTTATTATCGTGGAACATGTATGACATCCGAACTATCCAACAGGTGCATCCTACCGCCATGATTAGACGACTGAAAAGTGAGGTCTATCCAATTATATGGCACATACCTTAGAAATTTGTGTAGATCACCCAACACCTCTAAATTCACATGTGGCCAACCAAATGAATTAGTTGTCCTTATTTTTGAGTCATCTAGTCATGAGTGGGTGGGCCTTTGGATGGTTTGGATGTTATACACACAAGAAGCATGCCCACATGCTCAACTCCACAACTTCCACATAAAAAAAAGATGAAGGGTATTTTGATCATTTTGCATTTTTTAAAAATATTTTGTAAGAATTCTATATGGTAATTATGTATTAGAGATCATAATTATTGGTTACTTAATGGTAATTATATGTATCAGATGTCATAATTATTGGTTATCAATATTATTTTTATTTGTTAAAGAAAAGAAATATAATCACAATTTCTAATACCTAATTATTTTTAACTAAAGTTAGATGAGTTTTTTTTTTTTTTTTTCCCGACATTTTTATTCAGTTTAAACACATTTTGTTACCATTTAGCTAAATGTTGAATGTGAATTACGATTGATATCTATGCTTATACCAATTGTCTATTAGATATATTTTTATTTCTTTGTTCTTGTTGTTGTGGTATAGGATAATCAGTTACTCATTTGAAGATTTTTATGTTGCCAGACATAGATTGAGTGTGTTCATGGATGCATAGAAATTCTCAAACTATCCCTTTTTGGACAGTTCAATGTTCGATAGACAGTAATGTTTTCATTTATTTTAATTTAAATGCACATGCCTGTTTTGGTTTGTCTCTCCTAATTCTCTCTAGATATATTTCTTGCATTTACTTCCTCATCAAATATCCCCACTTTTTGTGGATAGTTGACGTGTGAATCAAATCCAAGATTAATATATTCTGGAGAGATAAGGGGAGATGCTGCCGAAATTTTGGCTTGTCATTTAAATTGAATAATGAAAGCATTACTATCTATTCAACATTGAATGAGTAACTGATTTAATTATTTTTTATGTTGTTGTTATAGTGTAGGATAATCAGTTACGCATTTGAGGATTTCTATATGTTGCCAGATATAGATTGAGTGTGTTCATGGATGCATATAAATTCTCAAATTGTCCCTTTTTGGACAGTTCAATGTTGGATAGACAATAATGTTTTCATTTATTCTAATTTAAATGCACATGCCTGTTTCGGTTCATCTCTCCTAATTCTCTTTGGATATATTTCTTGCATTTATTCCTCATCAAATATCCACACTTTGTGTTGATAGTTGACGCGTGAATCAAATTCAAGATTAATATATTATGGAGAGATAAGGGAAGATGCTACCGAAATTTTGGAGTGGCATTTAAATTGAATAATGAAAGTATTACTATCTATCCAGCATTGAATGGGTAACTGATTTATTCACTTAGGAAATTTTTTACTAAGGTCCAAGGATAAATGGAATTGTTTCATATTTTTAGATATGACTAGTGAGGATGAAGTCCCACCTATGGCTACCCCTAGTAGCGATGCCGGTGCGTCAGCCACATCACCACTTGTTGTTGAAGGAGAGGGGTCTTAGCTACAAATAAAGAAAAGAAACGGTCAGCTGTTTGGGATGATTTTGAAGAAGTAATAGTTAACAATGTCCCCAAGATTAGATGTATGCACTGTAAAAGTCTATACACCAAAAGTGTCGAGGGGTCGACGTCTCATTTAAACAGACATAGAAAAACTTGTGCAAGAAGACCTAAACTTCCACGTTCAGGCCAACAATTGCTATCGTTTACAAAGTCTGAAGGATCTGCTTCTGAAGGTACACTTACTACTCATAAGTTTGAAAAAGGAAAGCTGAATGAGTGGTTTGCAAAGCTTATTATCATTGATGAGTAGCCATTTAAGATGGTAGAGAGTGAAATATTTATGGGATATAGTAAATACCTTAATCCTCAGTTTGAGAAGGTCTCCCGTGTTACAGTGAAGATGGAGTGCATGAAGATGTATACCAGTGAGAAAATGAAGCTGAAAGCAGTTTTAGATTCGGTTTCAAGGGTAAGTTTGACATCTGATATGTGGACGGTGTAAAATCAAAGAAAGGGTTACATTTCATTGACTGCACACTATGTTGATGAAAATTAGAAACTTTGCAAGAGAATATTGAACTTTCGCCACCTTCCACCTCCTCATTCTGGTTTGGTTATTTCAGATTGCATTTACAACTATCTACGAGATTGGGGCATTGAAAAGAAAGTCAGTTCATTAACTTTAGATAATGCTTCGACAAATGACAGTGTCGTACAATTCTTACGTAACCAGTTCAAGGCAACCGACAGTTTATTTTTTGAGGGAAAAATATTTCATGTTCGGTGTTGTGCACACATTCTCAACTTAATTGTACAAGAAGGGTTGAAATCAATTGACTAAACTATAGAGAATGTGAGGGAGAGTGTGAAGTACATAAGAGGCTCGCCGTCAAGATTGAGTGTATGGAATGACATCGTTCAACGTTTGAATTTGACGTCTCCAAAAACGTTGAAACTAGATGTATGCACACGTTGGAATTCCACTTTTGAGATGTTGGATTCAACCCTAGAATTGGAACATGCCTTTCAAGAATATGCAGTGCGTGATAGAACATATGCTTGGTTGCCTATTGATGATGATTGGAGCAAAGCGAAAGAAGTTCACAAATTTTTGAAGGTTTTTTATGACTGTACGCAAATATTTTTTGGTAACAAGTTTCCTACAGCAAATATGTTTCTTCCATCTGTGTGGAAGATCAAGGATGCCCTGAAGAAAGCTACTGATGACGGTCCATTTTTCTCCAAATCATGACTGATGGTATGCAAATGAAGTTCGATAAGTACTGGGATGATTGTCATCTGATAATGTCCTTAGCTGTTGTTCTTGATCCTCGGTGCAAGATGAGTTATGTTAAGTATATTTTCATGAGGATTTATCCTACTAAAAAGGCAATATCTGAAACCTTGAAGGTTCGTGACGCAATCCAAGTATTGTACAACGCGTACACAACCACGGTGTCCGTACCAAGTGCTTCTGAAGTTAGATCGCAAGTTGCTTCAAGCTTCGACGATGCTGATTTCATGTCTTTCTTAGCAAAAGAAAATACAGACGTAGACATGAAAGAATCAAAGTTAGACATGTATCTCAAAGAGTCGGTCGTACTACGACAGGATTCAGAGTTCGATGTTTTGGAGTGGTGGAAATTGCGAGTTAGTGAAGGAAAATATCTTACACTATCGACGATGGCACGAGATATTTTATCAATTCGTATTTCAACAGTGGCATCGGAATCTGCGTTTAGCACAGGGAGCAGGGTCGTGAGCAAGACTAGAAGTTCTCTTGCACCAGATACAGTGGAAGCATTAATTTGTACACAAGATTGGTTGCGTCCGAGTTTAGGAGGTTATGATCTGGATGAGAAAGAGGAGGAGAATGTGAATGAAGCCGCAACACATGAAACAACAGCAATATGATGGATGTTTGAGATGGATGTTTTGATTTTGTTAGTTTATTTGAATTTTCAAATGCTGTAATGGGTACTCTTTTGATTTTTATTTTTATTTCTCTGTTATGTTGATGAATGTTATGCAAGCTGCGTAATGCATTAATGACTTTTTTTAATCCATAAATTGCTTTTATTTTATGTCGGTATTTTATTATTGTTAAAAGGCTTAAAATACTTTTCCAACACAATATGCAGATGTTTTCAAGCGAACCATTGATTGACATTTGGGACTATGGTTCCTTAGTCTATTCTCCAAAGTCTGGAAAATTAAAGATTTTGTGTAATTTGTGTGGAGCCAAGTTTGTTAACAAAACTAATTGGCTCAGATTACACTTATTCTGTCGGGGTGGAGATGCAAAACCGTGTCCTAAAGTCTTAAAAGAAATCCAAGTTCTTTTCCAAGCAGTTCTTGACTCAAACAAAAAAACTTCCACTCCTCAATCCAAACTTTTTGAGGCAGAGAAGGAAGCTAAATTATTAGCATTGGAAGAAGAACAACTCCAACTCGCCTTAAAGCGTAGTATCGAAGAGGCTTCTACACATCAGCGATGTCCTCCAATATCACAGATGTTGAAGCAGGTTCAAGTTGCACAGGTAAAAAGAAGAATAGTAAGAATTCAGCTAAGTTTCTCTCCAGTCTGGGCGCGTTTTACAGGACGTTGGGAACTACGTATAAATCTTCTCACAAAAATAGTTTGAAAAATCTAATTCAAACTATACAAGAGGAGGGCAATAAAAAACTATCTTTACCTTCTGAAGAGGGAGAGGTGAATGAGTACGTATATGAAGATTTAGATAGCAGCTTGGACTCAGCAGATGAATTTCCTCAACAGTAGTCAGTAGTGTATGACTGTATTCAATTTGTATAAAATGTTTTATTTAATGCTTTATCAAATGTTTGTAAATATATGTAAATGTCCTGACTAGTTAGATTTTTTGTGGAGTTTATAATTCAACTATCTAAACCGTTGATCGAGGGCTTGTAATGGGACGCGGATTACCTGCCAAAGCCCTTCCCATGAATTTGTTGTAAGGTTCGAAAATAGCCCGAACTCAGGTTCGAAACTATCCCGAACTCGAAAGTTCGAAACTGGCCCGAACTCGAAGGTTCAAAACTGGCCCGAACTCGCCTCGGGCCCGGTTCAGACTGGAGATGTTGGCCCGGTGACCAAGCCCAGTCGGGTTCGGACCTGGTGCGGCTGTTGAACGGGCCTGAACGGGCTGAGGCCAATTCGACTCGGCCTGACCTGTGTACACCCCTAGGTCCATATGCGATTTGGAAGGAAGCGGATTGCGTATTGATTAAACTTTGTGGGGTCCACCGTGATTTACATATTTTATCTACTCCGTCTATCCATTTTAACAGATAATTTGAGGGTTGAGCCTAAAAATAAAGTATATCCAAATCTCAAGTGGACCTCACCACGGGAAACAATGTGAATTAAAATTTTACCGTTGAAATTTTTTTGGGGCCCACAGAAGTTTTGGATCAAGCTGATATTTGTTTTTCCCCTTCATCCATGTATTTTTGATCTTATGAACATTTTGGATGACAAATAAACATCACTCTGGGACCTAGAAAGGTTTCAACGGTGGAAGTCATTATTCCCACCGTTTCCTGTGGTGTGGTCCACTTGAGCTTTTGGAATACTTATATTTTTCACTCAACAACTAAAATGATCTGAAAAAACGGAGAGACAGCGGGGATAACCTACATACATTCACAGTAGGCCCAATTGAGTTAACACAATCCGATTTAGATTTGGAACTGCTTAATTTTTTGGATTATGCCCTGAAATGAGCTTTCAATTTGGATGGACAGCGTACAAGTAGTCACATACATCACAGTGGTCCCACAGTCAGGGTCCCACTTCGATGGATCCAGGTCCCACCTAATCCCCTCTCAAAGTGGTGATTAACTATTAAAAACTTCTTATGGGCTACACAAGTTTTGGATGAAGCCTTTGTCTTTTTTTTTTTTTCATTCATTCAGATCCGTGTGACCTTATCAACCGGTTGTATGGCAAATAAACACTACCGAGGACCCTAAGAGGTTTTTAATGGTATCCGTTCAATGCGTGGTTCACGTGAGCTTTGTACCTGCATCTATTTTGAAATAATATAGTAAAATGATAAGGAGAAACTGATAGATGGCATGGATATAGTATACATACATCATTACAGTGGTGGATTTCATATTATCATTACAGTGGACCTGTAAAAATGAGGATTGAACGTGTCTATCCCAGTTGTTTCCTGTCATATAGCCGAGCTGAAACACAGGCGCCTTGCAATTGATTCAACCCATACTTGGGCTCACCTTGATGCTTACACAAGATCCAGTCCGACCATTAGATTTGGAATCCCATATTAGAAGCAGGGATGACAAAAAAAAAAAAAAACTAACATGTGATTTAGGTGGGGCGACACCAAAAGGAAATGGTTGAGAGAGATGTTTACCCTTAATTTGTACCTGGCCCACCGTGATAAATATATAAAATCCACTCCAACCATTAGATTTAACATCAAAATTTACACTTAGGGCTATAAAATTAAATATATCCATGATTCACGTGGGCTTCACCAAGGGAAACAATGTAGAGGTTGAGTGTTGCATTGTGCGTTTTTTCCAATCGTGTAGTCCACGTGAATGATGGATGGGGTTGATGCTTGGCCCCTTGCCCTAAAATGAGGTGGCACACCTGGTAGTCGAGCATAAACATCGTGTAGTCCACGGGCTTTTGCATAAACATCATGGTGACACCCACTTAAGCCATTGGCTCTGGCGCTGCCAAACCCAACTCGTTACACTTATCATGGAAAGTTGGATAACCAGGTAGTTTTTCATAAAATTTCCTAAAAGAAACAGGTGGGAGGGAAGGGGACACAAGTTGCCTGTGTCCGTTATCATAGCAATTTATTTTTATTTTTTTACATGAATATACCCAAGATTTTGTAGAAGCAATAAAATATCATCCCTTTTTAAATCTTTTTTTTTTTACACTTTAACAACTTTTCAGTTTTCTTTAAAGAAAATGCCTTGCATTGAACCTTGTGTTAATAAAGCACTTGTAACAACTTTTCTATACTTAAGACCTTTTATCAATACTCTCCTACTGATTTGACCTTTATCACTGCACTCCAATGACCTTTCGTGCTGCTTTTCAACTGCTCACTTTGGCATAACAACTACATAAGAAAAGTTAGTTCTAAGGTCATTTAAAAGAAAATAAGAGGAAATGAGATTAAAATAAATTACAAAAATTTCACTTTTAAAAAGGTTTTTATTTCTTTAAAAAAATTATTTGCAAGTTAGACTTTTAGCCTAATTTTAAAAGGTTAAATGATATCCAAATGAAAAGATTCTTGTCTCATTTGAAGGCTCATCAAATTATCTTTTCAACAAGCCTGTGGATTGTTCTCGAGATTGTGCAATGCTTAAAACAAATGCCAACGTTATCATTGATTTTAGGCCAAGTTTCGAAAGATTAAATAATGCCAAAATGAAATGATTTCAATCCCATTTAAAAGCATATCGAATTATATTTCCAACGAGCTCAAGATCACTCCAATCTAACCTACAACAAGGGAAATTTAACCATCTTTGTAAGATCACTTGATGCTGAAAATAAAATTAAACACTTTGTGAATATCATCATAAACTTTAAACCCACTTTTAAAATGATGAATAGTATCCAAATAAAACTATTCAAATCTCTTTTGAAATGTTAATAGTATTATTGAATGAACTATCCCAATCTCTTTTGAAATGTTAATAGTATTATTGAATGAACTATCCCAATTGATGATTGGGTGTCCCATGTGGCACTGGGAAGGTTTGGGGGACGTTGCTATATATAGATGGAAATGGTTCTATAAAGTCAATGTTACAAGAACTTCCAATGGGGTTGAGCTCTATGAGCCCCACTATAATGTGTTGGACAATAACACCGTTATAGGATGTACCAAAAATCAGCCGTATCAAAAACTCAAGTGAGCCACAAAAATTGAAAGCATGTAAAAACATGCCAAAAACATTCAAAAGCACTTGGTAGGACTCAACCTAGTTTTGGAATGACTTGAAATTTGATGTTGACTCCTCATCCAAGTGAGACACACAATAGATGGTCTAGATGTCTGAACAAAATCTCAATGGGCCTAGGTTTCAATGGGTGGGCATCCACTCTCAACTGTTGTCTATGGTGTGGCCCACCTAAGTCATGGATTGCCTAATTTTTAGGTCCATGGCCTACCATGGAAGGGTGCATCTAATTGATAGTATAGATGTTCATCACACATCACGGTGGGACCACAGAGCTCAACCTCATGGGAACTTCCTGTAAGGTTGACCTCATAGAACCTTTTTTTCCCATATATACCTTCACGCACTCTCCCGTACAACTAGGGATAAGCCATGCCAATCAGATGATCCTAAGCATCCCATCAATAGCATAGAAAATGGATAGTCAAGAGTGAACATGAGATACAAAATAGGTCCAATCATCATCTTGAATCATCTATCTGATATGACCCACTTGTATTGCTTATGATTTCAAAGTAGCACTCTGGTTTGATGATTCTAACCATGCAATTTGGCTCATAAAAAATAGATGGTTGGAACAAACTGGCTTCATTCATAGGGTTAGGATCAGTATAATTATTGCACTATCATGGCTTGCTCCCAGTGGTACTATTGAATTAACGGTTCATATTGATAATTGGAATCTCACGAGTCAATTAAAAGTTTTGGGAACATTGCTAACGTTCCCATGGCAAAACCCACACACACTTCGAGGTCTCACCTCATTGGATGCTGCTGCCTGTTTGGATTGGTGGAAAGAAAAAAGTAGACGAGAAGGAAAACATCACACCCAAGGAAAAAATGTGGAAAGGAAAAGGTTTCTTTTTCTTTAGGTATCAACGTGGGAAGGAAATGGTCTTTTATAGAGGAAATCCGCGAAGATCTGAGGAAAAAGAAATCCGTTTACCCAAAAATCCTCAGGAAACCGTCACATCTGAGGAAATCAATTTCATTTCCTTAGTCACCTTTTTATTTCCACCAATCCAAACAGCAAGTTTCAAATTGGAAGGGTACCCGGTGAGAGTAAGCATCATAGCCTGCGGCACTGTCCAGCTGGAGGTAGTAAACATCCAAATTTAAACGGGTTTAACTGTTTGTATTCAAATCTTAATTTTTTGGAATTTGTACTTGAAATGCAACACAATCTAACTGTTCCTTGCTTCTTTGATTTTTCATCTCAAATTTGGATCCCAGTCTAATCATATTTACGTGTATGAGATTAGTTTCAAAGTCTTATAAGGTACCGACTTCAAACCCTGAGGTCACAGTTCACCCATGTTACTTGTCAAAATAAGGAAAGATAAGAAAGAATTGACATGTTAAAACACTTTAAATTATGATATTAAAAAACTTAAATTGTGATATGCTGAAGGTGTTTTAGAAATGGTCGAGAACTCTCACAGACGCACCATGAAACACTAAGATAGAAATCCACCTCCTGTCATGTTTGGTGGTCCCTGGGAAGATACTTGCCCCTGAGACATCATCTGCGGCCTCCCTGGACCTTGAACAAATGTCTGACTCATGCCTGCACCAACCATTTGCTGCTGCTGGGACTGTTGCTGTTGCAGCTGCTGTTGTTGTTGTTGCTGCTGCTGTTGTAGTTGCTGCTGCTGCTGCTGTTGTTGCGAGCTTGACATTTGTGGTTTGAAGACAACCATATCCTTGTTGATGGATAAACTTTAGTTGCGATGCAAGAAATATTGGACTGTTTAGCAGTAAATGTCCATAATATTGAATTACTCTATAACTCACCCCAGGGAAAAGCATGGCAATCAAGCGGCTGGCCTTGTCGGAAATGGAAAGCAACAAAGTCTGTGAAGGTAATTGGATGACCGCACACTGAACCAAAAGAAAAAGACATTCAGCACTGCAAATGATCTCAAGTACGTACTCAGCAGACTATCAAGGACACAGTAATCAAGAGAACACAATTGCATGTGCAGTTCCTCACAGTTCCTCGAAGATCATGAAAAACGCTCCAAAATGTTTGTGTATGAATTTCCTAATCAGAATATGTTACATGGTTTACCTGATTTAATGTGGGTATTGCTGGGAGAGCACTTTGTCTTCTTCCTATAAGAGTTCTATACTATTTGTGATTACCATACATCGCAAGAATTCTGAGTTCTGACTACTCAAGGAGATAGGATATTCAAATAAAAAGTGTTTATTTACTGTCTTATGAACCAATTAGCAAAATAAAATAAAATCTAACGAAAATAAGTGTCTATTTACTGTCTTGTGAACAATTAACATGGAGAATGACATTCTATGGCATTCTATCTATTGCTGAATTCAATCCTTTCACATCTTATCAGGTCCCAGCACTTGATGCAGGACAATTAACCACTTGCTCTAAAAGCTCGAGCTGTTAGAGTATGGCGAATTAATCCCTTTATCTCATAGCCCAGGCCCCACATCTCATGAGTTTTTAAGACCTCAGACGAACCCCCTTCGTGGGCCCCAAATCACATGGGCCACCCACCCCGAGTGTGTCCCCGCATCCCACGGGCTACTCTACTCGAGCCCGGTGTGAAATGCGCACTAATCACCCCTGGTGAGGAGTCTCGAACACGAGACCTCCTCCGTGGCCGCACTCACCCCGAGTGTGCCCCTGCATCCCACAAGCGACCCCACTCGAGCCTAGTGTGAAAATGCCCCTGCATTAGCACTGGTCTTGATAACGTGTGTACGGATCCAAGGACTTAAGTACCAACAGAAGCATTAGCATTAATGCTTTCGTTAGCTCAGATGCACAAGTGGCAAGAGAGACGATATACAAACATCAGTCACAACTCACAAAAGAACACAACTTGCAGGAATGCTAATGATAGGACTCAAAACAGTCCAAGTCCATTTCCCTACACTTTTCTTACATTTACTGTGCTAAAAGATTATTTCGCTCATCAGATTGCACCCATTTTACTAATATCAAGTTCAGAGTACTGCCGGCAAAAACTAGAGATCTTATTTGAAGGCTTTACCACACAAATATTCTAACTAACGTGAACTATTTAGGAACAGAAACTAGCCAATGAAAGACGGATACAATATAGGCAGTCCAAATAAACACATCAACAAAACTAAGTAACAGCTGAAACTCCACATGACTCACAAGCTTCTTTTCTTGTAGTAGTCCAAGAAAACCGTGCTGATTTAGTGCCCGGAAAACTAAGAAATCTGCTTTGCCAACATATTGCCTGACATTAAAATTAAAGGGAAAATGTTCAGAATATCGAAGAGTGAAAAAACATGGTTGAGTTATAACAAAAGAATGGTACATGCATACAGACAGAATAATCCATTTTGGATAAATACTAAAGAAAAATATCAGAAAGTACTTGTTATTCATGTGATCCTGAGATATAAGGCGAACTATTTGCATTGTTGGAGGCCAATCAGCTGCAAGCCTGAAATGAACAGGGACAATATTTAGAAAAGGACTGAATCTTTTCTGTACCAGAGACACGTGCTAAAATAACTCCAAATATCAAAATGAATGATAGCTTTTATCTCAGTAGAAAGTCAGAAACAAAAATGCAGTTGCAGCTCAAGAACAGTTATTGCAACTCCATTGAGATGCAAAATAAGACTAGAGAAGGGTCATGAACTGGAGTCCAAACTCAATACTAACCTATACATGAATAATGGTTCCAAAAATACAGCTTTAACTTCAAAATATGGATTTCCAGCTTGTGTTACTGTTAAAAGAACAAAAGAAATAAAGGATGTGGCAGCAGGTTCTTTTTCTTTAAAAAATTGTTAGAAATGTGCAGTGTTTTCAAAACCATTATTGAATTTGAATAGCATATCAAAACAAGGATCGAATCATGTTGAATCACAAATTGTATCGAAAATTGTAAGATTTTTTTTATTTCTTAAAACAATCGAAAACATCTGGAAAAAAAAAACGTAAATCAGAAAAAATTAAAAAATCATCAATAATCCATTTCCCATCAATATACACCATGAAAAATAAAGGCATATCATTGATATTATCAATTGAGAACATGCACACAGTATGTATATCATGTGTAAAATCGTAAAACTGTGAAAGGGGTAAAAAAGGAAGAAGATGAAGAAAAAAGGGGTAAAAAGAAAGAAGAAAAAATGAATAAGCATAGGGGAGAGCCTTTTTCATGTTATATAAGCAAAAGGACGAAAAGAAGGATGAAAAATGAATAAAACTAAATATTTTGACTGCTTTTATGTGATTTTTGGCCCATTGACGCAATTCAATGATTATCATATGATTCGATGCAATTCTTATGATAATCGTACAATCTTGTTTTATCTATGACCGCTTAGTTGAATAGAATATACTTGTTTTAATCATTAATTGTGTGTGAAACTTATGCATTAAGCATGTTTGGCAGGTTATAGGGGTTCCTTATGGAATCTCTCCCATGGGTCCATCTGGAAAGAATAAAGTGAACACAACGGCCATTAGAGCTGGGCAGAATCCGACCCGATCCGACGGATCCGATCCGAACCGTAGGCCAGGATCGAGTTGGATTGAGTAGGCCCACTCAGATCTGACCATACATCGAGTTGAGTTCGGATCAGTGGCCAATCCGGACCGATCCGATCCAGGATCCAATCCGATTGGATCCGATCTGATCCGATCCGATCCGATCCGCACAATGTTCATTCAACACTGTTTCTTGTAATGTTGTCCACTTAAGATTGGGATATACCTCATTTTTGGTTTATACCATAAAATGATCTAGAAAAATAGATGGGCGGCATGGATGAAATAAATACATCATGGTGGGGTCCACAGAGCACCGACCACCAGCCATTGGCTGGTGGCAAGGGGAGTAGCCAATCCGTCCTCTCAGTCTCAGCTCACGGCTCAAGGTGTTGAGCACCGAGCTCTGAGTCTGACACAAGAAAAGGAAAACGGACACAGATTTTCATGCAAAAGGCAAGTTCCTATGCAATGATGTTATGTGGGGCCCACTTCAATGTATGTGAGAAATCCATTCCGTACATCTGTTTTGTGAGCTCATTTAAGGACGTGCCACCAAAAATGAGAAGGTTAAAAAACAAAAGTGGGTCACACGAGGGGAAAACTGGGGAGAGAAATTCCTACCGTTGAAACTTTCTTGGGCTCCACCTTGATGTTTATATGCTATCCAATTCGTTTATAGGGTCATTCCCAATGGGATGAAGTGAAAAACTAGAAAGATAGCCTGATACAAAACTTTTATGGCCAGAGGAATGCTTCAATGGTGCTAGCTGAATTCCCACTATTTCTTCTTGTGTGGCCCATTTGAGTTTTGTATCTCATTTTTGGTGGCACGTCCTGAAATGAACTCGCAAAACAGATGGACGGAATGGATTTCTCATATACATTGAATTGGGCCCCACATAGCATCCTTGCGTGCGAAAGGCTTTGGCAGGAAATCCGCCTCAAGATAAAGGAAGCATATTGGCAGGTGCACCACGCACCAGGTCAGCTGGTGTTAGGGCTGTTCACGAGTCGAGCTAGCTCGAAAAACTCGCTCGACTCGGCTCGAGTCAGCTTGGATTGACTCGGCTTGAATGGCCGATTCGAGCCGAGTCAAGCTAATTATTTGAAGCTCGAGTTGAGTTCAAGCCGAGTTCGACCAGGGAGCATTTCAACTCGACTCGACTCGACTCAAAGCTTGAACTCGAACTCGACTCGACTCGATTAATAAATATATTAAATATTATAATATATATATATATTATATTAATATAAGTTTTAACCTTTAACTTTTTAAAAAAAGAAGAAGAAGAAAACAAACCCTAGAGTCTCTACCCGACCGCACGCACCCCCCTTCCCTTTCTTCTCTTTCTCTACCCGCTGCCAGCCGCACGCCCGCCCAGACCACCACCACCAGTTTTCATTTCAGCTCTGCAATAATATGATTTCAATCTCTTGAGATCTACTTCTTGGGCGAGAAACCCAAGAAATCCGAGATAGGTTCTTCTCAAATTTGTTAGAGCTTCAAGGAAATCCAATGATCTGATTAGCTAGAGCTCTTTACTTGGATTTCTGATCTGTGTTTTGCTCTGTTTCTTTTTTAGTACTTGGATTTCTGCTGGTGGAAGAAGATAAAAAACAAATCGATTCTTACAGGTTTCCTCATTCGATTCGAAGCTTTGTTTGGTTTTTTCATCGGGTTTTGCTTTGATTCTCCTAAGATTTTTGAATTTTTCATCAATGGAGGAGAATCAAGAATAGAATCCATTACTCTCTCCCAACAAGCTCGAGCTCAACTCAAGGTAAACTCAACTCGACTCGAACCACTAGCCTGACTCGAGCTCGACTCGACAACTTTGGCAAACAAGCCAAGCTTCAATGTGCCTCAAGCTCGAGCTCGAACTTGAGTACAGCATGGACAAGCCGAGCCAAGCTTGGCCCACCTCGACTTGACTCGGCTCGATGCCCACCTCTAGCTGGTGTATACCATGTATTGACGTCAGCAAGTTCTGTGGGTCCCATCATGAGGTATGTGCTATATCTAAACCGTCCATCCATTTGGTGGGCTCGTCTTAAGGCTTGAGCCGAAAAATAAGATAGATCTAAAGATCAAGTGGACCACGCTGCAAAAAAAGCAGTGGGGGGTTAAACGTCTACCATTGAAACTCTTTTAGAGGTCATAGAAGTTTCAGATCAATATGAAATTTGTTTTTCCTCTTCATCCATGTAGTTGTGACCTTATTAACAGATTGGATGGAAAATAAACATTATGGTGAGCCCTACGAATTTTTTAAGGGTGAAAATCATTTTCTTTTTCAAAAAAAAAATAAAATAAAATAAAACAAAAGATTCAATCTGAACCATACCCAACCTGATCCGACTCGGTTTCCCTGACCGAGTCAGACTCGGTTCGGGTCAGGCCAACAGTGCAATGGATCAGATTGAGTCAGAGGACTCAGACTCGGTCCAGAATCGGATCGAGTTCGGTCATTGCATTGAAAATTTCGGACCGAGTCGAGTTGGACCCAATCCGGTCCGACTCGACTCGATGCCCACCTCTAATGGCCATCAAGGCTAGGGGAGAGTTGTGAACCATGGTTCTTGAGTGCCCTAAATTCCATAACCACTCTATTGGATTTGGGCGACCCAGGACGTGGTTATCTTGTGTCGCAAGGAACCAAAAATGAGTTGTGATGGATTAATCTTCACCACCGGGCATCTTGTTGCATATGCCCTTCACCACACCGGAGTTTTGAGCGTTTACTTGCTTATTAGTATCTATATTGGGCTCGATTGGACATTCACATTGGAGAATCGCATCAAGTCTCTTAACTAGGATGCTCATCATGCATGGATTGGATTAACATTGTGCACTGGCTTTGACTAATCCTTAGACCTGAGCTCATGGAAGGACTTCATGGTTCTAGTGTTATGGCCATTGACAAACTTTTTTATGTTATATTAGTGGCTCGCATACAGGTGTTATTGGGTGACTGACACATTAGGATGCAGTAGAAACCTTACATGCACCAACAAGGGATCCACCAGTCTTCTTGGGATTTCAGTTGTGGATAGAATATGTTGATCGGACCATCCATCAACTGTTTTAAAACTGGCCAGTGCCCCCAAATGTCTTCAAAAGGTTACTTGAACATTTTTAACTATCAAATCTCTTAACATTGGAGCAAAAGCAAGAATACCCATTATGTCCTAAACATGATGGGTCGTAGATGGGGCCATAGAATAGTCCATACCCGATAAAATTCACCCTCAAGCAAGAGCATATATATCATGAATGCACAACTTAACAAAGAGACGATCTAGTTGAGTTCGATCAAGAGTTTTCGTGAAAATATTTGCCAGTTGATCTTGGGCCTTGATGAAACGCATATGCAAACTTCCTTGCTATCAACTTTCTCTTGGATAAAGAGTCAACCTCGATGTGCTTGGTCCTCTCATGATAGACAAGGTTATTGGCAATATGAGAGGCTACTTGATTATCATAATACGATCTCATGGGAACCTCAACTGTAAACCCAAGTTTGCACATTAATGTCTTTAGCCAAATGAGTTCACATGTCACTTGGGTCATTACCCCGTATTCTGCCTCAGTACTTGAACTAGCAACAAAAGTTTGCTTCGTACTCTTCTAAGTAACAAGGTTGGCACCTATAAAAGTACAGTAGCTAGATGTAGATCGCCTATTAGATGAACAACCCACCCAATCTGCATCAAAACATTCTTCCACTCAAAAATGGTCATTCCACCTATAGAGGATAACCATGACTAGGAGCTCCCTTTAAATACTTGAGGTTCAAAGCATGACCTCCATATGAGGAACACAACAAGCATGCACAAATTGACTAACCACACTATCAGAATATGTGATATCAAGTTAGATAATTGTTACATAAATCAATTTTCTAACAAGTTGACAATATCTCCCTGGATAATCAATTAACTCAACATGATCCGCACTAAGTTTTTTATTTGCATCCATGGGAGTTTCAACGGGCTTGGCTCCTAGAAGACCCATCTCAACCAGTAAATTCATCACATATTTTCATTGTGACAAATTGATGCCCACCTCAAACCTAGCCACCTCAATGCCTAAGAAATACCGAAGACAACCCTAGTCCTTCGTATAGAAATGTTGTAGTAAGAATTTCCTCAACCTATTAATACCTATATTGTCACGATGATGTTGTCTACATATATAACCAACACAACAATGCATGTCTCACTTCGCCTTACATGAACAACGGTCGTCCTGGCTACATTTCATCCCAAACACCGCTTAACCCGCAAAACCAAACTCTTAGAGACTATTTCAGCCCATAAATTGATTTATTTATTTTTACATAGATAACAAAGAATATATTAAAACTCGTGAAAGCGAGAAAGAATACAAAATTGATTTCTTGACATTACATACCTTACATGACTCCCATTGAACAATAAACCCATGTGGTAGCTCCATGTAAACTTCTTCAAGTAGATCTCTATGAGAAAAAAGTATTCTTCACATCATGCCAATACAATGGGCCAATCAAAATTTGCAAGAATGGAAACAACCACGCCTACCAAGTGAAGCTTTGCCACATGTGAGAAGATCTCTCAATAGTCGACTCCAAGAGTTTGAGAGTACCCTTTGGCAATTAAGTGAGCTTTTAAATGATCAACTAAGCCATTAAGGTTGTATTTTACTGTATACACCCATTTGCACCCAACCGCACGCTTTTCGGCAGGTAATTCAGCTAATGTCAAAGTTTGATTCTAATAAAATGAAACAATCTCTTCTTCCATAACAACTCCGAAACTGTTTCAACCCATAAATTGATTTCTTAATACCCGACTCTCCCTGAGAAACAAACCTAGGTAGTTACTCTAAGTGAACTTCTCCAACCAGATCTTCATGACGAAAAGCATTCTTCACATCAAGTTCATACAGTGGCCAATCAAAATTTGTAGTAATAAAAACAACCACACGTACCAAGTGAAGCTTTGCCATAGGTGAGAATGCCTCCAAATAGTCGACTAAAAGAGTCTTAAGGGTAGCCTGTGGCAACTAACCAAGCTTTTAAATGATCCACTAAGCCATTGGGATTGTATTTTACCATTTACACTCATTTGTGCCCAATTACATGTTTTCCAGCAGGTAATTCAGGTAATGTCCAAGTTTGATTCTTATAGAGTGTAGCCATCTCTTCTTCCATAGCTTGTCTCCACCCATCACAACTCAATGCCTCCTGGAAAGAATGAGGAATAAGCACAGACGACAAAGACAACGAATTGTCGAAATGAAAGAGATAAACCACAAAACGAAACAAAGTAGGAAATAGGATGTTGGGTACATACATGAATGAATACCCTAACGAAGAGCAATAGGTAAATTACCTTCACCTGATGTTGTAGGCAAGGTTATGATCTTTTGACGGATTAGGAAGATTGGTAGAAGTCACACTCGTATGTACTCCATCTCCACGTTTAGAACGTTTGGAGTAAACCTACAAAGGACTACCAACACATTACATAGACATCTCTCCAACTCCAAAAGTAAATCAAGTACAATGTGAAGAGTAGTTATGGAGCCTGACTGAGCAAAAGTCGTTGTGGATGATGACACGTGAGTGGAATGATCCTTCAAAAGTCTGATATATTCTTTCTTGGATAGTGTAATTGTATCACCTGTAGTAATGGGCTCAAAATTGGAGATAGGCTTGTAGACAATAACACATGGTGCCATCATCGGAAGAATGGACCCAGTTCACCCAAGCAGGCTTGCTAATAAGTCCCCACACGTATCAGTTTTGTGCCGATTACCACAATTGCGACTACTACTGAAATTTATATCGCGGCCTCCAATTATTCCTACCTCCAAAGCAACCTTCCCTTGAATCTCCACCACCAAAATAACCACCACAATCACGACTGCTGCCACAACTTCCCCCATCTCCTCTACCAAATGTAGAAGTAAATGCAAAATGATCTGACGAGAGCGAACTTTGTACACTAACCGCATGCTAAACACGAGCGAATGCCTCGGCAATGGGTGGAATCTCACTACCTCGAAGGATTTGAGCTAAGCTCAGACAGGCTTGAATTCAAGATAAAGACCATAAAGGAATTTATCAATGCAGAATTCCTCTCTTTACCGTCTCATAGTCTCGTAATCGTTAGACAGAAGATGTACACGTTTAGTTCTTCCCACATGCCTCGCAAGGCTGAATAATACTCTTCGAAGCTCTAATATCCCCATCGAAGAATAAAAATATTCACCAGTAACCCATACATCTGAGTTAAATTATTTTTGCCCAAATATATCTCTCTCAGATTATCTTGGATTTCCTTTACTATCATAAAAAAGATAACATTTGCACTAATCTTAGGCTACACACTGTTCCATAACGGTGCTCTAATTTGAGCATCCTCTTGCCAGTCAATTTTCTTATTCTATTGATTGAACTTTCTTCAAGTTTGGGCGAAGTCAAACACTTTAATTTCCTTTTTCCTATAAGAAAAATCTCTACTGATGTGGTTCATTGTAAGTAATTTGCTCCATTGAGTTTAGTTGATGTGATCTTCAAATTCATTGACTCGGATGGAGACAAAAGACTAGTATTGGCATCCATTGATGTGAGCAAAATCGAACACACAAGGAAAGAACATTTAACTTTAAAGTTACCTAACGTGAATTCCAGAAAACCATGTATATCATCGAACGCAATCACCTGATAGCACTGCTTGATCCAAAAACTTCATATGCACACTTGTTCTCTAATCCTTGACATACACAATTTTCACACACACTTTCCATCTCAGATCTGGCTATGTGCAAATCTGACCACATGCACAATAGCCCACTTTTGTCCATCATAATGGTGCTATAAGAACGTGAGCCCCACACGCATTCATGATATATGATTACATGACCCACCATATGGTGGCTAGAAGAGAATTCATTTAGATCGGCCCCCAATGACTTTAAAAATTCACCTCGATGAAATAGGAGGAAAAGAGAGGGAACGAGGAAGTTAACAGACGAGATCAACGCACCAATCAATTTTGCTTTGATACCATATGGCGTTATTGATGAAAGAGAACGAGAAGAAGAAAAGGGGAGAAAGAATGAAAGGAGGAAAAGAAAAGGAGATATTATGGTTCACATGCCATTAGTAACAAAAGCAAGAATACCCACTATATCCTAAACAAAGATGGGTTATAGAACCGCACACGTCCGATAAAATAGAGCATCTACCAAAGTTTATAAGGGTGTGGAGCACCATATTGGTGCTTTCACATGAAAACGCTATACTCTTATAAATAGATCCATATGGGAGAGCCTAAGAAAGACCTAGATGTCCACACCTAGTGAAAGAGAGAAGAAAATGAAGAAAAAGAAGAAGAAGAAGAAGAAGAAGAGGGATTCTCCTCTCCCCTTCATCTTCTCTCACGCCCATAGCCCTCCAGTGTGGGTGTGAGAAGGCTTTCAAGGCATCCATTTATCAAAGATAGATTAAGGAGAGACCTTCTATGAAGGAACGGCATCAGGCAAATAGACGACCAAAGATTCCAATCAAAGGGTATGATATTAACCCTTGGTTTGTGCCTTTATGGAGATCTAGATGCGAAGTCAACCCCAATAACATTATTAGAATAATTTCGAAAAGTTTTATACCGAAACCCCTATAACAATGACACAATTTATTATTATAATGAAAGAAAAGAGCGGTAGAGGTTCCCAATACAGTGATATTATCTAGATATACCTTCCCAAATAGAGTATCTGCTATTTCATAAGCCTCACGGGATGTGATAGAAAGTTACAATACAAAACATCTTCAATGATGTTCACTGACATCCATAGACCCAAACTCTTCCTCAACTTCCATGGGATTGAAGTTGTTCAAAACAAGCATCCGCCTAAGCTTGATCTTTTCTTTTCTTTTCTTTTCTGTTTTGTAGCTTCGAAGAAATCTTCAACATGATGGGATCAGGAAAGACCAATTTTAATCAAGCCCCTGCCACAACATACCACTTTGACTGTACCGCATGACCACTGTGGCCAAAAGAGTGCCCATCAAAATATCAAAATTAAGCTTGAAGACCTTTCCAGATGTGCCTTCCATATTATAATTGGTCTTTTAGCTACCGATCAGTCTCTTGCCACCAACTTCCAAGTTCCAATTGCTGTTAAAACGCAACATAATTGCACCCCAAAAAATCCTCTTGTCATGCCCAAATAATGATCTGCTACCCCCAGCTTCTTTACAGGCAGATAGATATGACAGTCCTCCATCAGTTTAATAAAATTTTGCTACGATGTCATCTATTTGAAACATTGTAAAGGGAGTTAAATACTTCTTTCCAAGTTATCATAGAAAAGTATTGTAAAGGATTAAGACTCCGCATGACTCATGCACTCTTTGCCGCTAGTTCATCAATTTCTAACTTTTTTTTCTTCAAATCATTAGTCAAACATCTGAAAGAGATTCATGTTTCAACATCCAAAGCCTAAGCCACAAATATAAAAGTGATGCAATACATTCCTAAGCAACAAATAACCGGATAAAGCATCCAAAACTTACGTCTCTGATGCTGTTGCATTCCTGTAACCCTGCCACAAAGAAAAGCAAGCATCATGCTCAGAGACAAAGCCACATGAACAAAAAATAATTCCAGTATTTATATGATTTCTTTTGGCATGTTATGATCTATATACATGTATGGATGTACCTCAACTACATGCTAAATTGAGTTTGGAAGGATGCATGCAAAGAATAATAGCAAATAATCTAGCAATCACTGCAGTGGAAGGCAACCAAAAGAATAAGAAAACTTATAACCATAGATACTTTCATAGGATTAGGAAATTTAAAGTAAAAGAAGCTTTGAGAAAGATGAAAACAGGAAAGACCCTTAGACCAGATGGTATACTAGTAGGTATTGGAAGTGTATGGGAGATATTGGGTTAAAGGAGATATACATAGCTGCACCAACTATTGTGGGATTAGACTGATGGACCATACAATGAAATTTTGGGAAAGAGTGATTGAGCAAAGACAAAGGCATGAGACGAATGTATCAAAAAATCAGTTTGGTTTTACGCCAAGGAAGTCTACCACTGAAGCCATTTTCCTACTTTGACAATTGATGGAGAAATATATGGGGAGGAGGATGGATCTTGACATGGTCTTTATTGACTAGGATCCCTTGGGAGTTAATCTGGTGGATGTTAGGAAAGAAACGATTCTAAAGATATATTGACATGATAAAGAATATGTATGAGGGAATAGTAATAAATGTGAGGGCCAATAGTGGAGAGACAAGTGAGTTCTCAATGACTGTAAGCTTGCACCACGGGTCAGCATTGAGCTCATACTTCATCGCATTAATTACAGACAAGTTAAAAAGCTTGCACCAAGGGTCGGCATTGAGCTCGTACCTTTCACATTAATTAGAGACGAGTTAACAAACCATTTACAGGAAGAGATCCCTTGGTGTGTTGTTAGTAAATGACATAGCTTCGATTGACAGCACGAGGGAGGGCGTAAACATAAAGCTAGATTTATGAAGGGGTGCTTTAGAATCTCAAAGGTTTAAAATTAGTTGAACTAAAACAGAGTGTATGGAGTGCAAATTTAGTAAAGATGGGTGTGGGAACGAGGAATTAGTTAAGATTGCTGACCAAAAAGTTTCCCAAAATGACCACTTTTGATATCTCGGATCAATAATTTATGAGTAGGAGATTAAAAAGGATGTTGCACATAGAATCCAAGCAGTGTGGAAGAAATGAAGATGTGCCTCTAGAGTTTTACGTGATCATTGTGTACCAATCAAACAAAGGGTCGTTGTATAGGATGGATATAAGACCAGCCATTCTTTATGGGGCAGAATGTTGGGCAGTTAGGGTTCTTCTCGATCGTAAGTTACTTTACATAAGCTACTTATACCTTAAGTAGCTTCTCTTGGTTTCTACTTATACGGAAGATAAGTATGTTTGGTAAACAACATACTTATCAGCCAAAAAGTAGAAATGTATGTTTGGTTTCCAATATCACATAAGTACCGATCCCTCAAGTTTGTTTGGTCCACCCTTAATATCCACCACCCGTATGTGGAGCCAACCTTTGATGTGGACCGTTCATTATGTTAAGCCCACCTCGGCCTTGTCTTCAATGTGAACCGGCCATTGTGTGGGGCCTACTTTCAATGTGGACCATCGACATTGGAAAGCCCACCTTCAATGTGAGTTATCCATCATGCAGGGCCCACGTTGGATGTGGACCGTACAACATGTCGGACATTGGATGAGAACCATCCATCATGCAAGGCCCACCTTTAATGTGGATCGTCCATCATGTGAGTTGTCCATCATGTGAGGCACAACTTTGAGGTGAGTTGTCCATCATGCGGGGCCCACCTTGGATGTGGCCATTCATCATTAGGGGCTGACCTTCGATGTGGACACTGGACTGTCCTCATGTGGGGCCCACCTTCAATATCCATTGCCCATCATGTGGAGCCCACCTTCGATGTGAGTTGTCCATCATGCAGGGCCCACCCTGGATGTGGGCCATCCATCATGTGGGGCCCCCCTTCAATTTCCACAGCGCATCATGTTGAGCCCAACAATGATGTGGACTGGCCCCACTTTTGATGAGGATCGTCAAGCATGAGAGCTCACCATGGATGTGGACTATTCATCATTCAGGGTTGACCTTTGATGCGAACTGCCCCCATTATGTAAGGTCCACCTTGATGTGGGCCATCCATCATGTGTGCCCACCACCAATGTTAATTATCCATTATGTGGGGCTCACCTTCAATGTCCATTGCCCATCATGTGGAGCCCACCTTTTGTGTGGATCCTTTATTATGTGGGCCCCACCTTCGATGTGGGTTGTCCATCATGCGGTGCCACCTTTGATATGGCTTGTCTGTTGAGAGAGAGAGAGAGAGAGAGAGAGAGAGAGAGAGAGAGAGTATAGAAAACTAAAAAGTTAAAAAGCCAAAAAAAAAATAAAAATTTGTTGATGATGGCTATAAGCAATTTTAAGGTGTTAAGTTACTTTTAAAAAAGTGCTTAAGAAAGTAATTAAACTTTTTTTTAAAGTAACTTATTTGTTGTCAAAGTTTTTTTTTTTTTTATAAAGTTACTTATAGGGTGGTATCCAAACAGGACCTTAAGGAATAACATTTTCAATGTCCATTGCCCATCATGTGGGGCTCACCTTCAATGTCCGTTGCCCATCATGTGGAGCCCACCGTTTGTGTGGACCCTTCATTATGTGGGCCCCACCTTCGATGTGGGTTGTCCATCATGCGGTGCCACCTTTGATACAGCTTGTCCATTACGAGAGAGAGAGAGAGAGAGAGAGAGAGAGAGAGAGAGAGAGAGAGAGAGAGAGAGAGAGAGAGAAGAAGAAAAGTTAAAAAGCAAAAAATAAATAAATAAATTTGTTGATGATGGCTATAAGCAATTTTAAGGTGTTAAGTTACTTTTAAAAAAGTGCTTACCAAACTAATTAAACCTTTTTTTTTTTTTAAAGTAACTTATTTGTTGTCATAAGTTTTTTTTTATAAAGTTACTTATAGGGTGGTATCCAAACAGGCCCTTAAGGAATAGCATTTTCATAGGATGAGTGTAGCTGAAATGAGGATGTTGAGATGGATGAGAAGCCAGACAAAGAAGGATAGAATTAGAAATGGTTTTGATGAGGATCGTCCATTTGAAGGAATTTAGGAGTAGCACCAATAGGTAATAAGATAAGGGAAAGTAAGAGTTAGATGGTTTCATGATGTGCAATGGATACCAAGAACTGCGCCGGTTAGGAGTTGGTACAAGTTGAAGGTTCTAAAAGGGTAAGGGGAAGGTCCAAAAGGACATGGGTGGAGGTAGTAAGAAAAGAATCGAAGACCTATGGTCTAATTGAAGTTATGGCCCTTGATAGATTAGAATGGCATAAAAGGATTTATGTAGCCAACCCCAATTAGTTGGGATAAGGCTATGATGATGGAACAAGTATCAATAGAATCAAGCTGTTTCCCTTAAAAGAGGGCTGCAAGTAAACTACAAATAAGACCCATAAATTGTGATCATGCACGTGAAAACATACTTCAAGTCTACAAATAAATACGGGCTGCCCTTGTCTTTGTCCAAATAAGGCTCCCTGCACGAATCAAGAATTTTTCCAGTATTAGATATAAATACCCTAAAGAATCAATGGCCTAATGGATATTAAATATGACAAGGTAACAATGACCAAATCAACCTCATGACAAAGATAACTTGAAAATAAACCTTAGATACTTATGCTTACTAGCAAAATGACCAAATTGCCATAGCCAAGAGAACAATGATCAATTGAACAGAAACACTGGTAGCAACAGGAGAAGTTTTTCATTCATTCAGAGACTTGATTTGCATAATATCATCCTATAACTAATATCGATATAAAGAAAGACAACTGACCCAAATATCTGTTCAACACAAACAATCCAGGAAGGCGCACTAAAAAATAAAAATAAAAAACCACAGCTCTCTAGCAGAGCTGTTTAACCTAGCAAATGAACATCAGAAATTGCCACAAGATTATGCATAAATTCATAAGTGAAACTTGGACTCCCGAATACACATAGGAAAGGTAACTATTTTACCCATAGATGAGTACACAGCAGTACCCATTTTCCTACTGATGGCAAGAACAGGAGAGAAGAATGAAGAAAATAATGCAGTTGAAGAACGATATTTTGCCTAGCCTAGTACATGGTTATATTTCTTTTTTCCAGTAGATAAATTACCAGACCTTATGAAAACAGAGAAATAACGAAATGTCATAATTTTTATACAGGCATCTCATCCCATGATACTTTCACCTTGGTTCTCACTTGAAACAGAGCCATTCCAGGATGCAGCTTTTTTTAGTTCTTGAAAACACAATCTGCTTCTTCCCCCAAGCAACTATATCTAAGGGCCTGTTTGTTTTTTCGAATTACATGGTAAAGTAATAGAAGTGGGCCATTATTATTATTTCCCAATGTTTGTTTAAACAAGTATTATGGCACATAAATCGAGGGTCAAATGCACATGTAATGGGAGAGAGGTAAATATATTTGTAATCATCTGTACAATATTTCATAGCTAAAACAAACAATGAAAGCATGTCATCGTCATGGTCAAATGTACATGACATCACCAGACAGGTAAAGCAAATTATAATTATTGCCCATTTCCTTTCATTTACCGAGGTAATTGGAAAAACAAACACGCCCTAAGTTGAAATAGGTAGCACTCCACCATAGCTTTAAACAATTCTACCGCTAATTGTTTTTGTTTGTCCACCTTCACCTAATGCCAAAAAGTCTAATCTGGGAGATAGCTTAGTTATGTCCAAGGAAATTATTCTTCTTTTTCTATTTTCTTGTGGCTAGTTATGTCCAAGGAAATTATTATTCTTCTTCTATTTATCAGAAAATACCAAAAAAATAAAAAGCATTCCTTTCAACCATTTTCATTTTTTTTATAAACAAAATTACACGAAACCAACATATATTGCTATAGTCTAAAATTTGGTGTTTTAAAAGTTAAACAGAATTCTTTAAGATCCCTGCAATAAATGGTCAAGCACCATTGATTAGCCTTTTTTTTACCTAATGGAAGAAGAATGCAAGACTGAAATAACAGCTCAACAGTAAGATGATTTTGCAGATCCATCCATCCAATCAACTCCCCAATTAGTTGGAATAAGACTTAGATGATGATGATGATGATCCATCCAATCAAATGCTCGAACCAGCAGCTAGACACTAGATGCAAGATTTGGAAGTAATGATTTCTCACAGTTAACCAGTTCTTTGTAACAGTCTTCTAAATAAAATCAAGACTTGAAGGATCCTAAAAGATAACAGGAGCTTTTCATAACCATTATGCAGCTAAATTTACTCAGAGAAGCTGGGTTAAATATTGGTAAAATCATAAGAGACCACCAGCAGCAATGTAAATGGTCTACCATTTCAATTGACAACAGCATCGTTACCTCCCAAACTTTCAGGATACTTGGACTGTGATTGCAGAGTCCCAGATGGATGTTGTGGCAAAGTCATGTTAGCAGCAGAACCATTGTTCGCACCTAGAGACTGTAACCCAGCCTGTACTTGCTGACTCATTCCTGGAGTAGGAATCATTGTACCAGCTCCAGATGACATATTTGATTGACCAAGACCATTCATTATATTCTGGTTCATACCAATTCCACCTTGTCCTATTTTGTTCCTGAAGTCAGATTCCCCTGGGCCATAATAGGTACTGACTGACCCATACCAATGGCTCCTGGAAGATTGCTCAGTGTTGGTGAAATGCCAAGGTTTGAGTTCCCAGACATATTAGAAGATGCTGAAGTAAACGAGCCATGGGCCATGTTTTGTGTGACCTGTCCTGTCCCCACTACTGCCCCTGATCCAGCTATTGAAGTAATACCCGCCGGCCCAGATGAGAATACAGTTTGAGCAGCAGGCAATGCAGATGATGCCATTCCACTGGAGATCATATTTGACATATGCATGGCCATAGGCGTTCCACCCATTGTTTGAAGTCCCATTGAACTTGCTGCTGTTAGAGAGGCTGAGCTTATCACTTGCCGAGCTTGAGAAAGGTTGTTCAGAATGCTCACGTTCACTGCAGCAGGCCCTGAAGGACGCAATGGTGGTGCCATGCCATTCGCAAAAGGTTTAAACTCCTGCACACTATCACCATTTGTAACCATCTCTTGAGAAGTGGGAGAAGGTGAAGAAGCCTGCAAGCCTGGTGCACCTTGAGGGGCATCATGCAATGATAGATGTGAAAGAGCAGATACCATGGGAGTCACCGTGTTCGGCTCCTGGATGAAAGAACTGAGTCAATGTCCTTGTATGCAGCAACAGAAATCCAATAAAATATAATATAGTGACAGGACATTATTTATGTCCAACAACAACTCAGGCAGAAGTAAATGATAGCATAAATGAATCTTACAGCTTTTACAGTTGCAGGGGGAATGTTGCCAACAGGGATTGATTGCCGGTTCATCATTGATCCATTCACTGGGAACAGGACCACATTACATAAGCATTCCACTCTGCAGAAAGAGGAATGAAACAAAGACATCGAATAAGAGTAACAAATAACCTGAGGGGATTGAAGTTGGAGAAGGCCCTGAATTAGGAGGAACAGTGGTTGAATCCAACTTTAATGGACTTGGATTCGGACCCGAGCTTGTTATTCCAGGACGGCTTAGAGAAGCACGAGCCTCCATGAAATTGTCTGAGATTAAAACAAGTAACTGGGGATTTTTGCCATTATTAACAGCTGGATCTACTGCTCGGGTATTACGCTTTCCCTATGTCAAAGTGTGGTGAAGTCAGCATCAGCAAGCATGATTTTATATGATAACCATAAGTATTTATGTATGAATGAGCAGGGACGTGTGCAGACATTTTTGAGAAATAAACATAGATGCAAGATAGGCAACTGAATTTTAGTGCCACTGACTGCAACAGCACTCACAAGAAGGCACAAAAAATGGAAAAGATATAAACCTTAGAACAAACACAAAAAATCAAGAACTAACATCAAAGAAAAATCAGAGAATAATGAAGGTCGATAGGTCGATACATCTAGAGGTAGACATCAGATATCGTGCTACTGCATCTACACACATGGCTGTGTACATCATCTGTATGGTGGTCTGCAGTACACTCAAGACTATGTACTCTAACATCATTGAATTCCTCTCCAAACCTCTTATCCCCCAATTTTTTTTCCAAATCCCCAAGTTTAAATCATAATTTCCTAATTTCCCCAAGTCCTATCCCAAAACTTCCCATTTCTCCAAATTCACAAATTCAAAACCATAATTTTGCCAAAATCTAATACAGGATGTGTGATTTAACTACTTGAATGTGGGAGATTATTAACAAAATAATCACAGTAAATCAAATCTAACAACATGTTATCCAACCATTATCTAAAGATTACCAAAGAGGCAATAAAATTCAGATTTATGATAAAATCACAATCCCACATGAGTTTGAATCATATAAACATGAAAATCTTAGGTCCCATGAGAGATTGGAACTCTTACACTAAGCATAGGCATAGTTCAAGTTCAAAGGGAAGATTTGGCACAATCCAAGGATTAGGACATTGAGGAAAGAAGTTTAGGTTTTCAGATTTAGGGATTTAGGATTAAGGATTTGGGGATTTAGGAATTAGGGTTTGTGGGGAAGTAGGGTTCTGAGAACTAGGAAATAAGGTTAGGGTTTTAGCACTAGGACTAGGGATCTTATAGGGAAAAGGAGCAAGGATTAAGAGGGAAAAAGAGAGAGAAGGAGGGTTGGCCGTACGGACGGTCATACAGTCACACCCATATGGACCTACAGTCTAGGGTTTAGTCCATATGGTCGTATGGTGTGAATAGGTTAGGTTTAAGTGGGTTTTGGATGTGATGGGGATGGGTTTTGGTTGAGAACAAAGAAAGAAGAAGAGGTAGAGAGAAGTAAAGAGGGATTCAGTAAGATGGAGAAGGAGAAAGTAGAAGAAAATAGATCAATTGTAAAGAATGAGAGAAAAGAATAAGATAACGGGCTTCACACCCTTGGATTCACACCAAAATAACCTCTTTCACAAGAGGATCTCACTTCACATAAAAGAATATGCTTTTTCTAAGCAAAAGAGAGCTTTTCGTTCCATTTTCTAAGGGTTAGGGCTGGACGGCCCCCCTTTATAGTCTTAAAAAGGTCTTTTCGCAAAAAGATGCTCTCAGGAAAGATTTCTTTTAAAAAAAAAAAAAAAACCCTCAAATAAAAATGTCTCACTTGTCCTATGACGTCATAAAACGTAAACCCGCTAATCCTAAGTTATGAATAATCAATAAAAACATAAATATGTTAATCGAAACACTCATGATCATAGTGATCAAAGATCACAATGATCCAACCATCTGATTAAAGCATCCACACAATCCAACAGTCCAATCGTCGTATCCTCACAATCCAACGATCAAGACTCCTCAACTAGGTAGCCCACATGCATCTTCCTAGTGTAGGGTCTTCGAAGATGCACGATAATGCATGTAGGATCTTCAAGGCCTCAGTACGGCCCACCCTGGCCCAATTACAAGTCATCAAGCCAAAGTGAAGGTTGGATCTATCTCCTCCTCTAGTACACTCTAAATGGTCGGATGTCCTTATCAACTCTCCCCGACTGAGAAGATTTTGCCTCTGACAAAATAAAGTTGCGATGCCGCTCCAGAAGATCCAAGTTAAGTCGCTAAAGATCCGCATCTGTGATCCACGTGTAATCTGACATTGGTCGATGTTTCCACTTGACTAAATATTTCTGAAAGCCCCCATGTCAAGTGGAATCCACCTGCTCATCCAAAATATCACATATCTCCTCTCTGCTTGTAAGTATGGATGGTAAAGGTGATAGAGGTTGAGAAGAAGGGTTAGGTAAGGTCCATGGGTGATGGGAGAAGTCGGGTATGTCATCATCTAGGTCAGGAGAGAGGTCTTAGAAAGGCACTAGATCTTTCACATTGAATGTAGCACTAATACCTATACTAGGTGAAAGATCTACCAAGTACGCATTGGGACCTAAACGTTTCAAATTCTTATATGGTCCAGCACTGCGGGCTTGTAATTTTTTAAGGTTCCCTATGGAAATCGTTCAGCCATTATCCTTATCATCACTTTATCGCCTACCTGATATTCTATGAATCTACGGTGAGAGTCAACAAGTTTCGTATATTTTTCATCACTTACATTAATCCATTTTCTAATCTTCGTATGTAAGTCATGAATGTGGTGTGCAAATGCTTCTGCAGACTCTAATGGCCTATGGAAGACTAACATGGGAATAAGGTCTATGGGTTTTCTAGGCTTATAATGAGACACAACTTAAGGGACCCATGCCGATTGACCTATATGCAAACTCGGCAACAGGTAAATACTGCGTCACAAGACCTGGTATGGTCACCCACAAGACACCGTCACATGTTCCCTAAACTCCTATCGACCACTTATGTCTGACCGTCAGTCTAAGTATAGTATGCCAATGAAAATTGTAATCTCATGCCCATCATGTGCCAAAGTGTCCTCCAAAAATAACTCATAAACCTAACATACCTATCGAACACAATGGTTTTAGGCAAACCATTTAAACGAACCACCACTGCAAAGAATAACTTCGTGATGTTAGAGGCATCAGACAATTTAGAGCATGGTAGAAAATGGGTCATTACCACGAAAATGGAATTGTGCTACCTAATTGTCCTGCAAAGCCTAAGCACGAAGTCCAAATTGAGGTCTTGCGACAGAGTGTATGGCACTGGCAACGGTGTATATAAACCGGTGTTCTGCTTCTTCTGCTTTGCTAGGTGACATGTTTGACATTGCCCTATAGTTTTGGCTACATCTCGCTTAAGACTTGGCGAATAAAACTTGTCCTCTGTAAGGGCAATAGTCTTGTCAGGACCAAAATGATCGACTACTCCACCGGCGTGAAGCTCCCAAACAAGGAAATCTTGTAGGGATGCGCGGGAACGCAGAGTATGTCTCTTTTAAATAAAAAGCTATCAATTAGGACAAACACACTATCATTCCTCTGACCATCCAAAAGTGACGTATATACTTTCCTGAAGTTTGGACATGTGGGATATTTGTCCTTCAAACTCTCGAATCCAGTCACTTCAACACTCAAAAATTAAAGTAACGTCACTCTACGGCTAAGGGCATTAGCAAGTTTGTTCTAGACCCTAACCTTGTGTTTCAGAACAAATGAATACTCTTAAAGAAACTCAACCCACTTGGCATGCCTTGGGTTTAATTTCTTTTGGGAGTCACGTACGTAAGGCCTTATGGTATAAGAACAAGACGAACTCTTGTGGTAATAAATAATGTCGCCAACGACGTAAGGCCCGAACTACCGCGTAGAATTCCTTGTAATAAGTAGAGTACCGTTGCTTTGCTTCATTCAACTTCTCAATAAATAAAGCAACAGGATGTCCCTCCTGGCTAAGTATTTCACATATACTTACCCCAATGGCGTCACAAGCAACCTCGAAGACATGCAAGCTCCGCATATTCTCCATACGGAAGTTGTGTTTCGTATCCTCAGGTATTTAAACGGAGCTCCTGGTCGTGGCATTCTCTATAAGCAGCATGACCATCTCCGGTGGAAGGGTCTTTAGATGTAGACTGGACTTGCTCTCCATCCGACAGGCAATCTACTATTGGTTATCGTATCTTCGTAGGTGGTAGATCTTGTTACATGGAGTAAGAAGTAAAGCGTCGTGTGTGTTCATTTGGCTAAAGACGTTAATGTTTGAGCTCAGGTTTATGGTTGATATTCCCATGGGGTTGTATTGTGATAATCAAGCTGCATCTTACATTGCCAACAACCCAACTATCACGAGAGAACCAAGCACATCGAAGTAAATTGTCACTTCATCAAGGAGAAAGTTGCTAGCAAGGAAGTATGCATGTTGTTCGTCAAGTCTTGAGATCAGTTGGCAGATATGTTGATGAAAGCTTTAAGTTGTACTCATTTAGCTTAGTTCATTGTCAAGCTGCTCATTCATGATCTTTATAATCTAGCTTGAGCGAGAGTGTTGATGGCCCATATTGATCACACGTGTTCTCCCATGCCACACGTGTGGTCTAGTGGACTAGCATCTCATATGGTTTCCCTTGTTTAGTGGGCTTGAATATGTGTTGGGTTAAGGTTTAGGCCCATAGGCCAATGTAATACAATAACTTAAGTGAAGAAGGGCATTCTTCTAATTGTGCATTTAATGAGTGAAGCCCTAATAATAAAACAAGGAGGTGGAGTGTGAGAGGGTAAGTGTGGAAGCATTGTTATCATGTGCAATTGCATATGTGAATATTCGCATATGCCATAATGTCATGTGCAATCCAAGAGAGTATGCGATTGCATACTTTTTTTGTACGATAAGCATGTGATCGCAAATGGGAGTATATAATGGCATACTCCATATGTGATTGCATATAGGAGTCCCCCCCCCAATGCAAGACTGATGTATGAATTAAGTAACATGTGAGATCAAATAGCCGAATTAAGATATTTCACAAAAAAAATACAAACATCGCTATATTCATCACAAATATCATGAAAATTAAAAGAAAATCATGCATAATTCTGGCCTAAGCTACCAATATCGTAACACAAAATCATTAAATAAAGGTGTAACGCCCCAGATGTTTGCCAACCTGGAGTTAGATGTCCTTACCTCAAATCCTTTAGAAATTAGACAAAGTAACTAAGTGCTAAACTAGATTAGCTACGAAATCCGTTTGAATAACTTTAAATACGATTTGCAAGACCCAAAACTTGTAGAATCATTGACGCTAGGTTACCCTAAAATCTAGGATCAATCTCATTACCCAGTTGCCCTCAGGGGCATCACGAAACTCCGTATCGGATCTGGACCGCACGTCAAAAGTACGATTAATATGAAGTTATATAATTAAGACCGCCTTGCTGGGCTTGACAACCATCTCGGAGATCAAATCCAGATTATGTCCCGGGGCTATTCGCTTGAGCCCGGAGTAAAGTGTGTGAGAAAACGTGGATTTCTTTAAAAATTAAATCTAATTTAAGTAATCTGAGACCTGTCGCTTGTGGGCCTGACATAAGCAATCAGACCGTCAGAATCTGACCCAATTACACCATCAGATCAGGGAAAAATTCATACACATGGCAGTGTACTTGTGGCCCTGATCGATGATCGTGGACCGTTGAACTGAGATTGGCCCACCGCGGTCGATCTGCGAATCCGATCGGACTGAAAACTTAGGTCGACCTAGATCCAACACAAGGGAGCTTAAGTCCGACCTTTGGTTCAAGGGGGGGCTCCAGAAGTGCTCCGTTGAGCCGGAACAGATGGGCTTTGGACATAACCTAAGTATACCTTGGCCCTGGGCCTATTTTCAGAAGTTCTGGGCCTATATAAGGACCTTAAACCGTTTCTCTCATAACCCATACGAATTTCCTAAACCCTAGAAAGAAGAGAGAGAGAGAGAGAGAGAGAGAGAGAGAGAAGGAAAGAGAGAAAGAGAGAGAGAGACTTGGGATTTCTTCCTGGGATTCAATCCCACTAAACTATGTGTCAATCTACGACTATCGTGTCGTTCTTCCAGCGATACCGATCCCATTCTTAGGTAAGAAAACCTAACCTGTTTTAGAGTTTCAAATAGCGTAAGTGATGAAATAGCTAACCTATTTCATGCTATAGGTTGTCGTTCTGCCGTAGACGAAGACTCGGTATACAAACTGAGTTCTAAACTTGTTTAACGGCGTAAGGTGCGGACTTTAAACGTATAGGTTATAGTTTTCAAGGCTTTCAATGTCAGTTAATGATAGATTACTGACGTGGATGCTATTTCACATGTACAAAGTGTTGTCCGTTTCTTCTTTCGCTTATACGTTAACTATGTTGAATATATTGTATTCTTCGTATTTGTAGAAAATCGTATACGTATGAAATACCTGGATTTGTGCTTGCCATGATTAATCGCTTCTCTATGTATGCTAGATGCATGTGTATCAACTTCTGGGTGAACGGATTAGCCTAATACATGTTATATTAAAATACGTCGTGTATGTACACATGTGTAACCTAAGTGTTTGTGAAAATGTCTAAGTGAGTATAGACTATGTATTGACGTACGCCACGACTAACCATCGTGGGTATGTGATTGGTATATAGGCAGCAATCCTTTGACGAAAGGACTTGTCCTAATACGTACTCTAACTACTACATACCATGTATGATGTAATGTGTAGATTAAGTGTATGTAAAAATGTCTATACGAGTAAATACTGGTTGACTGCTCTTTAATTGGGTATCGAGATAGGATTCTCAACTACTCTAATGATGTGTATGTTTTCCTCCATTTATGCCATGGTTAAATATCCGTTTGTTTGTGAATTGAATATGTACAAATTCATGTTTATGTTGTACTTCATCACATGCTCAACTGATTGTATGATTTGAAATATGTATTCATTACTGCTCGATTATCTCATTTGCTAGTTTGTTGAGATTGATTGTGTTTGGGGCTATTGTATAGTCAAGGCAATCGGTACCAAGCCTTGAATTAGTGGCTGACGTTGTTTCGCCACATGAGACGTGCCTGACGAATCCGAGTAGTATATCGGTTGACGACAGTGGTTAGGCCACACGGAGTGCTTATGCACTTCATGTCGATCAATTCGATGTGCGCTTGTGCTAGTCGAGCTCGTCAAATAACCCGATTGGCCGATGCATGTTAACCATGTTTGGACGCTACTACTTGAACCTAGGGTACCAAACTCACCAGTGAAATCCCTGTTAACCTTGGTACCGTGATCCACTAAGACTCATGAGCCAGACATGGTGGTATGGGACACCGTGGTCGAGCTGTCGGCTAATGCTGTGGCGACGAGCCTCCCCGTAGTGACCAGTGAGCAACCAGACTCGTGAGCCGAATACGGTGGTATGGGACATTGTATTCGAGCTGTCGGCCTACACTGATCAGAAGACGTGTTGTGCGTGAGCCTCGTGTGGGCCATTGCCAAACAAAACCACCGCTGCGCACTCTGATACCTGTTGATTGGATAATATCTGAAGGGGTGTTGCGATTGCGTCAATCCCGGATGACGCGTTGGTGTAGTAACCTCGAGCATACTCTGAACCTGTGTTGAGGCGACGAGCCTCTCCGTAGTAACTAGAGTATAACTAGGCCTGCATTGATAAGGCGACGAGCCCTTTGCAGCGACCTAGAACCGTATCATCGTATGAGATTTACTAGGACTGACGACCCTAGAATGGATCCTTGTTTGGGAAGTGATATAAGGGAGGTACCTTAGTTTTCCAATCTTGCTGTATGAAAATGACTAATAAAGAATTTGGTAATCACGTTCATGCACCGCATACGTGTGCGTTTGGCGTTAATGGTCAAGCACTGAGGGAGTGTGGCATGCTGCGAACGTAAGAAGGAGTCGCTGAGGGAGCGCAGGCGAGAGCATGCATCATACATACACACCATTCTTGCATTAACAAGAGTACTTAGGGAGGTGTGATTTACTGCTTTATCATTACTGCTTGATTGAATTGATAACATGTTAACCTGTGCTTTATTGTTCCACTGAGTTAGCTACTCACTCCCACGTTACGGGACTGTGTTGTACACACCAACCAGACCCTGTTGTAGTTTCGGATGATGGCAATGCTCGTGAAGCGAAGGCTAACTTTTATGATGATGATGAGAGTTTCTCCTATATGCTGCTTTCAGGCGGGTTCATGTGAGTCGTGTTTTGATTGACGGGGTTACAGGGTTGCTAATTATATGTCATTCCACTTGTTAATTTGCACTTTTGGAACACCCTTGTATATCCATTTTGTTCATTTTTGGAGTATACAGGTGTAACACTGCGGTTCCTGGAACCCGAGTACACTACTCGTTTTCCAAAAATCCGAGTGTTAACCTTTAAAATATCTCAAATTTCAAGTGTGTGTGTGTGTATATATATATATATATATATATATATATATATATATATATATATATATATATATATATATATATATGTTTCTTTTTATCAGAGTTAACCATTCAAGCATAATAAAAACAATTCAAGTATAAGAGGGAGTCCAAATATACATAACCAAGGTTTTCAAGGGGTTACCCAAAAACTTATACACATTAATGTCTTAACTTATTAGAAAATGTAACAGGACAATTAAAATGAAATAAAATCAAGAAACATCGGCGTAAAGGCCCTCATTGCCAATCTCCACCTCAGCCGTCCTTGGAATCCTGTCGTAAGGGTCTCCACCTGTTCATCATACCTGTGTCTATTTGGTGCAACCGCACGATTGGGTGAGTGAAAACTCAGTGGGAACTTCCCGCAAGGATTCATGCATATCATATCATTACAGGACAGTTTAAATCAACATATTCAAATTATAAGGAAACAATTAATGAAATTCCAAATGAATGTATGCGTGTATGAATGTAGGTTCAAGTTACAGATCTAGGGATGCACATCCAGCTGTCAAAATAAAGGGTCACCCAAGGTGAACTAGTCACCCGGAAAAATACTCATAGGTACGCCCAAAGAGAACTAACCGCCCGGAAAAGACCATGTAATACAGACCGCCCGCGGTAGATTATCTACCTGGAAAAAGCCATGTAAGTGAGTGCACCCAAGGATATCTCCTGGAAAAATACACGGGGTACGCCCGATGAGTGTCTAATCCCGGAAAAGCCTCATGAAAAGAAAGAGCGCCCAAAGTGACCCAAATGCACAAGTTCTGTGAGTTAAACTAAAGTGTTGAAACTTTCAGTAAATCGAATAGAATGTGGCTTACATTGAGCATCCGGAAAAACTCACATGTCATGCGTGAATGTCATGGACCATGATGCTCATGCACATTCCATAGGATTAACCGGATTACTCTCACAAATGTTCAAGACATGTAGTCCTTTAATAGGATATCCAACATTCAAATATGAACTTAGTATAAAATCATTTACTTTCCTAAGGTCCAAAGGAGGGCCCAAATATGACATTTCAAACACATTTAGATGGTAACACGATTACTACACATCTTAAGAAGGGTGGTATTCACTTAATATCAAACCATAACAATTATAGCCCATATAATGAGAAATGGAGCAAGCTTATTATTATAGTGGAAGCAAGGACTCTTACATTTAACGCAACTAGAAGATGCACATATGTAATTTCAAATGTGGCATAATGAATGTGCAACAAGTAGAAATGTACGTGTACACAAGCAATTCCCAATATGGCATGGTGATCTTAAAGCAATTCTCATAAGATATGTTGGGGTAACATAAATTGAGGCAGTCCCACATGTTTATTCATGTCAATTCAAAGTTAAAGGAACACAACTACTATTTGCACAATTAAAATATCATACTACAATTAATTTAGAATTCCATGAAATGATGAAGCCATGTGGTATATCCCTCACCTTTGGTGTGGGCACATTTCTCGCCAATGCTCAATTTTGAATTCAAGAAACCTTGGATCTAATCTAACCCAAGCTGCTTTTAATTGATTCCTCACAAAAGATCTATACCTAGAAGATTTAAATTCTACACTTTAAATATAAATTTAAGGGTTAACCAAAGCGAATTTAAAATAATAAACTCTAATTTTCTTAGAATTTTATTTGCTTGAATTTTTGAATTTGGAAGAATTTTCTGACCTGCCTGACTTCAACTTAGCTTGCTGTGAACCAGCTGGTTGACTCAGTGAGTCGACTCGGTAGGCTAGGAGTCCTTCTCTCCACTCTTTCCTTTGTTCTTTCTTCCTGCTGCTTTTTCTTTCTACTTTCACTCTCTTTTCTTTCTTTTGAAGATAAGTCCAGCAGCCCGACTCAGGCAGACATTACAGCAGACCCAATGGCTCATTGAGTCATTGAACTTGCGGCCGGAACTCAACTCAGTGTAGTGCCAACTGGTGAACTCCTCCACATACACTCTCTCTCTCTCTCTCTCTCTCTCTCTATTCCTTCTCTTCTTCTCTCTCTGCAACTTATCTCTGACACAACCTATCTTCAAGACCGATGCACCCAAACTCAACTCGGCAGCAGACTCGCAAGAAAGACTCGGACAGATGGACCCAGCAGCAATGGCGCAGCCGGTGGGCAACCCGGCTCTCTCTCTCTCTCTTTCTCCCTCCCTCCTTTTTCCTCCTTTCTCTTTTCCAGATTTTTAGGGCCGGCTATACGAAATGGAAAAAGAGCTTTTATCGCTCACGGGAAACCTTCCAGGACCTTCGGTAGCAACTAATTAAAGGATTAATTATGGTATTGTTCTCTTTTTAATTGTTTAAAATCAAGGAAATGAATCTCTGATCAGTCACCAGGGATAGATTTTTGAGTTACTGGTCCACCTAACGTGAGGTATTGATCAGTGAATGGGACTCACTATTCGCTGATGGGTTTTCTCAGTCTAACGAGGAAGATGATCACGCCGTTAATGGCGGATCATCAGTGAATGGTTGATCTTACGATCAACCACGCATGGATGGCGTGGATGGTCTCTGAGATCACTGTGGGGTCCACCTTTTGGAAGAACGTTCACGAATCTCAGTGGGATTCGGAGTATTGAAGTTGCGGCGCTCTTTTCTAATCGCAACAACATACAAGAATGCTAGGAAGACCCAGTCCAAACTTGTTCTAGTTGTTGCTGTGATGATTAATTCATTTTTTCCCTAAATAATTCTATCCATGGATGCATGATTTTTCTCCTGCCAACATACTTGGATGTAGCAGAGTTCATCAATTACGGTGCTTTAATTATTTTAGGCGAAACGGACCTCGCTAATGAGACACGAAGCTGAAACCAAGTCAAACGCTTATTGGCTGGGATTACTAGCACACTTGCAAGCGTCTTCTGTTCCGAGGAAGGTAAGGCAGCAATATGCCATCTTCAACGATCAATATTGGAATCTAGTGTTTGTACCACTCATCACACTGTTCTGATCTATGTCATGCAGTTCTTTATCATTGGAGTTCTACTTGATGAGCAAACAAGTTTCGATTTGTAGAAGTTCAGGACAAAAACAGGATTTTAATTCTGGGAACTAGCTTATTATGAATGTTTTTTGATGATTCTAATTTCAGTTTGTGACTATGGAATTCAGGACATAACTTGCGTTAAAGACCTCAATTCACTATATGAAGCTGCCACAATTGAGGATATATGCCTTGCATATGAGCATTTGAAGGTAGATGAAGGATCTATGTTTTCATGTGTTGGAATTGCTGGTGCCCAGGCAGGTGAAGACTCTGGTAAGACATCTCTGCCAATCTCTTCAACATACCACCTCAGTTGTGTTCCAAGCATCCTCGTGTCTTTCTATTGCGGCATCTTATTTTCAGATGCCACTTTACATTGTGGTATTGTTAATATTTCGTAGTTAGGATGATTCTCCCATTGCTTTGTTGTGTTACACTATTGTTTGCTTCCAAAATTTTTGTTTTCTTCACCACCCAAACTTCTCATTCTATTGTTGATTTAATATTTAGCATCCATGGAAGATGAAGAAACAGACACCGACCATCATGGAGTTATCCCCATCGGGCGTGGTTTGTCAACAATGACACGGCCTACAACATGATCATCCTCAAACAAGTATTCTTGTAGAAAAGAATTCTTAAACAGGAGGTATGTTCCCCTGGTGAGTGGACATGGGCCCAGATTTGGTTAAGTTGCTAGAGAGAGTATTTATTTGCAGTATTTCAGATTTCGTATCTGCATGCAGTAACTGATCTATTTTTCTCTGTGCATGAATGATCTGCATGCCTGCACGCTTACATTTATATTTGTTTATGCATGTACATATATGTGTATGTTTCGAATGTTTTTACACTTGCATTACATCTATGCTTGCATGCTTGCAATCATGTCTGTGTTAAATGTACACGCACCCATGCATGTATATCTGTAACATATTAACACATGTACATATAAAAGTATATCATGTGTGAACACATGCATCTATGTGCTCACCTTCATGCATTCACCTGTTCATTACGTATTAAAATAGATGTGCATGCTTATCCAATGTGTGCATAAACAAGTTGCAAACATCATATAATCAGTATCTATATAATGTTCGGGTGACTGGTTTTTTAAATCAGAATCTAGAAAAAGAATCTGATTGAGGTAGCATATGGCATTGCAGGGACCATTCTAAACAACCTTCTATGGAAGAACCACGATGGTAGCCTGAATGACAGTTTGGTGGGCATTAAAGTCATCAATAAGCTTTTCTTATTGAGCTTGTAACAATATGAGCTTTCTCCATTATATTGTGTCAATGTTCATTTATTCATAATAGCAAGGATATTTATTAATGTATAATTCATGTTCTGCAGGAATAATTTAATTCAAGCAAGAAATATAATTCATCCAAATACATCTCTCCACCTCAAAAAAGAAGAAAAAAGAGTGGTGGTGACATATATTCCTGCTTATACTCGCCCTTTATATTCAAATTGTGGTTTGGACCATACTTTCACAAACTAAACATTGCAGGTTAATACATCAATTAGGCATGATGTATAGTAACTTGTGCATGTTACATAACAAATTCGTTGGCCATATACAATGGCACATCGTTTTAAAAACAAGGAAAGGAAGATCTGCAAGGTAAAAAATAAAATTATTATTATTATTATTTTTTAATCCAGCAGAATCTTTAGCGAAAGATGGCATTGTAGACCTCAGGAGCATTGCTGTTGGTGGGTAGACAGGTCCGTGGATACCTGTACTATATGATCCAATTTAGATCTGGCTCCAGATTTTTGGGCCCCGTTAACAGTCAGAATTTTTTGCGCCATATACTGATCATGTTGGATTCAGTCAAATTGGGTCTGGTGCATGTATGTCTTAACTTGAAGCTCTCTCATTTATTTAGGGCATGTTTGGTTGCACCAAATATCATGAAATTTCGCACCAAATTAGACTGATTAATCATGAATATCATGACATTGAATGATATACCCTTATACATTCATTTGAGTCATAGAAAGGCATGTCTCTAGAATGAATCCAGACCCAATTTCAGACATGATTCCAGATCCAAAACATCTATTTTGAATGCCAATTCATTCGCAAAACTGAATCTGTGGGGACCCAAAGGGATGCCTGAATACACTCCATTGGTACCTTTTTTTATATTATTTTTTGAGGTTAGTATCAGCCTGGAGCTTGAAAGCCCTATACTGTATTTTTTTTTTTTTTTTGAATATTGTATTTTATTGCCTTTTATAAACTTAGCATGTGATCTCAAGAATCCGCTGGTCGACTCCGACTGGCAAAAAAGCAAGCTGGTTTCTTGAATGACTCCGCCCCGTAACATTAGTCGGTTTTAACTAAAGTTAAGCGAGCTTATTGGTATCGATCCCTAGCGGGGGTAGCTAACATGGAGTGTGTGTACTGACATGGGTGTGTGCTAACAAGCTAACCCAAAAATAATAATAATAATTAGTTAAGCGAGCTTGTGGCCTTGGCGGATCAAACTCAGTTCTGCATGATTGATTGGGTTTTGGAAAGAGGGTGATGGAATTCAATGCAGGCATTTGTACAGGGAAGATAACTGCTTGCGACCAGCACATAACACGCTAGGGAAACGATTTCCTTTCGTTGTACACGTGGCACCCACATTGAAATCCAAAGGGAAATTGACCGTACCGGCCTCGAAGTTTGCGAAATTTACCTCGATCGCTACCACACTCCATATATTCCCTAAACGGCCTTCTGACAGCCTTTGGACCTTTTATTGGACGAAATTGCCCCTGACCATGGTTCAGGAATTGTACGGTCCTGGCGTGAAGCAGAAGTCACCCGTTGTCTTAACCCCCGAGAAATGGACGGTTCGGCTACTCCCGGGACACCGTCCAATGGTGGCGCTCGGGCTCTCTGGGTCCCACCACCAACTACGTGTTTCATCCATTCCGTCCATATAATCTCTAAAGATCATTGTATGGCGGAGACCAAAACGATCATGATCCAATCACGGTGGGACCTGGGGGATCATAGTGGTGGATATCCAATAACGACTATTTTCTGCCCGGTGTGGTCCACCCGAGAGTTGTATCACTCTCGATTTTCGCTTCATGCCGTAAAATGATATTTTAAACCGACGAACGGCGTAGACGAAGCACATACATCTTGCTTTGGGCCCCACTGACCACCCATCACCCGCACCACGACTCTCGATGGGGCGGATGTCGCACTAATGCACATTTGAGAGGCCCTCTCCTCCCCTTTCTCTTGCTTTCCTAGAGAAGCCAACATCCAGGGCCAACCGCCGAGGGCGACGTTGTTTCTCCTCCTCGCTTCGCTCGTCAAAGCCTCTTCCACCGCGAGGTTTGTACTCTATTCGTTTCAATCGCGTTTCCTTTAGTCGTGATCCTTCTCCTTCCTCGGTCCACGTTCACGATCCGCCTAAAGCTCAACGACTCGGTGTGGTTAGTTACTTCAACCGTTTGTAGGCACCCTGGGTAAAGAACACATCGGGAAGCCGAGGTCTTGTGGTGGTCACGCGAAAGGGACTGTAACCTAGGCCACACCTTGATCAAACCTCTACAATTGTATGGTAGACAACCACGGCATCATGTTTGTGACGGTATTTGGATCGTGGTCCACTGTCACTGAACGCCATTTGTTGTCACCGTTATGGGTCGTGCTCGTCGTGGAAATGACACTTGGATACAACTACGACCCCTTGTGATTAATTGCCACGACCCAACGTGTAGGATAACCTCGATCTACCGTGCTTCATTACCATAAGATTACGACCTAGTGTGCTTCATTACCTTAAGATTACGAAGACTCGTCGGTTGAATTCGATTTGATAATTAAAGTTGTGTACGGTGATGCTGCTCGGAAGTGCATCACCGCACAGAACGACCGATGTAGTGAATCTAAGGGAAATGAAGTGTACGGGCGGACATTTCGGACGAGGCGAAGGTTCGACTACGTCCCACCGAGAAGATGGGCCAACACCCGGATGCTCGAGATGCAAACGAATAGGTGACAATCGGCGTCGATCCACCATCGTCCTCTTGGTGAGGATGAGGCCGAGGCTGGTGATGACATTACGTATTTTTTGTTGCTTGTGATAATGTAATGTGAACTGTAATATATGTACTTATCTTATTGATTTATTGATTCATCAACTTTGTGGCATGTTATTTACCTTCCAATGTGTATGCTAACCAAGATCCTTTGTGCCTTTTAACCACGACCAATATAGGAAAACGTGAACTCAACAACGGTCGTGGTTGTCGTGACGATCGATCGTGATTGAAATGTTATATGCGTCTTCTTTTCTCATTAGGTCGTGGTTGTGTTGTGGCCACGGATCAACAAGCACCACAAACCATGATCCGTTACAACCGGGACCACGCCCCATTTAACATTACAAACCTACCACGTCCCATATCACCTACGACCAATGTTTCACGTATACCACGACCCATGTTAGATGACAACAACGACCCACGTATCATTCCAGTCGGGGTCCATGTATCGTGACAACCACAACATATACAACCTCACAACCCTTACCCATATACAATGACGGTGGGGACCCATGTATCATGACAAACAAGACCCAATGTGGACGATAATGAAGAGCTTTTATGAATATTAACTACGTACTCAAAGACCGAATAGTGTACATAACATAGGTCGTGGTTTTGTCTATTCCGGATCGTGGTTGTCATGATAATCGGTTGTCTTGTACTTTCGATGGACGTGGTTGTCGACAACGATCCGGTACGGATGACAAGCACGATCCCGCCTAATATGACAACCACGACGCATGCGAATTCTCAATCACCATCCATGCAACACGACAACCATCGGTCGCTGATGTCGGCTTGTATGGATCGTTGTTTTCATGCTTGATGTATCCTTGTTTTCATGTTATATGGATCGTTGTTTTCTGTTATATGGGTTGCCATTGTCATGTCAATTTCCCTTTATTATATATACTATCGACTTCGTTTGCCTGGAAACGAGAATAGGCAACTCACTTGTATACATCTATGCGGAACTGATCACACCGAACGGCTAGAAGGTGTCGTGAACTATGTGGACACCATATATCTTTGTTTGTACGGAAGTAATGTGTCGCATGTACATGCACGAAAGATGGCGTTCTAATGGTGGGAATCAATTAATGGTGGGGAATAATTGGTTGAACTTTTGTGGTCTATTGGATTCCAATATCTTGACCATTCTTTAGGTTTCTGGATGTTACAATAAGATGGACGGTGCGGATCGAGATAAGGCACTTCGATGCTTTCCGACGCACACGATTACATCCTAAACGCAGATCATCAACCGACGCCCATTTACGGACGGTTACGATTCCATCCCAAACTCACAACATCAATGGACGCTTTACGGACGCTTCTTTCGAGAGAGTAAAACTTCATCCGCTTATCCCCATACGGAACACCGACTATATATTGCGCATGCTTCTTCTCTCGGGACCTCTTCACTTTCTCTATCCCTAACCCATTTCTACTGGTTTTGAATCTTATTCACTGGGCCCCTCCATCGCCACTCAGCGAGTACATCTACAAGTTCAGTGCAGCTCAGTCAATACAAATGGCGAAGCAAGGTATGGTAATGGTTGACATGGATAGGTGTACGGTGACCACTGACCATTGTGTTATGTGGGTATGGGTTGTGAACCACGACTCAATGTATCTATAACGAGATATATACCATGACAATCACGATCGTTGTTGTGATCGGCGTTGATATCTGAGAATGGATCGTGGTTCATAGAGGTCGTCGACCCTGTGAACCACGACTTAACGCAGATGACATCAACGATATGTATGGCATGACAACGGCGATCAGTGTCGTCATCATGGCTTGTCGCACAATTGGTCGTAGTTGACAGTCGATCTGATCTGGATCGTGCCTGCATTAACCACGATTCAATGTAGAGCGACAACAACGATCTGTATGCCATAATGCCTAATGGATCGTTGGTGACGGCCACATGGATGACATCAACGAACCCTGTAGCACGACTGTCAAGCACGACCCAGCACAGATGACAACCACGATCCAGCGTACGTGACAACAACGAACCGTGTCGCATCATAACCACATTCCTTTAAAACTCGTTATAAACACTACCCTTCTTGGATTTCAATCCCCATCCACTGTGTAGTACAATTACGACCGATGTTAGATTCTGCAAGACCATCATATAATTTTTACTTAAAAATCCACGACCATACTGGAATGCAGGTCGAAAGAAGTCAACCATGACCACATGCCTAGACTTCGAAAAGGCACAGAGTCTCTCCCAAGTGCTCCGTCACTTTTCTGAAAGTCTTGGTTGAAGATATGTTGAAGTTTCCGATAGAAATAAACTATTTAGAGACACACATTTTGGATTTCTGCAACGGACTTTCCGACCGGCCAGGTAGACGGCACAGTCTCAGATCTGCATTGCATGATGCAAAGGCATGTTGGTGATCTGAAATTCGATGTTCAGGGCACCAAGATAAGATTTACAGAGCTCGATTTTGCTCTAATAATGGGTCTTAAGTTTGGTCCACTTAGGATAGATGGTGGCGGTCGTGCCGAGGCTGGAGGAGCAGAGTCAGGAAAAGGCATTAGGGAGACCTACTTGAGCACAGGGGGTGTTAGTAAACAAGAACTGAAAGAAGCCTATTTGTCACTCGCCGATCAAGACGAACATATGGACGCGGTGAAGCTGGCACTAATAATTTGCGTTGAGAGCCTATTGGTTGGATCTCCGCAGAAGAATAACTGTATTGATACGTTTATCGACATGGTTGATGACCTAGATTATTTTAATAACTACCCATGGGGTAGTGTGGGGTATGATTATCTGAAGAAAGGGGTTAACGCTGCGTCTGGCACTATTCTGGGGGAAAGGGCGACTGGCCAGTACCCCAAATCATACAACATATGCGGATGCGCATTTGCCCTACAAGTATGTCAGTCTTGTCCTGATTCATACCTTGAGTTCGTATTTTTCCCTTTTTCTTCCATACATGTCAACCAAGATGTAATGCATGGTAATTGTTCTTATACAGATTTGGGCCTACGAACGGTTCCCTCAACTCACTGGTGACCGTAGGTGGTCCGTTAGAAGACTGCCTACAAGGATTCGCGAATACTAAACTGGTGTCACAGAAATCAGGGAGATATGACGCAAGATATCTGTCATCTTCACAAATGTTGTCTTGGTAAGATTTATTCAATTAATATTGTAATTTGAATCATGCGATATGTTTGTAATTAATTAATTAATCAATCAATTTTGCTCCTGCAGTGGTGCTAGCTCCATATCTTCAACCAACGGTCGAAGAAGCGGAGAGCGAGGTTGTCGAGGAGTATAGCAGCGACGAGCGACATTCAAACGAAGGACAAGGCTCTGCATGGTCGGCATCCACGGCGAGAGACAGCGGTGGATGACGTAATAAATAAAGATGAGGCGATCTTACAACCTCCCTCTTGGAAGCTGAAAAATACAACTCGGCTTGATGGGAAATCTCCCGTTTGGGAATGAACTGAAAGATAATAAGACTACAAGATCCGCAATAAGGAAATTGAGTAAGCGATTCATTTTCTCGTCACCCATGAAGTGCAAGGAATGAAGGGTGAATTGAAGCGGACTAACGAGTCTGGGTAGAAATAAAGCACCTCATGGAGGATTATGCATCTTTACGAGAAGTGGTGTTGAAGAGAGATGATATTAATAATACAAAAGACGTACGTGAAATCTCCTTGCTTCTTGTAACCTATTTGCTAATAGCTCATTTAAAGGAAAATGAAAAATGGATCGTGCTTGTCATAAGCTTGAGGTTCGTTGGTTGCACACAGATCTGGTCGTGTTTCTCATGTGCCGAGGGTCCATGAGACAACATTGATGGTCTAGGGTCGTGTAACGTGGTTTGTGGTTTAGATCAAGTATGGGTCGTGTTTACCGTAGACTAATGGATCGTGGTTTTCATCCACGATGGTTCGTGTGGTTGAAGCACTACCTAACATGGTCGTCGAGCCACGCCCCATTGGTCGTAATAACCCGACCCTATCATGATAAATGTAGCGTCACCAACATATCTATCAACCATGACCCGATTCGAGAAACACGATCCACTCTTTGTAATAACCACGACACTTAGTTCATCGGTGTCGTCATCCACGATGTGTTGTGGTTCACATACATGATATCATGGTTGTGTTCCTTGTAGAAAGACAGATTGAAATACATAATAATAGGTATTTTATTTATTACTTGACATTGTCTCTTCAATCGCCCTTTCGGTCAGAGAAAATTCTTCAACTGCGTGGCAGTGAAGCAACATGGAGAGGAGATCAATGCTTCTGCGAGAGATTGTGAAGCGATAGAGAGGAGATCAATCTTTGCTGCTTGCGAGATCAGATGGAGCAACTCACGGAGGAGATCGGTGCTATCTTCGGGAGCGGAGAAAGCAAATCGAGAGAGGATATCAATTCTTCAACTGGCCTTGCGCAGATGAATGAAACCGAAGAGGAGATACGGGCTATTAAGGTATATGAAGTTGGATCTATCTTAAATCGTTGTTATCATACACCAGGGTCGTGGTTGACATGCACCTGCAGTGGATCTTGGATGAGTTCGCGATCGATATAAAATGATTTGTCTTCTATGTAGACACCTGGAGCGTGGTTTATAAGAAATGTGGATCGTGATTATCGTTCGATGTGGATTTCACCATCATCCGTCTCGATCGCTCTTTCCATCGATGTCGATGCGATTGTCATACATAGTGGATCGTTGTTGACATCCACGAACCTCCATGGGCGTGAGCGGCGACCCACTAATGGATGACAACCAGGCTCAGGTGGGGTTGTTTTAGCCATATCGATATCGATTTCATTACGGAGACGGTGTTGGGGAGGAAATTCAAGGAATAAATGTATATAATTCTATATAGAATAGAATTTTCCCCCTTGTCGTATTTAGCTGGTGTAGTGTTCCTTTTTGGTCGTGGTTATGATCCGGTGAGGGTCGATGTTATATGCCCTTGCCCATTCAACGAGTCCTCCGTCATGAGAGTGCCTACTTGAATGAGGAGATGACGCAGCACTTCAGAGGAGGTAGAAGCAATAAATGTGTAGTTGACCGTGGTTAATGTCAATGATGGATCGTTGCTAGCATGTTTGATTGGTCGTGGTTATCATCCACCACTGGTCTAGTTGACCCACGACCCAAAGTGGACGAGATATGACATGAATGCAAAATACAAGTTTTTAACAGGTCTCCAATTTCGAAGCTGGGATTAGGCAGCTCTCTAGTTTTGAAGCTGGGATGACCCATCTTAAAGATGAGAATCTTTGCCTTACGGTAGCAAAAATGAAGCAGGATATGAACCTGCTAAAGGATGAAGTGAATAAGACAATTGTACGTGAAATTACATTTGGATCGTGGTTTAAATCGGACATTATATTATGAACTCCATAGATAATGTGTCATTTTATTACAGATCAACATCGTTACCCCTGACTCGTGATGAAGGGAGACCACGTCACGATACGGGGGATCCCTTCCGACAGAGCTCTGGCGTGAGTGAGCCTCGTCGGGGCTCGGTGAACTCCATCGAGCTCTTCTACCGATCTTAGAAGAGACGAGTTGAGAGTTGTCAGAGAGTCAGGTTCAAATGTCTGGTTGAAAAGTGTCTATGACCTAAATTCATGGGTGGACTCTGAGGTAAGTTTCTACCCTTTCTCTTCACTGCATCATATCAATGTATGAATTGTAGTTACATCACACATTTTCCTCGTTACGTAGACCATAGACCGGTACCTAAGATACCTATCAATGCGCACAGACGAACGAGGGAGAGGTAAGACGAGAATCTAGCGCGTTTGTCTCGTCGCTATTTACTGGTAAGGTGAATTTGAGGACCATAGTTATCTTAAAAACGTCGATAATCACTTAGTTTCTAACTCAACTCTGTTTAACAATATTCTTCAATATATCAATAGCGATGCATGGGACAACAACTTGACTGCTGCGAACCTATGTGTGGGAACCATAATGATCGTGGTAGCATGAAGTCTGAAAGGTTGTCGAAGTGCTTATAGAAATAGTCGTATGGCAAACCTCTATGGAAGTATAATGTGGTTAGATCTTAGTTTCTTGCACGTACATGGAGTTCAATGACTAGATGCATTTATTGAAAGGCAATCTTTATGCTTGTTGTCGTTATCTGTTGTGCGTCATAGGTGTACATCCCTCTTAATGCAAGAAATCAAGAACTGGTGATGGTCTTTGTTATCCGACGAAGAGAGAGGTCACTTTGTCTGACGACACAGTCTGGTGGAAGGAAAAAGCAATGGTACAAGCGCATGTAACCGATGGTGAGGTGGTTATTCCATGTTCTTGATGACGGATCAGTTAGGTGGGAGAATCCATGGATTGTGACGCCATCCCCGAATTGCCAACGCACCAAACTTGGACGATTGTATGGCGTTTATATGCTTTAAATATATAGACTTCCTTTGCGGTATGAGTGCAATTGACTTTACGCATGTAAGATATATTTAATTGCCTACATTCAATCTTTATTGATTTGTACTTTGTATTATTAATATTAGTTCGTTCGATTAAAGTAGGAGGAAATTCCTAAATTTCGAAAGACGATCGCATAATCTGATCTGTTCTGGCGGTCGAGAAGCGAGAAGATCTTTGCGTTCCCACAAAAACAAGGAGAAGAGGCGTCAGGTAGACCAAATAAGAAGAAAGCCAAACACTTGAATCAATGTTGAATGATGAATGGATAGGTGTATCGATGTTTCTACTTGTTATCATCATCTATAATGGGTTGGAGAGTGAGATGGTCGCATGATTGTCCGTGGAGAGTTTTCTATCATCGCATTTATAGAGAGGTGTGGTTGATAAATTATATCACAAGTGTATGGAAATCGCCCATCCACATACTTTGATCTGTTCCCCGTTGATGTGTATGGAAATCTCCCTATCAAAGTTAGGGCGTGGAAGACGTAGATACAGAAAATCCCGTGTGTGTGTGTCTGTGTGTGTGTGTGTGTGTATATATATATATATATATATATATATATATATATATAGGGAAAAGGTACTATGCTCGAGCGTAAAGCGGTCCTCCATGAGGTCGAGCTGATGTGGGCATACCGTGATGCCGCTCGAGCGCATAGTACCATTTCCCATATATATATATATATATATCGGTTGTATGAGAGATTAGAAAAAGAACATCCAGGATTGATTGATCGCTTGGTGCGTTCTTTGTCGTGTCAATATCTCAGTGGTTCAAATACGTAATAGTTCGTGGTTGTCATCCACCTTGGATCGTCGTTGACAACCACGGTAACGAGAGAAACACGATCCATACGTCATATAAACCACGATCTAAAAGTCATGACAACTACGACCCCCATGACATTGCAATCACGACCCGATTAAATTTCTTTGTAAGCATGCCGCCGTTTTACGTTATATTGTAAACTTAAGTGGAAGACAGAAGCGAGTCTCGCGCATCAACTGAGCTTCTCTTCTCGCATTTATTTTGTTATATGGGTCGTGGTTGTAGTGTTGCCTTCGTGCGTGTTTGTTGTGATTGTAATGCTATATCATATGTGGGTTGTAGTCGCAATGTTTTAAGGGTCTGGTTGTCATGTTGCCTTCATCGTGTTTGATGTGAGCACGACCACACCAAGTTGTATGGGTCATGGTTCCCATGACACACCTGGAGAGTGGTCTCCATGATGTATGTGTCGTGTTCCTCATATGGTCGTGGTTGTCGAATACGATCCAACATGGACCGAGAACCACGATCCACAACAACCGAGAGCCACGACAAATTTAACAAGGAGATTGTTAACCATGGTGTTATCACAGGTATATGGATCGCGTGGTTCTGGTGTCATGTCGGTCGTGGTTCTCAAGTTGTATGGGTCGTGGTGGTAGTTTCACATGGGTCGTTTTCCCCATCGTTTAAGTCACGATCCAACGTGGATAATACCTACGATCCACTTTGCATGTTAACCACGATCACGCTGACCGGGTCGTGGTTGTCGTACTGCAGGCCGGGTCGTCTTATATGGGTCCCCCTTTCCACGGCCGTTTCCTTCGGAATCTTTACCCTTCGGACTCAAATGCGACACACTCGTGTTTTATGAAATCGCACACCCTTTCGGAATGTTCTACCACCTATAAAAGGAGTAATTGAGTTTGAAATTGTTTTCAAAGTCTCGTCCAGAGCTTGGATCTATTGCAACACCTTAAGCATTCATGGATTTCTTTGCTCTGCCAATCAAAATACTTGGTGGAGATACTCGACGAGCCATTGATTTCTTCTCCTCCCATTCTTCGCTATGGGTGATCCCTTCCCTTTCCTCATGTGTCTTGACGATCTCGCGTGAAGATCAACGGCCTCCACAGGAAATGCTTGAATTCACCTTCTAAAACGAGTGTTTCAGCTTGTTGGGTGCCCTTTGAAGGGAAGCTGTTTTCACACCGTATTGCAACTATGGTCGTGTTTGTCAGCAGTTGAGCCTCTCTTCTGTCAATGACAGACGTTAGAGAGCAGCATTAGCTTCTCTCATGCAGAAAGGGATCTGGATGGGTCGTTGTTCGCGTGGGCTGTTGTTTTCATGTTACATGGTTCGTGATTGTTACGTTACATGGTCGTGTATATCAGCGGTTCTAGACTTTATTCTGGCAGTTAATGAAGTGATATTGCAACGTTTAGCTTCTCACCTGGGTTTGACTGTTTTATGGGTCGTTGTTTCCATGGGTCGTACTTGTCATGTTATATGGTCGTGGTTGTCACGTAGTATGTGTGGTTGTCACGTAGTATGGTGATTCGAAAGGGTCGCTTTGATTCCAAATGAATTCTGGAATGTATCGTCATTAATGTGATTTCCTGAATTTGAATGTGGCATTGATTCCGCAGGGAAGGCTCGTGGATAGAACGAACACTGGGTCGTTGATGTGAATCACAACTCAACATAGATAATAACAACGATATCTACAACATGACAATCACGCTCGTGGTTGATAGCAAGGAAACTCGTGGATCTGATGGTGGATGGGCTTTATTTCTCGACGTCGACCCAGCAAAGACCACGACGCCACTCTCTTCTGGAAGTTACCGTGTTATATGAGTCGTCGTTGCAATATTGTAAGGGTCGATGTTGTCATGCTACATAGTCGTGATTGCAATGTTATATGGGTTGTCACTCCCATGTTATATGGATCGTAGTTGTCATAATGACTGGAGCGTTGTAGTGGTGTGCAATATCTTGCAAGTTGAATTGGTCGTGGTTGTCGTTAATAATGGATCAATGACTTAACAACGGATCGTGGTTCTCGCATATATGGATCGTGGTTCTCGAGTATGTATGTATCGTGGATGTCGGTTTATACGGATCGTGGTTATCGATATATATGGATCGTGGTTTCCATGTCGTATGGGCCGCGTGTTCCTCTCATACCACCGTCGTTTTTGTCAAACACGATTCAACATGGACGAGGACCACGGTTGCCATTACAGTAATGTGAACGACGACCAATTTAACATTAGAACACGATCCATATCAACTACGACCCGTTCATCGAGCACATCACGACCCATATTGCACGACAACAACGATCATATATCGTATAGTTCATGGTCCACGTATAATGACAACCACGATCCACGTTGAATGACAGCCTTATTGCATGATAACTGCGATCAATGCATTTCGTGATGACCGTGATGACCGTTGAACATTTATATGGCCACATAAGTTGTGTATCGGGTTAATGTCTTGGCTTTTTCACTTCACCACAGTCATGTCTTGGCTTTTTCACTTCACCACAGTGAAAGTTGTCTTGGCTTTTTCCCTTCATCACAGTGAAAGTGACATTACAAACTGTTTGGATGGAATATAAACATCAAGGTAGAGCATACGGAGGTTTTAGCGGTCAGAGTTCCTTTCCACACTGCTTCATACAGTATGGCCCACTTAGTCTTGGATCCTAATCATTTTCAGTATGGACCACACCACATGAAAACAATAGTGGTTGGATATCCATCATTAAAATCATCCTAAGGCCCACTATACTGTTTATTTGAAATCTAATATGTTGATTAGGTCATGGAGGTCAAAAACAAAAATCATCTTGATCCTAAACTTTTATGGCCACATTGTTTCATGTCATGTGGTCCACTTAACATTGTTTCATGTCATGTGGTCCACTTAAGCTCGGGATATACCTCATTTTTGGTCTCCTGCAGTAAAATGATCCGTCAAAATAGATGGACGGCATAGATGAAACACATACATCATGGCGGGTCCCACGAGACATCTACCACCTCCGTTGGGCGTGTCATGAAAGTAGCCCATCCGCGTCTTGTAAAGTCTTGATTTACTTTGTGACGCATTCCGCTTCCTTTACCTTTGGTAAATACAGAATTACCTTTTATTACTTACTTACACTGTTTGAAAGTCACCGTAATTACGTTTTGAAATTCGAGCCTTACAAACGTGGTTGTTACTTGATTTAAATATGTGGGCCCCACCATGATATATATGAGTTATCCAAACCATCCATCCTTTTAAAAATACATTTTAATGCATGAGCCCAAAAATGATAATAATCAAAATCTCAAGTAGACCACAACTTAGGAAACAATGATCATTAAAATGTCAATGGTTAAAAGTTATTTTCTCCCTAGGCCCCACAGTGATGTTTATTTGTCATCCAACCCGTTAATAAGGTCACACAGTCATCGATAAAGTGGAAACAAAATATGAGTTTGATCCAAAACTTCAGGGTCTTCAGATGCTTTCAATTGTAGGAGTTCAATTCCCATTGTTTACTTTGTGTGGTCCACTTGATCTTTGGATCCGCCTCCTTTTTTTTGGCTCATGCCCGTAAATGAGTTGGCTAAAGGGATGGACTGGTGTGGATAATACACAAAACATCAAAGTGGGCCCCACGATTTAACTTTTTTTCTCGTGGGGGACGTGAAGAGGGCTATAAATGAAAGGTGGCGGTCAAATCACCTTGGAAATCCAACCGGTAAAACAGGAGGTAAATAACTATTACCCATTTACCGGGAATTACCTCTGTAAATGGAAAATCAAACAGGCCTAAATGGCATTAAATGCTTGAGGAACGGCGGGCGAAGGAATTGCGCCACGTGTTGTGAGAGATCGAGGATATCCGGCGCTTTTAGAATTCTTTAAGTGCTAGGAAGATTCACGGCAATAATGGTCTTTGGTATTTTGCATCAATCCACGTGTCCGCGCGCATTTCTTCCTCCGCTTTTTCGGGTATGGTGGGAAGTGGCTCGAGACGAGGCGGCTGTTAAGCCCTCCAATGGATGTCGTCCTCTCTCTCTGAATCAGGATGACGCCCACGTCGAAGAAGAGGAAGGCTCCCGAGGACGAGACGGGAGGCGGATCCGGTTGTAGACCGGGCTAGGATCGTGCCCTGTTACTGCCTCTACCAGAGTCCGCCCCCTCTCCGACGGTCCCGGGGCGGGTTTTCGAACTCGGTGATTCCTTGCAGGCGGTTGAGCACGCACCGAAGTCGCAAATCGCCGACACCCTTTCCAGCCAGCCATGTCGGTTTCATGGATGATTTTGCGACATGTGTTACAAGTCGCCGCCGAAGATGTTGGCCGTTAGGAGAGGCCGAAGGAGATGGATCAGCCTCCAAGTCGAGCGGCCCAACTCGTGGCCGAGAAGGCGAAAGGCGCTCTACGGGTCGAGCTCGAGAATAGGCTGGAGGCCTCTGTCGCCGATTTATCGGAGCCGAGGAAGGTCGTTGCGGAATCTTGGGCGAGAGAGCTTGTGCTCCAAGGCGAAGTCAACCGCTTGAAGCTTCGCTGGCGTCATGGCCGAGCCGAGGAAGTCGGGGAGGCTGCGCCGGCTAACGATGACCTCCAGGTTCATGGCATTGGATGCAGTCTGGGTCGGCTGGCGAAAGAGTTGCTCGAGTCGGAGCGACTGATGGTGGCAAACAACTACTCCAGCAGAACGGAATGTCCTTGAGTCTGTCGCATCCGCATGAAAGGGATTCACTTCTGGCGAGCTTGAGGCTCAAGCGGTCTCATGGCGGCCGCGGCAGTGGCGGAATACTGAGGAGTCTGGCTGATAGGGCTAAGGAGGCGGATAAATTATACAATTTCGGCTATGACATGGCTTTGATGCTTGCACGGCCGGAAGTTAGGAAGCTTCAGACCTCGACTTGGACGCCCTCACGGCTGACACCTCCTGGTGATGCGGAGCCTGACACACAGACGAGCCGAGAAGCGCCCGTCCCGCTGCGGCGGAGATTGGCCAATATGCCCTGTCGCGGAGGATGCTGTCGATGCTCAGTCCCCACATCGCATCTGGTGCCTCTGCTCGGCGGGGATAACGAGTTTTCTTTTATGTTTTTGTTTTTTTGTTTCTGGACGATTGTTTTTATTTATTTATTGTTTATTTGCTGTTCTTGATGTCCCTTTGCTGTTTATTTGCATCTGAAATGTCATGACCAATGAGAGGCACGACCCATGCTAACACCCACGACAGACACATAACCATTGAGAGGCACGACCCATGTTCAACAATGGTCACGACCCCTATATCGTGTTTCGAGCGCGATCATATGGCTCACCCACGACAGACACATAACCATTGAGAGGCACGACCCATGCTAACACCCACGACAGACACATAACCATTGAGAGGCACGACCCATGCTCAACAATGGTCACGACCCCTATATCGTGTTTCGAGCGCGATCATATGGCTCGTCTCTGTCGCAGCCCGACCTTACAATCTGAACCGTTCCCCTCTGCCTTTCTGAGTTCCAGGCTGATGTAGAAGCCCTGAAGCCGTGGTTGAACCTTTATCGATGACCAGCTACTCGCAGTTGGGGGACCCGGTGTGTGTAATGGCTTATTTGGGAATCCAGACCGATGAAGCATGGCTTCTTTCCGGTTCCAAACGGACGTGAAAGCTCAACGAACGGACTCGCTATTTTGCGGAACTTTACCGCAAAAGCGATCCGTCAATCTACAATGTCGTGCAAAAAAACACTAAAATGGCTACCCGTAGCAACCTACTCCTACTCCACTACCCATGCTACATTGTAACCCACGATCCATATATCATAACAACCATCATTAACTCTACATGAAAGGCACGATAAAACTGTATACAGCATATTGTTTGGATAGTTTCGTGGTTGTCATGTTAATGGCATCGGGGTTGTCTTTAGTCTTTCCAATGGGAAATGGTTGTCGATCTTCTGATCCACGACCCTTCCAACATGCAAATGGGAGATTCATGTAACATGACATGAGCGACCCATGTCCACCTGGAACATCTGACAAACCATACCCCTTCACAACCACGACCATGTAACATGACATGACCGACCCCATATCCACGGAGACATACGAACCATACTCTTTCACAACCACGACCATGTAACATGACATGAACGACCCATATCCACACGTACATCTGAACCATACTCTTTGCACAACCACGACCATGTAAAATGACATGAACGACCCATATCCACAATAACATCACGAACCATACTCCTTCACCACCACGACCATGTAACATGACATGAACGACCCATATCCACCGAACATCTGAACCATACTCCTTCACAACCACGACCCCCATGTTGGGGGCTTTTTGAAGCCCAATGATTTGGCGCACGGCTTTTTAACTTTGTTATATGATCGTGGTGCAAATGTGGTGCAAATGTTCGATGGGTCGTGGTTGACCACTGACGATTTAGATCGTGTATTCGGGGTGTATGTGGCTCATGTAGTCATGAGATATGGATCGTGTATTGAAATTTTACGGACGCCAAGCGATAGATTGACACCCCAAACGATGTAATGATGAAAGTGTAAATTCACATGATGAGCTTTCTGCGAATGCCCTGTAGTAAGAAGGTCATTCGTGAATCCGAAGTGGGCCGCCGACGATGTTTCATGCGATGAATCTATCCCGTTCATCCGTTTCTTGAGGTCAATTTAGGAGTCCAGACAAAAAGTGATCGAGGATCCGAGCAAGTGGGCCGCCTGTGATGTTTGCGATGAATCATCCCATTCATCCGTTTCAGATGCTGCCATAAATATTTCTACTATGGAAGTTGAAGCCTCGTGTTTTCAAAGCCATTTGAGCCTCGAATCTGGTTCATATTTTGGCCCAAAACCGAGCGCATGAAGCCGATGGACGGAGTTGATTTCTGACAAACATCACGGCGGGCCACAACCCACAATATTAGTACTCATAATCAAAATACGTCGCCCGTACATATGCTGGTTCATTAAAATGGCGTGTAAAGGGCGCCAGGGGAGTCGCTGCGGTTCCCAACGTCTAAGATCAATCGTCGATCATCGTGGTCAAGTGCATGGGCCCATCATCGATCGGATCTAATCGGTTGGAATAGTTCATGGTCGATGGATTCCTAGATAAGTTTAATGCGACACGTGCACGAGCCATCGGTGGCCCACATGCAGTAAAGATGACAATTTGTAATTCTTGTGACTGAACCATAAGGCGCTGCTTTCTTCTGTTGTGGTCCATTGGATTTACATATTCCTATCATCCGTTGGGTAATTCGTATCTTCTCGATGCAAATAGATTGGTCGGTGCGGATGAGAGTAAGGGCGATTGATGTGACTTAGCAACGACCCATATTGGGATGTATACTGATTAAAAGCAACCGCTTATCCCCCGCTAGCGTAAGTTTCCAGATTTCTGATTATATATATATATATACATATATATATATAGGGAAATAAAATAACATAATATATTTAGAGCTTCTTCTCTGGGACCCATTCACTTCATATCCCTACCAATTTTTTTTTTTTACTGGTTCCGAATCTTCTTCACTGGGACCCATTCACTTCCATATCCCTACCAATTGTTTTTTTTTTTTTTTGGTTCCGATTCTTCTCCACCGGGCCATCCATCGCCACTGAAGAATCGCATATATACAAGTAGGGGTGCGGCTCATTTCCTATCAATGGCGAAAGCCAGGTAATGGTTCGCATGGAGACGGTATGTAGTTGTTCACATGTTAATTGATTTAAATGTTTCACAACCACGACCAGAGTCACTTAATCGGAGACGATTTGTATAGCATGAACAAAGACGATGGTGGTTGTGATCGTAGTTGATGTCTATATGGATCGTGGTTGAAAATCGCATGATGGTCGTTGCTCACCACGTTATTTGGGTGGTGAGTCATGGTGGTCGTCTTATATGGGTAGTGGGTATGCCATCCCATCCGTGACAACAACGAATCGGTTCGTTGCGAGTCGTAGATACTACAACAACGATCTATATGGCATGACAAGCACGACATGTACGGTTTTTTCATCGTGGTTCTTTGCCGTGCCGGTCCGGGCATGTATCGTGGCTCACATGCTTTGTGTAGGTCTAGGCGTGAGCCGCGGCATGGATCGTTGGTGACAACGCAGTGGATCGCACAGTGCTCTCTATGTTATTTGGGATGGGGAAGTGAGATATGGTAGACATCTTGTATGAGTGGTGGTTATGCCACGTAGATGGCGACCACGAATCGCATAAATCGACAAACACGACCGTGGTTGCGATTCATTGTACACGACAGCGGACCCATATAGCATGACAATGCGATCGTGGCTGTGATCGCGGATTGATGTGCCCAGTGGGTCGTGTATGACACGTTATGTTGGTCGTATATGTGAACCATCCATTAAATGTCGTGGTTGACATGGACGGTTTATGCCTGGAAGTGGATGTGAACCACGACGCCATTGTTTATGACATTCCACGACCCTGGTGACTGTGATCGGTCAACACGATCGTTTGTGGTGGTTGGTTAGTTTCCCCATTGGATCGTGTTGACTGAGACGGTGGATCGTTGATCACATTTTGGGTGGGTCGTCATTATGGCCGTGGTGGACCTCGACCCAGTGTAGAAGACAACAACGTCCGTCTTGCGTGGCAACCCCAATCGGTGGTGAACACTGATAACAACGACCTCTGTTGGTTACATCGGCGATCAAGAATTTAGTTCGATCCACGATCGGTAGATACTGCTTCACGGCATTATTGTTGATTGATCAATAGATCGATGTCCATATTGGTATACAAATCGAGGAAAGCCGGGTGATGACCACTTGCTTAGACTTACGTGAGGCACGGGTCTCCTCGCCAAGTGCTCCGTCGAGCTTTGGGAGTATATGATTGTAGACTGGAGAAGCATCCTGATAGGCATTTAATATATTTAGAATTGACAAATTTGCTGCAGTTTCTTCTTAAACTTCCAAGACCTGATTTAGGGCACACTCTGAGTCTTGCATTGCCTAATGCAAAGCGCATGTTGGTGATCTGAAATGATGTTCGTGGCACTAGGATAAAATTCTGAGCTTGACTTTGCTTTAATTATGGGACTAAAATTTAGACCAGTTAGGGAGAAGGATGCTTAAGGAAGGGAAGGGAGGAAGATCTATTAGGAGACCTACTCGAGAAAGTAGTGTTAGTAAACAATACGAAACAAGCCTATTTGTCACTTCAGGTCCATTCTAGACAAAGATATGGACGCAGTGGTAGCTCCTATTAATTTGCGTTGAGAGTCTATTAGTTGGATCTCCTGGGAAGAATAAGCTGTGTTGATAAGTATATCGACATGGTCGATGATTTGGATTATTTTAATAACTACCCACAGGCGGTGTGGGGTATGATTATCTCTGAAGAAAGGATGCTTAATGGCGTCTGGCATTATTCGGTGGCCGGTACTTCAAGTCATACAACATATGCGGATCTTAGCGTTAAGCCTGCAGTAATGCGTTATTCTTGTCTGGTTCATGCTCTTTAAGGTTGAGTGTATTACATACATACGTCAATCAATATGTAATGGATCATTATAATTGATCCTAAGCGTGTCCAGGCATACGACGATTCCCAAAACTCACGGGAGACGGTGGGTGGCGGATAGGAAAGACATACATTGATTCCTCGAATACTAAATTGGAATCACGAAGAAGTCAGCAGACATCTGCTCTTATCCGCCATCTTCACAAATTGTCTGGAGGTGAGAGTTGTTTAAATAGTAGTGTAATTTAATTATGCAAAGTGTGTTGATAGTTAATAAATGAATCAATTTTACCCATGCAGGTGAACGATGGCTTCAAAGCTTCGGCCAGGCAGGATGGAAGAAGCAGAGACCGAGGTTGTCGAGTATAACTTAGAAAGCAGATTCCTACGATTGTGAGCTCGGTTGGCACCACCCACCTGCTAAAGTGACAACGGCTATGGAGGCGGATGAAGTTAGAAATAAAGTGGATGTCTTGATCTTACGGCCTCCCTCTTGAAATTGAGAAGTGAAATTGTGGTGAGGGTTAGAGCCTCCTTCGGGAATGATATTAGCCACGTATTAAGAGAGATTAAGAAATCAAAGTCCGCAAGAAAGAAATGTAATAAGCGGATTGAGTTCCTTACCGGCATTGAAGTGAAAAGAATGGAGGAGGCTCGCGGAGAAGTAAATAACCTCAAGGTGGATAATGCTTCTTTGCGCGAAGAAGTGAAGACGATGATGGACGATATTAATACAAAATACGTACGTGAAATTGCCACTGTTTTATTAATTCGTTAGAGGTCTCTGTGAATGTACGATTATAATATAACGATTTTAATACAGTGGCAACAAATAAAGAACAACAACAACATCCGGTGATGATGGGATGGGCCGTATCAAACGGCTTGAAGATGGGATGAGCCATCTTAAAGATGACATTGCTTCAACTCATGCTGGGCGGATGGAGTCACTAATAGTTGAGTTTCGATCAACGAAGGTAAAAAAAATGTGGATCGTGGTTATCATTCATATATGATCGTTGTTAACATCTAGTAAAGGCCGTGGATGCCATCTTTGATTGGGTCGTGGTTCATTCACGGCCCAACATTGGTGGCATTCACGATTGGCCAATGTCGTGGTTTCTGTGTAAGATGGGTCGTGATTTATATGAAACATGGGTCGTGAATCATAATAATATAGTGCTCCATTGCAGGAATTCGTTGCTTCGATCAGCCCTCTCGTAGGAGAGAGATGCTTTACTGCAGGAGCAAGTGAAGCAACTCAGGAAGGAGATTCGAGTCAACGAGGGTACATGGAATTGAACTTATCAACCTTACTTGGTAGTCGTCAACGGTCACGTTTTGGCTCATCTATTGTGTATGATTTTATTACGGGACAATGTCCCTTCGAAAGGCCTTCAAGCGCAGAGATTGCCTTTCGTCATTGAGCAGATGAAGTATTGTGGAAAGGAGATCTGAGGGAATGCGAGGTATGTGGAGTTGAAGTTTTCTGAATTATAGTTATCATGCCAGTTGTGGCCCTATTTGGATCGTGGTTATGATACATAACGGGTTCGTTGTGGCAGGCCCATGTCCAATCGGTGGTAGAACTTCCGGGACGGAATGCGTATATCAATGAGCGATGAAGCACATCGGAGAGGAGATGCAAGCACAAAGGTATATGAAATTTCCAAAGGGAAGGTAGTTGCGTTCTACGTTTGGACGTGGTCACTGTGAAGGTAGATCCAGCGTGAAGAATGACACGGTTATGTGTTGAAATACAAAAAATCAATCAAGAAATATCGTGTGTTACAGGAGCAAGATCACTTTGCGATTTACGTAATGAAGAAGAAATTCGCACCTTTTGAAGAGCTCCAGGCTTGTCGGAGCCGAATGAGGACATGAATCTATTACTGGATGAGGCTAATAAGAAAGCTATGCGTGAAACCGCTTCGGATCGTGATTTCCAATGGACATTATGTTGTGGATTGCATAGATTATAACGTATCATGTTATTACTGACTAAATATTGGTACTTAGCAAGTGAGTGAGGAAGGGATACCTTGCCGCTATGCATCGGAACCCCACCGAGTTATACCCGTAAAGCGAGACTTCGCCAGAGTACGTGGACCCGCATCGAACTCTAACCGCCGAAGACCACGCAATTGAGAGTAGCAGATTATCATCGGATTCACCTGCATGGCTGAAGAGCATCTGTGACCCAAAATCATGGGTCGACTCTGATGTAGGTTTATACATATTGATTTTAAACTAAACATCGATGTCTAATAATTATATCACACGACTTCCTCGGTGTGTAGGCAATCGATCGATACCTACGCTATCTATCAGAGCGTCAGGAAAAGAAGGCAGCGACCAAGACGGAATGCTCAATTGTCCGTCACTATTCACGGTATTATGTTACTGAGGATTATAGTTGTATTCAAAACATCATTAAAACTATTTATGTTTCTGACCCTTTCCAATATATCAACAGTCCATCATGGATGTCCAGCTTAGCGTTTTGCAAACTTATGGAGTTGGCAACCATAAGGATCAACGAGGACATCATCAAGAGTGGCAACTTGGTGATCTGCTTATAGATATAATCAGCGGTCGATGTAGATCGAAGCCTCTATGGAAGTATGATGTGGTAAGAGGTTATTTACTTGCACGTATCCATGAGCGTAAACGATTCCCTATTATTTTGAGGCACGTCTAAGCATTGTCGTATTTCTTGTGATTAATGACTATACATCCCACTCAGCGCGAGGAACCGACACTGGTTCCTGACGGTTGTTAATTTGAAGAATAAAGATAAAGATGTCGCATTGTGTACGGCGGCCTGAAAGTCTGAGATGCAAGAGAAAAAGCGAGTTGATTGTCGCGCGCTTGTGGTTACGGACGGATTGCAGTGATGGCTATTCCATATTCTTGATAATGGATCCAAGATATGGGAGAAGCCATGGACTTTGAAGATAGTCGAATGATGGTGACGGGGCAAGACAACTGGATGATATTTATGCGTATTCATCTTTGAAGTATATAGACTTCTTGAAGCGTGACATGCGCAAGATTGACTTCACGAAGGTGTGTGTGTATCCGATTACATGAGATCTTGTTAACTCTACGTCGCTGATTTACACTAGTTCGTTCCCTTTTCCACAGGAGGACATCCCGAAATTTCGAAGTCACGATTGCATCTGATCTCTGACTCCCACGAGGTCTGAAGAAGCCCTGAGAGAGAAAAAATTTGGGAGCGATGAACCCACAGCGAGAAGAGAGTCAAATTCTTGGTGATAACTAAATGCTCAATGTATTGGTGTATTTGATATTTGTTAGATATGGGTCGTGAATATGACAATCCATCCTCACTATAAAATCTCACCAGGTTTCTTGCGTGAGAGCCATTACTGATTTGGATCAGGTTGTCATCCAACCTTAGTTGGAGTTAAGGGAATGACAACCACGGCGCAAGACGTAAGGCGAGAACCACGACCATTTACATGGGTCGTATTTATCGTGTTATATAAGGTCGTATTCTTAATGTTGAATGGTAGTCGTTGTCATGTAAAGTTTGAAGTGGATGTTACAAGATCTGATTCATTGGTTGTCGTGCCGATTTTCCTGTGGTGTGACCCGAAGATACAATGTGTAACACATTGCATTAAACCAAAGACAAAGCAGAGACGGACACGTTGGGTAACAATCCCGACCAAATAACATGACAAGGACGACTAGTATAAGTGGTCACCGGCCTCTAAATGCTGACCAAAGAACGACCCTGTCATCTTCCACGACCGTCTGTCTTTCAACGGCGACCAATATCGGCCGCCATGACGATCCGTATAATCTCATAACCTCATTTGTGTGCACCGCCATGTAAAATTACAAGCAGGGCCAAATAAGTCAAGTAAATCAAGCCCCAAGACAGCATTATCTGAAACAACAATCCATTACATGTACAATTCATATAACAGTTACCACCAGGCGAGGTCGATGATGCACGCAGACTATCCCACTTAAGCATGCGAATGGGGACATTATCATTCTCCTCACTCTTATCATCGGTAGTTAATAAATACGACCATATTCACGGTGATAATCGAAGAAGAGCGGTATCTACAACAGTGGGCATCTGACATGGGAAAAACTCATCGGTAATGTATTGTTTTAGCTCGATCTTAAAACTCTGTCGAAAGGCCAGGCATGTCAACAAAAGCGTGGCCGTGACCACGAGCCTTGTCAAACAAATAGTCCCACGACATACTACTCATGATAACCACTAGTTCGCATATAGCACTACTACCATGATTCACAAACATTTGACCCACATAAGAGGGGACAAGGCCCAAATGCTCTAAATAAAACTCACCGTCGATACGCGCACCGTCCCTACTGGCCGAGCCCGAGGCTATCGATGACTTAATATGTTGGTTTTAAATTTAAATTGGTTGCGAAATGTTGTAATCGAGCAGTAATGTATATACTTCAAGGTACATGAACCTAGGAGCCCGGTTAAACCCGACCCACAATTATTGTGCATTGAATCGACGACCAATAGAGGAAGCGATGAGCTTAACAACGTGTAGTGTCACTCACACATTTGTTCCGATGTTGTCGTATAAATACTTGCGAACTATTACAAATGGGAACGACGACAAAATGAAGGTAACGACCTGCGGCATGATCCGAGATCAACAACGATCATTGCTTCCGCGTATGGCAGCGACCAACATAAAAGCGACAACAACGACCCATGTTTCAATCCGGAAGAAAGGATCCACGTATCATGAAAACCAAGACCTATCCAATGACAAGTCATGACCCATGTTTCATGACAACCACGAACCAACGTGGATAATAATCAACAGTGCTTTATGCATCTTGGCCATGTATATAGTGTACACAACCATATGCCGTGGGTTTAATGATATAACGATCGTGGTTGTAAATGGTTGATGCAAAAATATCAAGTCGCAAGAAACTACGATAGGTACCATATCAAACAACTACGATCAATTATTCACTTAAATTACGAAGCATATTAAACGAAACCACGAACGGAATATGAATGAGAAGACAACGACGACCACCGATAATTTCATTCAGGATCCAACATTCTTAAAAACTAAGACATAACGTTGCCTGCGTGGTCATGATGAGTAATCTTGGATCATTGTTGTCAAATACATCATGACCCACAATTCATGTAAACACAAACTAAACATCCTGGCAAATAATGACCCACTATTCATGTGGAACCGACCCATTGTAACTCGACCACCAGCATCTACTTGAGGCAAATACATCCTCGAACCACGTCATTTAGAAGTGGACACTTTAACAACCATGAGCGACCACATAAAACACAAACCAATGACCTATATGGGCTAGGATTGAAGTGTGGTCAAGGTCCGTGCACGCCCATCCGTCTGTCTTGAGATTATACGCAGCGACGTACATATCACATTATAACCACGATCCATATATCGTATCAACAAATCGATCCATGTTGTAATTAGAAACACGATGCATACTACATTACAATCACGAACCATATTACATTGACAACAAACGATGCATGTTACATATCTTTCACTTTACGAATATTACATGATAAAAACGACCATGCTACAATATGACACTCGCCGATGCTCACCACGACCCACATAACGGGATATATACGGAAAATGAGCACCAAGAAAAATAATTGCAATATTATGAATGGTTACCATACACTCATTGCTCATAACATGATTTATCCAGCCACACCTGGATTGCGGGAAGAAAACTATGGGTGTTTTCCATGGTTTCTCCACCCATCGGCCGTCAGGTGTGATCTACTCGGTTGACTATCAAGGCCCCGGATCGTTGAATGACCACCTAAACACGGTAAGCGCGCTATATGTCATGATAACCACGACCCATAGAGCATGATAACCACGACCCATGAGCATGACAACCACGACCCATGTGAGAGCATGACAACCACGACCATAATGTAAATACAATGTGAGCTTATTTCTCTTCGAAGGGCACTCAACGAGACCAAAAACTCTTTTAGGGGTATCTTGTTTTAGCCTCGACCAACGGCCTGTTGTGAAAGTGAGGCTAAAACAAGACACTCCAAAAAGTGCTTTGCGGCTAAATTACTGGTTGCCCTTGAAGAAAACGATTCTTCACATTGTATTTTATTATGGTCGTGGTTAATCATGCTCTATGGTCGGGTAATATCATAAGATATGCGTCAGCGGTGTTAAAGTGGTCATTCAACGATCCTGGACTTGATAGGTCAATCTAGCAGATCACACGGACGGCCTGAGGTGGAGAGCACCATGGCTTGACCATATTTTTTCCGCCTGTCGTGTTTATTGATGAGAGGTGTGGTTTGGAGAAATCATGTTATGAGCAATGAGAGTATGAAATCGCCCATCCACATAGTTTGATCTATTCTCGTGGGGAGACGTATGGACATATGCCCATCAAAGTTCGGACATGGCATACGTAGATATCGAATATCTTATCATTTGGACGGTGGTGAACATGCAATCCACGACTAATGTTTCATGACAACCACAACCCAGGACAACCGCACTCTCACTTATCTTGTCCGAGGGTAGGATCGTGAACTTATAGTTGCCGTAAGAAACGAGTTTGAGAGATCTGCAAGAAAGAATACGGATTTAAGCGGGGATAGTGTGGGATGGGCGTTTTTTCTCGGAATCGCGGACAACGGCCTTGTCACCCGCGACTATGAAGAACGTTCTCTTGAAGGAGACCCGAGGAGCCGAATACATATATTGAGAAGGAGTCGTTGATCTGCCACCGTGCCGGAACGATCTGCGAATTCCACGTAGAGGCCATCCGATCTTCGGAATGTCGGCAACGTTCCTCGAGGAAGGGATGGGATCACCCATGAAGAAAAGAGCCGAGAGATGGATTTGCGGTTGGATTGGCTTCAACAAGATGTTGCCCAACTACCACTTTTATAGGTAACATTCGAGCGATTGGTTAATGTGGGGGGTGGGGATTCATCCAAAGGTGGGTAGGTATCGTCATTAATGCGTTTTTACTCCGGGGATTCATCCAAAGGGTGGGTAGGTATGCGTCATTAATGCGTTTTACTGCATTTGAATGTGCCACTTGATTCCGAATGAAGGCGCCGATAAGTAGCGAGTCATTCAATGGTCAAGCGCCGATTCCGAAGGGACGCGCCGATTACGAACGGTGTAGCGGATTCGAAGGATCGCGCTCGGTGCCCAACGCATTGCGGATAAACGGCCCGAGTCATTCAATGGTCAAAGGCGGCGTTCGACCCGAAGGACGGACGTGGGCGTGACCAATAAGCGGTCCTGGTTATCTTCGATGATGGATCGTGATTCATTTGCGCAACTGGATCGTGTTATATATCCACGTTGGATCGTGTTGTGTATCTAACGGGTGACAAAGCGACGACCCATATGATATTCTAACCACGAGACAATATAACACGAAGCACGAAGATGTTATATGGGTCGTGGTTGTTACTTCATATGTGTCGTTGTGTTATGTTATGACATTCCCACGCAATCAGTCATGACCCTTCGAAGCAGGGGCGCGATTGGCTACTCCCTTCGACACCGGACCGGGCCGGTGGTCGTGCTCAGGGCCCACCATGATGTATGTGTTTCATCCATTCCATTCATCCATTTTTAAGATCATTTTAGGGCTTGATATAAAAATGAGGGTATATCCAAATATCTCAAGTGGACCACATTACGAGAAGCAGTGTTTAATGAACTTGACCATTAAAAACTTTTTTGGGGCCATAAAAGTATTGGATGAAGTTGATATTTGTTTTATCCCTTCATCCGGGTTTTATAACCTAATCAAATCGGATTGGATGTCAAAATAAAACACATGATGCAATCGGACCTTGGAGGATTTAAATGATGGATATCCACTCACTATTTTTTTTCCGTGGTGCCTGATCACTTGAGATTTATGTCCCTCCCATTTTTGGTATCAAGCCCTAAAATGATCTTTAAAAATGGATGAACGGAATGGATGAAACACGTACATCATGGTGGGGCCCACGAGCTGCCGACCACCGGCCCGGGTCGGTGCAGTGGGGGTAGCCAATCCAGCGTCATCTCGAAATGAAGTGTTCGACCATTGAATGACCACTATAAAGAGGCACATCCCCACGCAATCTGTCAGTGCGACCTCCTTCTGGAAACGGTGCGACCATTGAATGACCACCTTGATAAAAAGAGGCACCTCGGCTTCATGAGATTACCCCCACAGCCATTAGAACCGTAATCATATTTATTGCATACGCGTTCATGAATTTCTTTGCTCTTTCATTTAGAATAATTAATCTCAGGAGATATTCAAGAAGCCATTGAGTCCCTCTCTCGTTCATCCTTTATTAGTGATCCCTTCTACTTCCTCTTGGATGTTGACGATCGTCCAGGAAGCTCAACGGCCTTCACAAATAGTTCCCGAATGCAATTTCAGAAGTCCCGCTTACTCGACAATATCAACAGGCATCCGACCGCTAAACTCACGTTATTTAGAAGAATAGTTCTCTCGCAATGACATGGGAATAGTTACCTTTCTTCTACATCGCTTCTCTCTGAAAGCCGATACACCTTGACTGTGCGTGCAAATGATAAATTTTATAATGGTTATCTGAATATCGAGAGGAATCGTTTATGGCATTACCAGCGCGTAGTGTTTGCATGTGGAAGCGGATTCGAGACGGAGTGGAAAAAAGATAAAATATGACAATATCCCCCATTCTGCAAACTTAAATGGAAGAAACGCGAAGAGTCTTGATCATCTGAAGCTTCTCTTACGATGACGGAGTTGACTGTTATAACACCCGGTTAAACCGCGATCGTGTGCTATTGATTTACAAGCGACCGTATCTAATTCCTCTTCAACGTCACTCCATTTAAGTTTGCAAATGGGGATATTATCATATTTTGCTTTTTTCTACCCTTGCCAGTCGATGAGACCCTTCCACATCTGCAACACCACATGCAAGATGCAACGACGACTCTCGATATTCGACACCATTATAAAATTTATCATGCTGCCAGCAACCCCGGAGTCTGCTGGTGTATCGCTTCCTCGAGTAAGCGAAGTAGAAGAGAAGCCATTGAGTCCCTCTCTCGTTCATCGCTACTGCGTGTAAATAGGTCGTGGTTGCCGGCTTAACTGTATGTATCGTGATTTTCAAAGTTATATTAGTCGTGATTGTAATTTTAATGTTTTGGTAGTTGATTTTATATGGATCATTTATTTCAAGTTATATGGAGTGCGTGATAATTCTAATGTTTTGGTAGTTGACTTTTATATGGATCGCGGTTTCGGAGTTATATAAATGGGTCGTGATTGTAATTTTAATGTTTTGATAGTTGACTTTTATATGGATCGCGGATTGTCATTTTTGGTTGATCGTGATTGTGTTTTGAAAACGATGTTCTCTTCCCTCCCTATTAAACCAATTGACGATTCATCCACATTGTGGTCTCATTGTCGTGTTTGCGCTCAATCCACATCGTTGGGTCGGTTTCACATGCACCATGGACGGCGGATTTTATCCCTTTTCACAAGCGCGTCGTGGTTGTCATCCAAATCTCTAACGTAAACCGGAAAACCACGACCCATATAACATAACAACAACGACCTTGTAACAAAGTAGCCACAACCGACACAAACCATTTCCGCAAGTCGTGTTAATGTCGTTTTCCTCCACGCAGCATAGAGTTATATCGTGGTTATTGCTTCACGATATAGCGTCTTGTGGTTTCTGAATCAACGGATCGATCACATGAGCCAGTGTGGTTGTCATCAAGACAATGCGGCGTTGTTATTATGGATCGTAGTTTCGTTTCGGCACAGGCAATGGTTATGATGTACTGCACGTGATCGTGGTTGTAATATGATATGTATTGTTGTTTTAGTGTTCACGAGGAAATTCGTGGTTTCGTTTTATTTGTGTCAATGGTTACTGATGTTCGACGGATGGTGGTTGTAAGATGATATGTATTGTTGTTTTCAGTGTTACGAGGGTCAAGTGGTTTCCCGATACACTGAATCGTGGTTTTCCATACCACGTTCAACTCCACGTCGATGAATATGATCACTTATTGCATGGCAACAATCGTGGTGGCGACCACCCGACCTAAGAGAAAACCAATAGTCTCCACGACATCTAATCGCATAACTACTACGTTTACATGCATATCAAGGTGATTCTTGGTTTGCTTTAATAATATTTCATACTTCACTTACCTTCTTTGGAATATATATAAAGGGTTACTTTCGGGTGTAATCGCTTCCCATAATCACTTACTGCCACGACAACCCCAAGCATTCATGGATTTTGTTGCTACTTTCAATCAAAATCACTTGAGGAGACATTGGAGGAGAGGCATGCGCTAAGTCATTCTCGTTCATCTCTTGTATGGCCGATCCCTTCCCTTTCATCGAGAGCGTTCATGCAGTCTCCCGGAAGATCAATGCCCTCAGCGGAAATGCGAAGACAATTTCAGAACTCTAAGCAACTCTCCGAAATTTTTACTGGCGGACAGGAAATCGAGCGGTATCATTCCACGCTAGGTCATCGCGATCAGAAGCGGTTTAGCGAGAAGAAGGCTGCCTTTGGATCAGAGGTACTGACAGCGACGAGCAAACTAAAGCTAGAGCCGCTAAAAGATTTGAAAAACTCCAAGATTGGCCCACTGTAGCCACCACTCAGATCACTATTTTCCGTTCGTTGTAATCTTGTAATTAAGCGAGCGTTCAATTGTTGATTTTATAGTCATCATCACGGAGTTTGTCATGTATGGACAACCAGGATCCATAAGGGAAGCGCTTTTCCTTTATATGAGTCGTGATTGTAGCAGCTTTGTGCTTTGTAGTTGCAATGTTAGAAAAAGCGGGTGAGATATTGTAAACATTAGCCTCTTCCCCCACCACCTTCCCTCGTTATGGTCATCCCACCCACTAATGAACTCCCTTCCCCACCTATGCCGTAAGCGTGAAAAGGATGTCCCACCATGGATCGATCAACCCACCTCAACAAATGGTGATGATTTGAAATCGTTGTCGAGGCCCCATATGAGAAGTTGAACAGAGTCGATATATATATATATATATATATATATATATATATATATATGCAATGCATTTACATTATTCACGATTACAAAAACTTCCAATAATTTCATATATCCAATATGACCGATTTTACAACTAATATTAACCCTCTTGTATTGTCATCTGACTGCTATTGTCTTAAATATCTGATTGCTATCAATTTTTTCATATGCATATTGGTTCACTTCATAAATGATCCGGAAGGTGAAAGAGATATTTTCCTAAGTTAACTCTTTTTACACTTTGAACTAGATTTTTCAAAGCTTTCTTTGTGTGAAGGAATTGTATGTAATTACCCAATGCCTGTAAAATTCACCGAGACGAGTCGAATTTGAATTGCTTACTCGTTTTATTCTTCTTGTTTATTGCACTCGTCAAGCGGCTTCAACATACGTGTATGTCTTTGTCCTCGAATATCATTTGGGGTCTGAAACTTCTTCCATCTTGCGTTTTAGAAGCCCGAGTTGGACTTGTTTTCCTCAAAGCTAATGTCGGCATCCTCCTCTGCGTCTGTTGTGATTGCCGTTAAATTCGTGTACTAGATCCGAAGCACATAGTTTGGATGGAGAGGAAGGTTTTCTGACCGAATTTCGCGAGGGGCTTGAGAAAGCAGTGATGTCGGACCGATTAGGGCGATTGGGGGCATGGTTTTGCATCAGCCACCTCGACATGACAAGTTCTAGCCGATGGCTTAGATGAGGTATTGTTCTGTAAACTTTCGCCACACATCGACACTTGATCTTTGATTTTCCGTTCCTGGTGGTGATTCAACCCAGGAAGCGGATGTAAACCCCAAATGTCGACGATGGGTAAGATGACGACATATGCGCACTTTTCGGTTTGTAGAGATTAGAAAAAAAAACAAAGAAAATGAAGACCACGAAGATCGGAGATATTGATAAATAATTGCAACAACTTGATATTGTGGTTGTTTATTATCTATGTAAGCGTGTTCCCACGACCATATAGCACTACTACTGTGATTCTGACCCACATTACCGGAAGATGGGACAACACCCAAATGCTCTAGATGCAAACAAACATGGATTATAACCACGTTGTGGCGTAAAATTTACATTGTTTTGCGACATGTCCATTTAATTTGTAACACATACACTTCATGGTTACATTTTCTTAGGACAAGCCTGGAAGCGTGGTTGTGAACCACGAACCAACATGGATTATAGCCACGTTCGCAAGCGTGGAGCGGTAACCCACGATCTAACATGCCATGTGTAGCGGCGGGATGAGATCACGCCCATACGGTTTCGTAAAGCGTCCTCTGTTGTCATTGTTGTCATGTTGTCATGCCTTATGATGGTTGTCGCTCTAGACGGGTGGTGGTGTAAGCGACCCATGAAAATGGAGTCGTGGATGATATCCTGCAGAGTCCCCGGTTGTCCGCGATATATGGATCTTGAATTTGGCATCCACATTCAACCACCCATATACAACAACGATCCATTGTGCATGTCAACCAACTTTAATATTAAATGTTCGCGAACAATTACGACCCTCTCGTTCACGCAACCTAACCTGTAGCCTATAGCGAGAAAAAACATCCCGAATGAAACAAATAAATTCACCATTCATTCGTCAAATGTCGATTGTTTGGCTTTCTTCGCCTCGCCCACGTCTACATCAACTTACGATCTATTATGTGATAAACCACGGTGGCTTGACCGTGATAGCGGTGTCACACCACATATCGTTCATCATATACATTGGCGTGATTCACTGACCCGCAGCGCTACATAACATGTTGGCCACATACACCGACCGTGTCAACAACGATCCGTGGGCCTTGGTGTCATGCTATACATTCGTTATAGTCATATCCATTGAGTGGAAGTGGTTGGCGCTATTCCACATAATATTGTTAATAACGTTATGCGACCCACATAACATTGTTAATAACTTGAGTATACCTTGACAGCCGTCTTTATTACGCGCTGCCTTTGAGATGCGCGAACCTTGTAGATGTTACTTTCATTGTGGCGATGGAGGGGCCCGGTGAAAAGAAGATTCAAAACCGATTAAAAAAGGCGAGAGAAACAAGGATTAATTAGTTAAGTGAAGGGGAAAAGGGAAAGTGAAAGTGATCGGAGAAAGAGTTCGAACTTATATATATGTTGATCCGCATGGGGACCACGTAAGCTTAAATAAAAGCGTCGAAATAAGCGGTGTTCCGTACGTCACATCGAGCTGCCGGATATGCTTTGATCCGCACCGTCCATTGGTGTAACATTAAATTTTATTGATGGTCAAAATGTTCAAATCGAATGGACCTACTTGATGGTAAAACCAATAGTTTCCATCCAAATAAATTAATTAAAATGGTTTGTCCTCTTTACGCGGTGTGGGTACTTGATGGCTCGATACGTGCCACTATAAACGACTATAGACTAGAACGAGGTATTCGGCGGTTGGTATTACTGCGTTTAGGAACGGTAAGCGAAATTCGCCTTTTTATACGCAAAAATGTGCACATGAGAATTATTTCGTTTCCCAGCAATTAGCGTGGAGGAGGCTTCATTGTGCACATTCGAAGGGTCGCGCATGATTGGGCTGATCAGCCCGGTTCTCGTGAATGCGTCGAGGAAGCGACATGAAGCGATTTCTACAAAAATGGCGGTTGTAGGCCCATTTGCGTTATTCATTGCAGTCGTTATGTTATATGAATCGCGGTTGTTACGCTGATATGGAGTGTTGTGTCGCTGTAGAGTCATCTCACAAAAAGCACTATACGTCCCATACTAAGATTGTGGATGCTTCAAACCTGATACATTGTTAAATCATATACACGACCCCTCTCGTTCACTCAACCATAATAGAAGAGCGTAGAATAAAATTCTTGGCATTTACACTAATCAATATTTGACCCTCTTAATGCAGGTCTACACATCTTACATTGTTTTGTTTAGGTTACTTCGGACTATTATCATGAACATTTACTCTCTAAGTCAGAACTCGGGCTAGAGAAGAGTAATTTGCATGTTGGATCATTAGTAATATAATTGATTAATACTTGTCACGTGGTTGCTATGAATTATGGATGTAGTTGTAGCCTAAGAGCGTGGTTGTCTTGTAACGGTCGGATAGAGGGGGTCGTTATCTCGCGTTATATGAATTACGTTATTGACATGACCTTACGGGTCGTAGTCGATATAAATGATGTTCTCCTATTAAATTGGTGCGTCGTCGTGGTTCACCTCTCCCCAGCAGCGGATCGTGGTCCTAGTCCATGTTGGGTCGTGATTCGACGACAAGCAGTGCCTGGAGGAAACGGCCCATACAACCACGGAAACCACGATCCATATATACCGAGAACCACGACCAATTCGACGTCACGAGAACCTTTAGCGGCCACAATAGCGATCCGATCCATTATGACAACCACGATCCATTATTCCACGGCAATTACCAACCCATATAACGTTACAATTAGGACAATGTAGAATGAAAACATCGACCCTTATATCATTGTGTTAAGCGTCGAATGAGAAGCTCATTGATGGGCGGGACTCCTGAAGTTTCTTTTATCCATTCACAGTGGGTTTGAAAATGGCGGCCTTTGTAACCACCTATAACTCTGATCGTGGATTACTGTCGCATGGGGATCGTTGTTGCCTTGCAGTGTAAGTCGTCACCTAGCGACATATCTTGACCACGACCAACTCTTGCAAATATCTCGAAACTACTCTGGCGGTAACAATAAATTCTATAAAGCCAGACATGTTCTCCCACATGCACATAAGCGCACCAGTATATGTATACATGGGATGTTAGACACCTACGCGTAGAACGTACTTCTTGCAAAATGTAACATGGTCGTGATTGTACTACATACGATCGCGAGCCTTTGCATGCGAGAGGATGGACGCATTCTGCCAGATTCCAAAGGGGCGTGGGCGTCATGCCACACGTTTTGTTGTTATGCGTCTATGCTAGGAAATTAAGTCGAATATCAAGACCATCCTGCATCCCGATCCCGCGAGTTTCTTCTTTGTCACCTGAACGTGATTGTCATCTTTGTAGGGATCGTTGTTGTTAGGCGTGCGTTCTGAGTTGTAGTTCACATACCCGCGACCCAGCGTTCTTTATATATCCCACGAACCTTCTATTCGGAATCGGCGGCACATTCAAATGCACTAAAAAGCGCGGTAATAGCGATACCTACCCACCCTTTGGAAGAATCCCCACCCCACATTAACCACTTCTTCTTGACCTATAAAAGTGATACTTGGGTAACATCTTGCTTTGAAGGTAATCAGAACCACAAATCCATTCCACACTATCTCGAAAGCAATTAATTATTCTTACGTTTGGAGATCTCTCCAAACTCTATTACATGCGGCAACAATAAGTTCACATTTAAAGTGAGAGTCACGGTTGTCATGGGTTGTGGTTGTCATCAAGCATTAGTCGGGGTTATTCCGATGTAATTATGCATCGTAGTTGTCGTATTGCATGGAGTCGCCTTTATTACATATTCACCACGATCCATAACATAGGATGACCGATATGCACATATGCCGTAATGCATTAACTTTGATATGAAGCGATTTCCTTCCTTCTCAACGACAACCAGATCAAATACGAAGATTTCCATACACTCATGTCATGCTGTCATTACTCAACCACACCACACACTCCCCTCTATATACCTTTGACGGCGGAAGAAAACTACTCGCTCGGTAAGAGAGAGAGAGAGAGTGACAACGGGTGTGTTATTCATGGTGCTCCATCCTCGGCCATGGCTTGAGGCAACTCGTTGGCCTATGAAGGACCGAGGCGTTGAATGACATATTGAAACACCACGACCCATAGTTCATGATTTCCACGACCAACAAAACACTGACAATACGACCATAATTACAAGACAATGTGAAGATGTCTGTTCTCTTGGAGAAGGGCAACTAGCGGTACCAAAGCACTTTAGGGAGTGTCATGGTTAAGCCTCACCTTCTCAT